>JAYESA010000012.1:84860845-85300697 GCA_036927795.1 Iris macrosiphon | reverse complement strand
TTCATATCCACAATTGGATAAAGAGAGTGAGTATCATGATACGTCATGATACTGTGTCGTTGGAGGGGTGTTTGCTTGTATTTTAGGCTCTAGCATGCTAAATTCTATTTCATGTATTTAAATAGATAATATATATATTATATATACTATATTTAGTATATTGGATGTGTTCATTGGGTTTTGGGAGTGTATCATGGTATTTTGAGTGTGTATCACAACCGTATCATAAGTTATGGTGCGTATCATAGTGATACTTGAGTGTGCCTACCAAGTGTTGGTACTTTGTCTAGTGCTAATATATTGAGAGATTTTGTATATATATATATATATATATATATATATATGTGTGTGTGTGTGTGTGTGTGTGTGTGTGTGTGTGAGAGAGAGAGAGAGAGAGAGAGAGAGAGAGAGAGAGAGAGGGCGTGTAGAGTGAACAATGTTCATGTGTGTATTGATGTGAGGGTGCTCGAAGCGAGGGCACTGGTGTGATTTTTGTGTGTGGTTGAGAGAGTTTGTAGTCGGGTGATTTGGTATAGGGTCTCCTGCAGTAAGGAGAAACAAGTAGTAACTTGGAGAGGGGGATATACAGGTCTGGTCATACTTGAGTGTATAAGAAGAACAAGCAGTAACAATAATATATACAGCAGCAGTGGCATAAGTAGCCAGCAGTAGGTAAGGAAGGGGGAGGCTTGTTGCATGGTTTTACAATAGGAGCACAAGTAACAGCAGCAACAGTAATTGGATACGGGGGAATCATGTATTGGCCTGTTGCAATATAAAGCTTAGATTTTGGGTTCAGGTTCCAGCAAGAGGGTATCATTTAGTGTGTGCATCAGTTAGATTGGGGTGCTAGTAAGGTATGTGTGTGGGATTTGTGTAGTATGCCAAAGTTGAGGTAAATGGGTGCACAGATATCATATGCAGATGGGTTCAGACTTGAGGGGCCTCAAGTATCATACTAGATATGCTACCAGGTAGTGTGAACTTCAAACATAATTATAGTGCACAGTGTACGAATATCCAAGTAAAGAGAGCTCTAGGCGTATCAGTGAAAGAGAAGGGTAGTGAGTTAATAGTAATAAGTTAAGGTGTAGATATACTTATATATATAGTAGGTATTGTATATACTAAAGTAATGTCATATATACCAAGTGAATTGGTTGGTACCTAGGAAAGTTACTAAGGAATTAGGTACCAAGTTTATGGATATCGAAGATATTTTAAAGTAATATGTTAGAAATAGGTAAGTAGTGAACTAGGTATTTAGATACCAAGATATTACCAAGGTACTGATAATGAGATATCAAGTATAGGCTAAGGTTATAACCCTATACTTAGGTAAAACTAAATAATAGGTATAAATAGCATATATATAAGTTATATATATATATATATATATATATATATAAGATACTTAGTTATATTTGCTAGTGTAGATAATACCTTCAAGGTATGGACCTAGAAACCTAGGTATAGCCTAGTATCACCTAGTGTGAGCTAGTTTAGCCTTCTAACCAACTTAGAAGCTAGGTTTGAACCTAAAATTAAGATATTGACCTAGTTTATCTAGTATGAGCTAGTTTTGACCTAAAAATTATATTTTAGCTTATTTAAGCATGATTATTACTCCATTACACCAAAAGATATAGAATTTCATATATAGGTCTATGTGACACCAGTTCGGATTCCGATTTGTATTATTTGCTCACGACCACATGCGAGTATATTCTTTGATTATTTTTTATTTGATAGTCTCAATGTTACATATATTTAATATTGAGATATTTGATTCTTGACACGATGGTACACGGATTGGTACACTTAGATCCCCGTCATGAGATATTCTTCTCAGTGATCACTTTATTATTACTTCATGATTTTATATATAGACCGGGATCAGCGTGCATGATATTATAGATCATGCATAGTAATTATCGTGTCAGAACGTGTCATAATTTGGATCCGTGTGCTAGTCGAGGTGTCACGACCTGCACCCGTTGTAGGGATCCAAGTAGTGAACAACGCCCAGCCTACGCCCTAACATCGGTGGTAGAACGGTATTTGGGTAATCTATCTATCTAATAATCAAGATATAAATATGCCACAAATATAAAATAAATACTCAATCATATATCTATAAGATAGAACAATCGCACGAATATAATAAAAGAATAGAAGAGTCACAATACAATTTACAAGAAGAGATAATATCTAATGAGTCAAAGAAATACTAATAACTGAGCTGAAGACAAACCCAGTACAAATAGAATCTAACTACTGAGCTACAAGTCCTGGGTCATCTATCTCAGTCGGGATGAGACCCTCTTGAGCTAAGGTCTCTGGCTCTAAGCCAACTACGTCCTGAGGCCCATACTAAGTGGGGTACCACTCCTCAGTATCATCTGGGAAAAAATATATCTAGTAAAGAAAGAAACAAAGTACATCTCTAACAGTTGTTCTAATAAATGATATAAACTATATAATAGTAAATAGATGTGAATATACAAGATGCAATATACAGGTACAAGAGATATGCAATAAAGGAATACTGAAAATAAATACAAGAATGAGTAATATCGAAATTGAACAAGAAAAACTACTACTAAGTGAGTGAGGACCAGCTTTAACATGTAATCGGCTTGGGAACTTGCACAAGGATAATGGCCTGGTTAATCATACATGTGGTTTATGATCAATACTCACAAGGAACAAGACATATACAAGGAGGGTATGATCATAAATCTATACTAAATACTCTCCGCCCCCCCGACTGGTATAGTGGATCCAACCATAGTATGTTATGACACAGGATTCTCTGGGTAGGTAGCAAGTTTCCCAAAGAATCAAAGTTTGTACATGTACAAGAAGAACAAGGAACAAGGCTTGCACAAGATACACCATAAATACTATAGAATAACATCTCATGACGAGATCCGGATATACTAATTCGTGTAACCATCGTGTCAAAAAATTAAGGATATCTACACTAAATACAAGAGACATAGAGGATATTATAAATGAGAAACTATCAGAGAATATACTTGCCTGAAATCCGGTAAACAAAATCAAAGATGTCCGGTATGGTGCCTCAAAGACCTAAATATAGAATATTACATCAATACAAGATTTTGAAATAAAAATAAGTTAAACTAGTCAACTTCTAGGTCAAAAAGCCTATTTCTAAGTCAAAACAGTCAAACTAGGTCAACTATAGGTCAAACTAGTAAAACTTGGTCAAACTAGCTATTTCTAGGTTGTATAAGTCTTCTCTAGGATATTAGATCCACACACTATGTAACTAGGCCATACTATCTATACTAGGATACTAGAAAACCAACAAGGTACCGTATTATAAGATACGTAATTAATTAGATATAAAAATATTATAATATATATATATACAAGACAATATATATATTATTTTTAGCTAAACTAATGCTAAGTGGATACCTTGGTTTTGAACCAAAAGCAGTATCACACCATCTACACACCCATCTTGATGTGCAAACTTAATACCTTGAGTAAAACCCAATACCTTGACATTACCTTAGTATCACAAGGTAATTCAATATCTAACTTATAACTACTACCCATACTCCTCACTATACAATAATATGTATTTAAATTTATAGCAATACTTAAACTAAACTATATACTAATATACCCCTTCGGATATTCAATACCCGTACCCAATATACCTCACTCTCATTACCTTAGGGTATCTCAAGGTAATCTAGAAATAATAGTTAACTAATATTAACTATTGCTTATCTATATATATATCTTATATATAATATATACTAACTTATTAACAATATTTACATAAACTATTAGCTTATTAATATGAACTAATAACTTATATATATATATATATATATATAAGTTTAGTTTGATTTATTGGTAAGCTTGTAAATCAGTATACAATATTAGCGACATGTTACTTGACGTCGCTAATCCCACAATTTTTAGTAGTACAAGAACTCTGCTATCAACGGATGCGGCACCTCCTCGTCTTCCACCATAGCTCCATAGATAATGTTTTCTCCCTGCTCTGTAGGTCCTCTAGCAAACTCAAACTTTGGCACTCTTGGCGGGCTAAACAAAACTCAACCTCCTCTACAATCTATACTAGTATGGTACCTACTCAACCAATCCATCCCGAGTACAATATCATAGCTCATAATTAGCATTACAAGTAGACACGCACTAAGCTCCCGGGCTCCCAGAGTAAGTCTCCGATCCTTGCAAATATTACTAACCAAGATAATGCCTTCCCCTGTCATGATCTTGCAAGTCCTAAGCAAAGACTCTGCTACCAAATATTGCTTCAGAGCAAAAGAAACAAATACAAAACTATTGGAAGCACCACTATCAAACAAAGCTAAAGCTAGAATAGAATCAATATGGCATATGATATAATGCATTCAAAGAAAAAAGTTAAAGATCAAATATCAAATTCAAGGAAGAACAGTTGAAATGAATAATAAAGTTTTTTTCTAGATGTGATTGAGTATTCTTATCCTATTGCCTATATCTTATATCCTAAAACAGTCTCATAATAGCACTCAAATCAGAGCACCACTACGAATCGCACTAATTGCGACCTCAAAGACCTGCATAGGCCACCACTAAAAATGTGTCATGACCCGCATCCGGTGTAGGAATGCAAGTAGTGAACAACGGCCAGCCTACGCTGTAGTATCGACGATAGAATATTATTAGGATAATCTATCTATCTAACAATTAAGATATAAATATGCCACTAATGTAAAATAAATACTCAATCACTAATCTATAAGATAAAATAATCTCACGAATATGATAAAAGAACAAAAGAGTCATAATATAACTCACAAGAAGAGACAATATCTAATGAGTCAAAGAAATACCAATAACTGAGCTGGAAATAAATCTAGTACAAATAGAATCTAACTACTGAGCTTCCTGGGATGATGTTACTACCATATTTCTAGTGCAAGGACTTAGCTGTACTATTGTGAGCCTGCGATAGGATATAGGATATAGGATGAGAGAATACTCAATCACAAATTAGGATTCCTTGAGAGATTCCTGGGATGATGCCACTACCATATTTCTAGATGAGAATATTTTAGTCATTTGTATATTTTATTTTTGGTGAATTAATATTTAATTATAGTGTGCTTTTTATTTAAATTATGCTAGTATTATTAATTTATAGTTAGTGGGCTAGCCTATTATTTAGACTTGACACTAGTGAACCCAATTAGACTTGTCATGACAATAATTGAGCCCAATATGGACTAGGCCCAATAGACCAATTCCCTCTAGTTAATTAGAAGAATTAGCTTAATTGGCATTAGTTTAGAGACTTTTCAAAATATTATTTCTTAATTATTTCTCATAATTAGCATGTAGGTGGTATAATGGACATTGGTTGTTACTTGGAGGGGGAAAAAGGAAGAGTCCAACCATATTAAGAGGCTTTCTCTCTCCGCTTCTCATTCTCTCCATTTATTTTAGATCTTCAATTTTTTAGATCCCTAATTCACTTCATCCCTCCATCAATTTTAACCTAATTTTTTTGATTCCCTCTTAATTTCTTCAAGCAAGGAGCATTGGAGCTTGGATTTGTATGGAGCACTTGGAGATGAAGCTTTTGACAAGAAGCTTGTATCAGGATCGTGTCCATTTGAGCAATTAATTGAGAATCCATATCTGAATAGATAAATTTTGAATCTAACCCTTAAATTAGACTATAATTCATGTAATTAACCATTAGAAATCATCCCTTGGCTTAGGAATACCCATAGGATCAAGAATTAGGTCCATATGACTTGTATTATGAAAGTTACATGGTGATTTGTGTCCAAATAAGGGAAATTATGGGTTTGATACATCAATTATGTGTCATGAGACCAAATAGATCTAATTAGACTTAGATCGGGGTTGTTGGACTAGCTACATGTCCATAATTGGACACAAATATGTCGTATCACGATACTGTATAATACTTTGCGATACGAAGCTCATTTTGGGGGATTTTGAGCAATTCTCTTTAATTCCTATTGTAACTAGTTCTAAAATCTATTATTATTTATAATTTATATGTGAGTATAATCATCATAAAGAATTATAAGTTTTGACACGGGATGGATACGTACCATGAGTATCCTATTAATACACTTAAGGTATTTGATGAATTGGGTATTGGTGTATGTAGGGTGTCAACCCAAGAAAATTATTATGTTATATATAGATATTGGTTATATATATATATATATATATATATATATATATATATATATATATATATATGAGTGTATGTGTGTGTGTGGTTCAGTTGTATGAGTGTGTGTGTTGTTAGTGAAGGGAGTTGGCTGACAGTGTATGTAAGTGTCTGTGTGTGGAGGAGTGGTGTTATTGCCGGCACGCGTGTGTGTATATTTTAGTTACTTCCTTGAGCACTTGCTCGAGCAGTCAGTGAAGTTAAGAGGGCAGGGGTGCAATATAGTATTCGATTACAGTGAACCAGTGTTTTGCTGTGCTATGTGTATCAATTTAATGAATGTACAATAAGGCAAGCTTGGGGTATAGCAGTGGTCATATGGGGGTGTGATTTTGGTGCCATACTATTATGGCATTGCTAATGCTCGAGCAAGGAGTATAGCTATTTGGTTTGAGGCTTGAGTAGTAGGTATACCTTGCACTTTGATCAAGTGTATGTACATACCTGATCAGAAATAAGATATGAATTGGGGAAGGTTATAGGCTTGAAATATTAAGGATGGAATGATTGATACTAAGTATCAGTGGATTAGAGTATCAGGTAGTGCACACTTGAGGACAGACCTGGCACAGGAAGGAAGGATGAGGTTGCAAGCTTGGGTAAGTTAGGTTTCAAGCAAGAGAAGTTTAGTAGCAACAATAGTTGAGGTTTGATATCTTAAGTATCGGATTGCAGAAACATCCGTTTCTGCAAACCAATATAAAGTATTAGTTATCATTTTAGAAAAGGGGTATTTAGTGAAGTTATCAAACACCTACGTATGTACAATAATTACAAGAAGAGAAACTGCTATGCAGTGCAACACAAAGATTTAGAACAGGTATTAGGTGAATTGATCGTATTTCAGTTGTAGGTCAGTTATAAGGGTTAAAGGGGTCAGTGCAAGGGATTAAGTACTGGCAATTGTATATGGAGATATGGGTTGGGTGCAGCAGACAAGTGACAGATGTTAGGGGTGTCTAAGTACAGGTATTAGTGTTATTGATACTAAGTTAATTGTTATACTAAGGTATTACTAAATACTCAGACTTAGCTAATGTCTTCATAGGTTATATATATATATATATATATATATATATATATATATATATCTATATATATATATATATATATATATATATATTAGATAGTTAGCTAATATTTTTAGGGAAATAACTTAGAAGCCCAATCGAGACCTAGTATTCACTAAAATTGACTTGTAATTAACCTAGAAGCTAGGAATTGACCTAGTATTGGCCTAGAAAGCATGTATTGATATTTTTTTACTCCTTATCACCTTTATTACACACAAAGTGACATGATTTTCGTATATAGGGTTATGTGATACCAGGTTGGGCATCGAGATACACCCTTTGCTCAGGACCAGAGATGAGTACATTTCTCTATTAGTTTTTATTTTACGATAGTGTATATATTACATGTTCTAGAACTGTATACTTGATTTTGACACAGTGGTTATACAGACTGGTACTATATAGATCCTATCAAGAGATGTTATCCACAAACCGTGTTCAACGGGTACTCCTTTACATGTATTTCATCGTATGTATTATTATTGATTATAATGTACTTCATATTCACACACTGTTTCGTATATAGAGTGCCTATATTACTCGTGCTTATAATGTATCGTGATCGGATCCATGAGTATTGGTTGGGACAGAGGAGTAGAAGTTGGTTATGTGATCAAACCCTATTTACCTTATGCATATGTCGATTATACACTTTACGTATAATCGAGTTACCATATTTATCTCATGTTCAACCTAAGACGATCATATAACAAACTTGTACTCTGAGTCACATTAGCTAATATTATCTATTTTCATTATTTGCAGTTATTTCATATTGCATGTTCTCCTTCCAGTACTTTAAATGCTTATTCTAGTTCATTTTTATTTCTTAGTAGCTAGTTCATCTTGTATACTTTTCTATTACTTGTCATATATGTTCTACCATATATTTGGAACTACTTTCAGAGTTTTTTGCTCTCAGATTTTTGTCCCACATATTACGGGGCACAAGATGGCGAGCTAGCTGGGAGATATCACCCCTAATCCAGGAGGATGTAGCATTAGTCACCGAGGAGACTTTGTGTTATTTGTGGCATTGTGTCACTACCACGTTCTGGAAACAGGGGTATTTTTGACTTTTTATAATATTTAATATTATTGTAGTTACAATTAAATAATTGTATGATAATATTTTTAATTTAAATAATTATGTGATGTATAATTAAATATAGTATTAGATGCAGTGTTCATCTATTTTTAGCTAGCAGACTAGTCCTAGAAGCCCAGTAGATGACCACATATCCGAATTATAGAATTCTGGATTATATTATTTTATCTAGAATTTAATATTTGGAGATTGTAATTAATTACCGTATTTTATTTAATATTTTTGCGCCCTGCCTTTGCTCTGATATTTGGAGCACTACCCTAGCTTTTGTCTTCAAAAAATTTTTACTATCTTGCCCTAGACATGCCCGCCTTCCATTCTGCTATTTTTGTAACTCATAATTATGCTCTCTGTGCATTATTTCTAGCCGCACAAAAATCATCGCGGACGTTATTTAATAAATCCCTATTTTGTATCGTTGTGCGTTCCAATCGAAATTGGGGACAATCTTGACCTATTTTTCGTGCGGCCCAAATTAGGGTAATATTCTGTTCTGAGTCTTCTTCATTATTGCTATTGATGACCTGACCTGATTTTGGCCCCATGTACTCCTAATTAATTTTAGAACACAACTTGCATTTATTTCTAATTAAATTGAGCATACTATTTAAACCAATTCTGAAATCCTAATTTAATTCCAGCGCCCTGCTAATTGAGCCCATACCGATCATACAGCGCCCCCTGACCCTACAAAACACCGGACACCGAATCGCCCGCCAAATTTTTGTTATTTCATGTGTCTGTGTAAATACCCAAATTTAAGGGGACTAATTTGCAAATCTGCATTTTTTGTGTCAACACCCATTTGATCAAACCAATGAGGGAGTCCTATTAATTTTAATTAAACCTCACCCTCATTCCTACATAAATTATTTTTTCCTCTTGACAAATCTGGGCCACTCATTCTAGGGGTTCAATCACCACCCTCCATCAACACCCTCTCTCCCTATTTATGTCATGTCACCATCAACCCTAATCCCTAGAAAACCTAGGTTTCCCCAACCAAGCCCCCACCTCTCTCTCTCCTCTCTCCAACGTAGCCTCCTTCCCCATCCAAAATTTTCTCCTCTTCTTCTCTTTTCTTTTCTTCTTCTCTTCCTTCTCCTTCTTCCTTTCTCCTTCTTCTTTAGTGTTTTTCATTTAAATTCAAATAGGAAAGGGGGAAAACTGGAAGTACTGTTCACTCACCCCCCCAAACCCGACTTCCTGCCGTACTCCGGCGGCTCGGCCTCTGCACTCCCCCTCCGCAGAACAGTTCCTCCGGCTGTGCTCCAGTGGTGGCCCATGCAGGTCTAGTTTATTGCTAGTGGTATTATACATATATATATATACATATATATATATATAATTAAAAATATATATATATATATATATATATATATGGATATCTATGTATATATATTTTTTTAATTATATATATATATATATATATATATGTATATATATATATGTATATAAGATACGTTTATATTAATAATATATATATACAAATAATATATATATACATATATAAGTAATAGTATACTATATATATATATATGAACCCTATATATGACTATATATATTAAATATATATATTTATCTAAATATATATATACTATTATATATTGTACTCTTTTATTTAATTGATATTTACAAGACCTGTAATGTCTTAAACAGAAAATATCTCCAGCACAGTCAGTGACCCCCTGTCACAAGGACCTTCAGTCTTGACAGTGGGATCAGGTTTCCTATACAATCAGGAAGTAGGCAAGTATACCTTGTCAAGTTACTGTCTAAATTCAAATACTGTTATATGCTATGTATTTTCCTGAATTCCATATAACTGTGAGTACCTGAGATTGCCTCAGGTACAGTCAACAGATACGTTGACTTATAGCATAACTAACTTAGTCTTTCCAGACCTACCAAACATCTGAGAGGATATCCTAATATCCTCCAAAATCCTATCACGGGAACACGCAACATGGTTGCAATGCATATTGGGATGCGAGCTGCGTATTTGATTAGCTACCAGTACGTGTGACACGCATCACGGATTAGTATAATGTCAGGAAAACTCAGGAAAAGTATGACTTGGCATTTAGTTACATTGGGCGGGAAAGGTAACTAGTAGACGTGTGGGACACCCCCTCCATGAGTCTTTATCCTTCGTATCATTCTCCTCGGAGATGGTCGATTGCAGAGCTACCCGTGTGTCCGGGGGCATATGACACATATACTAGCCAGTCAACACGATTGGTGAATTAAGTCAGCATATGTCAAACCTACACATTCCCATGCGTACTACAAGGTCTTTACTTGCATTTCACTTCGATGGTTAGCACCATGTATTTATTTATTTATTCAGTATTTTATACCTGGCATGTTATTTTCCTGTATCTTGTTATGTCCCACTGAGGACCTGGTTCCCTTCCAGATTTAGACGAGGCCTACTACCCCACGGTGTATGGTCCAGGACAGGAGACTAGGCATGCCACCGAGGAAGAACTGGAGGAGACACCATCAGAATCTACCTGATTCTAGGAGATGCTCTCTTAGGCGATGGAGATGTTTTGCTAGATAGACGATACTCAGTCTATCCTATTTTTTTTGTACTATTATTATATTTTGACAGTGGGTTTGTTTCCACAAGTTGTGTAATATTATATTTTTAGACTCAGCATTATATATATTCAGCACTATTTCCCGACATTTCCTGTGGATGAAATAGACTTGCCTTTATTAGACTTGTAGTATTTTAGGACAGCGTAGCACGTTCCTTTGGGTCCATAAGAATGGGTTAAACCCTTAGTGATGTGTCAGCTGGCCAATGCCACGTGACCTAGTTCCTCATATTTTAGGACTGGGGCGTGACAGCTCCTCCCCTGCACTCCGACCAAGCCCTCCGGCCACAGCATCAACTCCGGCTGCCCTCCACTCCGGCAGCAACAGCCCAGAGCTCCCTCTACAACTCCCCCATCCCCTTCATCCCCGTGCTCCGGCCACCCGGCCACCCGGCCAGGCCGACCCGCATCTCCGCCCGCTGCTGTTCTCCCCGAGCCCTCCTCTGCTCTTTCCTACCTCGGCCATTTCCGGCGGTCCCCTCACGGGCTCCTCCCCGCGGCGACTACCGCGACCGACTGATCCCGACCCCTGCCGACGCTGCCTCGACGTCCGGCCGTGCGGCGGTCGACTCCCGTTCTCCACTGATCAAGCTCCACGGCCCGTCGACCCGAACCAGCCTGCCGACCACCATCGTCAACTCCTCCCTGGCCTCTCCCTCAAGCGGCCTCCTGCCGCACTCCGGCCAGCAAGCCTGGCGGCCGACCCATCACAGTAAGCTCTTCTCTCTTCCCTCCTTCTTATATGTATAGTTTATTTTGTATATATGTATGTATGGATGTATGTATGTAGGTATTTAATGTATAAGTATATGTATATATTAACATGTATATGTAATTATGTAATTTAAATTAATGTTTAATAGGATATGTAGGTGTATATATATATTTATGTAGGTATATAATTAAAGTATATGTACATATACGTGTATAATCAATGTATATGTATATATATAATTAATGTAAAGTATTTATATATATTTAACTAATGTGAAATGTAAGTGCATGTATTTAATTTAATTTGGTATATATATATACGTGTATATGTATATATATATATGTATATATATGTACATCACGTATTTCTCTATTATATATATAGGTATTGATTGTATGTTAGTAAATACGTATTAAATATATCTGTGTATTAATTTATCTGTATACATATGATATAGGTTAATGTAAGTTTTAGTATTTAATATTATGTGTAATATAATAAGATTTGGTATATATATATCTATATAGATATTCAATATTTTCGTTTTATACAAAATATTGGTTGTAGTAATGTGGCATATGTATTTTCAACATATTAATATATATAACTACGTATTCTAATATATATAACTTGTATATGTATATACATGTATTTTGCATACATACTTAGTATATTTTTATATATATAAAATTAATGTATATAGTAAATGTATTGTTCAACCTGTATATATATTATTCCATTAATTAAAATAATACACATAAATATTGTATATGTAATTATGTATTTAAATTAATGTTTAACAGTATATGCATATGTATATGTAAATATCTAATCTACTTGGTATATATATAAATACGTATTTTAGTATGTGTATGTTTTAATTTAAATTGGTATAATATATGTTAATGTATGTTTTCGTATTTAATGTTATATATATATATATTTAATTGGTATATTTACCTGTATATAGTATAAGTACGATTTGGTATAATTATAAATATATATTTGATTGGTATAGATACAAGATGTATTTTGGGTAAATAAATATATATTTATATGCATCTATTTAGTGTATATAGTATATATGTATTTTGTACTATTACTGATAGGTTTCTATATATATATTATATACGTATTATTGGTATACCCATAAATACGTATTAATTTAATTATGATGTGTCTATAGGACTGTTGGTTCACCCAGGGGATACTCTGGAACAGGACATCCATAAATACTAGCTAAGGACCCAAGGTAAGTACATTCTCCGATAATTTCCAATTTCTTGATAATTTCTATAATTTTAATAATCCTGAAATGTTACAACTGAATCTTTGACACTGTGCTACACGGACTAGTATAGCCTGGATCTGCAGTCATGAGATGTTACATTGATTATCGTATTGACATTGTACACGATATGTATATTAGACATCGTACATGATAGATTGGACTTGCTCGTGTATCGTGACGTATCATGGTTGGATCCACAGTACTAGTTGGGGGCGGAGAAGTAGTTAGTAAGAAATATGATCATAACCTCTTATTGTAGTATAGAACAATGTAAGTGTTAATCATGCTCTTCACTCATGATTAGCCAGGCCCTATAGCTATCGTACATGTTCCCAAGCCGATCACATTTCGAAACTACTATTTCAAACACTTAGAATAGATTACAGTTCCCTATTTAAATCATATACTACATCACATGTATATGATACTATTCCTTGTCCTTCTCATTTTCATACATGCACTGACTGTATCATTTTGCCTATTGCCTGTCTCTTTATATTGCCTGTCTCTCTTTAATTGCCATTACATTTATTTTACTGTCTTCTCAGTAGCTAGCATCACATGTTTATTGCTTTATAGTCCTTATCAATTTAATGGAACTGTTATTTGAGATTTGTACTTTGCTCCTTCCTGACTGGAAACATTTTTCCAGACTATGCCTTAGAGGATCGGTAGCCAACACTTTATGGACCATATGGTGAGTAGCTGCACTTGGGCTTGATAGTTAGTTGTGATTCCGGGAGGTCTAGCCGGAATCACTAATTTTTCTAGTTTTCTGATTAGTTCTTTTAGCAGACTTTTGGTACCGGATTTGTCTCCGGCAATTTTTGATGACTGGGATAATTATTGGGTTAAGTTATTACTTTTTGGCTTGTGTTGTATTTAATTTTTGTTCGCTATCTTATCGTGCTGTAATCCTGTGATTGAGTATGTGTTCATTTTATTTGTGTCATCCGTGCCTCCTTACGGAGATTGGATGCTTGTGTGAGATTGGCTAGATAGTATCAAGACCTTGACAGCGTTCTACCGCCGATGCTGTGGCATAGGCTGGACGTACCCACGCACTCGTGCCCCTAAACCAGGTGCGGGTCGTGACACATTTTTAGTGGTGGCCCATGCAGGTCGGACTTCGCAATTAGAGCGATGTCGTGGTAGTGCGACAACTTAGTTGTACTACTGCGTGCCTGCGATAGGATCTAGGACATAGGATACTAGGACGAGAGCGAATACTCAATCACAAATTCTTGAGAGATTCCTGGGATGACCTCTTGAGAATCTTATTACAATTTCTAATTTTAATCCCTTCCCCTTGTTTTCGTCTGTTCTCGCTTGTTGATATTGAGCTTGATTTTGTCGACCAGTTGTTAAATCTAAATTCTTGGTATCGTTGTTGAGTTGATTTCATTTTGAGATGAATTTTACGGACTAGAATTTATGGTATCATCTGATGACATATATTGATGAGGACAGTGAGAAAGGTAAAACGTCTACTTTGGTTATGGAACCTAGAGTTTATCGCAGCCATATTAGCTGTCGTGACGAGAACGTATGAACCTAACTTGGATGTACATACTTTAGTTATGAGATTTAGAGTTTCTCGCAGCCAAACCGGTTGGCGTGGCGAGGATTCTAGATGACATGATTATAGGGTTGCATACCTTAGTTACGGAACCTGTCATTTATCGCATCTATGCTTACTGGCGTGGCGAGGATTCTGTGTGTCATGATTCCTGACAGACGTGTATGATTATCAGGTTGTATCTTAAATTGGTTCTTAAAGTATCATCTCAAGACTTATCTATTTATGTCATTTCAGGACGTTGTTCCATCGCTTCTTTTCTTTACTAGCAGTAAAGATACCTTCCGTCCTTGATCCAGTTCCTTTTTGAGCTTATTTTCTTTGAGGATTCCTTGTTAGTATGATAATTAGTGACTTGCAATTTTGGTTGTGTCTTGTATTAGTTTGACTGAGTGTGACTTGTGAGTTTGTAAGTGTTTCTCAGTTGGACATGGGAGCATTAGGCATTAATCTAGAGATATCCATAGCATAGTACCTTGTAGCAATAGTTCTATGATAGGTGTTATTATAATTAGTATTGGTATTATAGAAAGAGGAGTAAGAGTATCAGTGAAGGTTCCAAGAGTTAGTATCAGAGCCAGCATACCCGTCCCGGATAGTCAATAAATTATGTGATTGGATGATCTATGTAAACAATTAAGTATCAAGGAATTGCGTTAAAAATTAATGGAGCATGATGTTCAATTTGATTATTGATACTGGGTGGATCAAGAGTAAATAAATATATATACATAAAGGGTTTTAATGAGATGCCATGAGTAGAGAAATATCAATATTGGTAATGAAAGTTATGAAATATATCACAGAATAGTTTAACAGGCTGTAAAAGGTTTAAGAGATATGCTTATACATCAATCGAGATATGGAACCATATGCTTGCCCTTGAGATTGAAGTAAAGCATGGGTATTATAGAAAGTGCAAGTGATCGTGATTTGTAATAAGTTTGATGAGATAATCTAATGATGAAGCTAGTGTTACCATACCAATAGTGCTAGTGATCCTATATCAAATATTTGTTGAGCAAGGTGCTAATAACAGTAAGTCCTTCGTGTGATGATAATTAGATTGGTGTATTTGTGTGGACCTTGAGTATTAGAGACTGGGAGTATCTATCTGTATACTTGAGGATTTAAAGTTATAATTTGAAGAGTGGGAATGAATTTTAATTGTTAAGAATTTTGAGGAGTTAAGATTTTATGTTATTAAAGTTTTTGAGGATTAAAATTCAATTCAATAACCATAGTCAAAGCTATGAAGATTTTTGGAAGTGATTAAAATTTTATTTCAATGTTGAATTTTTGAATTTTGAGAAGTTGAGATATTGTCATTAAAACTTTTCGAGGATTTAGATTCGATTCAATGAACCTAGACAAGCTGTAAGGATTTTTAAGTGATTAAATTTTATTTCAGTATTTAAATAATTGACTTTGAGGTAGGTATGTGCATTATACTTAAATTTTTCGAGTTAGTTTCGAGGACCTTGTTTGGAGGATAAAATCGTATAGGGAGAGAGATATATTAGTAAATAGTAGATGAGGTACATATGTAAGAATTTGTTGGCTTGAGCATAATTGCGATTTCACTGCAAACTGACTTGTGTGTTCATCTAGGGTTGTATTAGAGAGTGCAGTACTTAGTATGGTGTGTTGTATTTGATATGCACTTGAGTGACAAGGATAACCAGTATCAGCAATTGTAGTAGGTAAGAGAGCTAGCAGTGGACGTGCTGGTAGTAGAAATAGTGGTTCCTAAAAGGATAAGGGTATCAAACTTTGGATGCATCATTAAACCTATGGTTGTGTTAGAAGGCTATGTTCTGTTCTTTCCTTCCCTCTGTTCCTCTCTACTTGATTGATTGATTGATTGATTCCTTAGTACAATAGTTGTGTGCAAGATTTTCTTGTTATAATGTAGTTAGTAGTACACCCTGATACAGAGACTGCAATACCATGACAAAAGACACCATGACCGTACATATTCCTCTTAGGTTGCATGTTGTATGATTGTAGGAAAGATTTTTCTTAGACCATGATTATTGGGTTTAACCATGACGAAGATTCATGAAGGAGTTATGACTCGACAAGAGAGGCAAGATGATTAAATTCGAGGATAACCATTGATTTAAATAGAGGGTTAAGAAATTAACATTTCATAATTGGTGGTTTAATTAATTCCAGGAAAGATTATGACATGTTTAAATTGGTTATTAAATTTGGAAATTCTGGGAGATTATCATTATATTTATTTGGTTACAAGTTATGAATTTTAGAATTTTACATGGGATGTTGCATTTGGAGAATCCTTAAGTATCGCATTTGTTAAGTATTTTGAGGAAGAGAAAATCGAGAAATAAAATTTGATGAATAAACTTGTGAGACGAGATTACAATTTATGATTGTGCATTGATAAAAATCAAGTTAGAGGAGTGGATATTAAATTTCGGGTATTGAATTATTAATTCAAAACTTTCAAGGAAATTTTGACAAAAATGGACTTTGATTTTTATTCTGAAGATTTTTCAGGAATGCAATAATTTCAGAATTGTTGAAAGGTCGTGAAAGGACATTGTGGATAATTAACTGATTTCGTGGTTGATGAATTTAAACCTTGAGGGAAAGTAATAATGTGTATGAAAAAAAATGCTACTTTGAGGATTTGAATTTCGAGGACGAAATTCTTTTAAGGAGGGTAGACTTGTCACTACCACATTTCGGAAACAGGGGTATTTTTGACTTTTTATAATATTTAATATTATTGTAGTTACAATTAAATAATTGCATGATAATATTTTTAATTTAAATAATTATGTGATGTGTAATTAAATATAGTATTAGATACAGTGTTCATCTATTTTTAGCTAGCAGACTAGACCTAGAAGCCCAGTAGATGACCACCTGTCCGAATTATAGAATTCTGGATTTTATTATTTTATCTAGAATTTAATATTTGGAGATTATAATTAATTACAGTATTTTATTTAATATTTTTGTGCCCTGCCTTTGCTCTGATATTTGGAGCGCTACCCTAGCTTTTGTCTTCCAACAAATTTTATAATCTTGCCCTAGACATGCCCGCCTTCCATTCTGCTATTTTTGCAACTCATAATTATGCTCTCTGTGCATTATTTCTAGCCGCACAAAAATCGTCGCGGACGTTATTTAATAAATCCCTATTTTGTATCGTTGTGCGTTCCAATCGAAATTGGGGACAATCTTGACCTATTTTTCGTGCGGCCCAAATTAGGGTAATATTCTGTTCTGAGTCTTCTTCATTATTGCTATTGATGACCTGACCTGATTTTGGCCCCATGTACTCCTAATTAATTTTAGAACACAACTTGCATTTATTTCTAATTAAATTGAGGATACTATTTAAACCAATTCTGAAATCCCAATTTAATTCCAGCGCCCTGCTAATTGAACCCATACCGATCATACAGCGCTCCCTGACCCTACAAAACACCGGACACCGAATCGCCCGCCAAATTTTAGTTATTTTATGTGTTTGTGCAAATACCCAAATTTAAGAGGGCTAATTTGCAAATCTGCATTTTTGGTGTCAACACCCATTTGATCAAACCAATGAGGGAGTCCTATTAATTTTAATTAAACCTCACCCTCATTCCTACATGAATTATTTTTTCCTCTTGACAAATCTGGGCCACTCATTCTAGGGGTTCAATCACCACCCTCCATCAACACCCTCTCTCCCTATTTATGTCATGTCACCATCAACCCTAATCCCTAGAAAACCTAGGTTTCCCCAACCAAGCCCCCACCTCTCTCTCTCCTCTCTCCAACGTAGCCTCCTTCCCCATCCAAAATTTTCTCCTCTTCTTCTCTTTTCTTTTCTTCTTCTCTTCCTTCTCCTTCTTCCTTTCTCCTTCTTCTTTAGTGTTTTTCATTTAAATTCAAATAGGAAAGGGGGGAAAACTGGAAGTACTGTTCACTCACCCCCCCAAACCCGACTTCCTGCCGTACTCCGGCGGCTCGGCCTCTGCACTCCCCCTCCGCCGAACAGTTCCTCCGGCTGTGCTCCTCCCCTGCACTCTGACCAAGCTCTCCGGCCACGGCATCAACTCCGGCTGCCCTCCACTCCGGCAGCAACAGCCCGGAGCTCCCTCTGCAACTCCCCCATCCCCTTCATCCCCGTGCTCCGGCCACCCGGCCACCCGGCCAGGCCAACCCGCATCTCCGCCCGCTGTTGTTCTCCCCGAGCCCTCCCTCTGCTCTTCCCTACCTCGGCCATTTCCGGTGGTCCCCTCACGGGCTCCTCCCCGCGGCGACTGCCCCGACCGACTGATCCCGACCCTGGCCGGCGCTGCCTCGACGTCTGGCCGTGCGGCGGTCGACCCCCGTTCTCCACTGATCAAGCTCCACGGCCCGTCGACCCGAACCAGCCTGCCGACCACCATCGTCAACTCCTCCCTGGCCTCTCCCTCCGGCGGCCTCCTGCCGCACTCCGGCCAGCAAGCCCGACGGCCGACCCATCACAGTAAGCTCTTCTCTCTTCCCTCCTTCTTATATGTATAGTTTATTTTGTATATATGTATGTATGGATGTATGTATGTAGGTATTTAATGTATAAGTATATGTACATATTAACATGTATATGTAATTATGTAATTTAAATTAATGTTTAATAGGATATGTAGGTGTATATATATATTTATGTAGGTATATAATTAAAGTATATGTACATATACGTGTATAATCAATGTATATGTACATATACGTGTATAATCAATGTATATGTATATATATAATTAATGTAAAGTATTTATATATATATTTAACTAATGTGAAATGTAAGTGTATGTATTTAATTTAATTTGGTATATATATATATATACGTGTATATGTATATATATATATATGTATATATATGTACATCACGTATTTCTCTATTATATATATAGGTATTGATTGTATGTTAGTAAATACGTATTAAATATATATGTATATTAATTTATCTGTATACATATGATATAGGTTAATGTAAGGTTTAGTATTTAATATTATGTGTAATATAATAAGATTTGGTATATATATATCTATATAGATATTCAATATTTTCGTTTTATACAAAATATTGGTTGTAGTAATGTGGCATATGTATTTTCAACATATTAATATATATAACTACGTATTCTAATATGTATAACTTGTATATGTATATACATGTATTTTGCATACATACTTAGTATATTTTTATATATATAAAATTAATGTATATAGTAAATGTATTGTTCAACCTGTATATATATTATTCCATTAATTAAAATAATACACATAAATATTGTATATGTAATTATGTATTTAAATTAATGTTTAACAGTATATGCATATGTATATGTAAATATCTAATCTACTTGGTATATATATAAATACGTATTTTAGTATGTGTATGTTTTAATTTAAATTGGTATAATATATGTTAATGTATGTTTTCGTATTTAATGTTATATATATATATTTAATTGGTATATTTACCTGTATATAGTATAAGTACGATTTGGTACAATTATAAATATATATTTGATTGGTATAGATACAAGATGTATTTTGGGTAAATAAATATATATTTATATGCATCTATTTAGTGTATATAGTATATACGTATTTTGTACTATTACTGATAGGTTTCTATATATATATTATATACGTATTATTGGTATACCCATAAATACGTATTAATTTAATTGTGATTTGTCTATAGGACTGTTGGTTCACCCAGGGGATACTCTGGAACAGGACATCCATAAATACCAGCTAAGGACCCAAGGCAAGTACATTCTCCGATAATTTCCAATTTCTTGATAATTTCTATAATTTCAATAATCCTGAAATGTTACAACTGAATCTTTGACACTGTGCTACACGGACTAGTATAGCCTGGATCTGCAGTCATGAGATGTTACATTGATTATCGTATTGACATTGTACACGACATGTATATTAGACATCGTATATGATAGATTGGACTTGCTCGTGTATCGTGACGTGTCATGGTTGGATCCATAGTACTAGTTGGGGGCGGGAAAGTAGTTAGTAAGAAATGTGATCATAACCTCTTATTGTAGTATAGAACAATGTAAGTGTTAATCATGCTCTTCACTCATGATTAGCCAGGCCCTATAGCTATCGTACATATTCCCAAGCCGATCACATTTCGAAACTACTATTTCAAACACTTAGAATAGATTACAGTTCCCTATTTAAATCATATACTACATCAACTGTATATGATACTGTTCCTTGTCCTTCTCATTTTCATACATGCACTGACTGTATCATTTTGCCTACTGCCTGTCTCTTTATATTGCCTGTCTCTCTTTAATTGCCATTACATTTATTTTACTGTCTTCTCAGTAGCTAGCATCACATGTTTATTGCTTTATAGTCCTTATCAATTTAATGGAACTGTTATTTGAGATTTGTACTTTGCTCCTTCCTGACTGGAAATATTTTTTTAGACTATGTCTTAGAGGATCGGTAGCCAACACTTTATGGACCATATGGTGAGTAGCTGCACTTGGGCTTGATAGTTAGTTGTGATTCCGGGAGGTCTAGCCGGAATCACTAATTTTTCTAGTTTTTTTATTAGTTCTTTTAGCAGACTTTTGGTACCGGATTTGTCTCCGGCAATTTTTGATGACTGGGATAATTGTTGGGTTAAGTTATTACTTTTTGGCTTGTGTTGTATTTAATTTTTGTTCGCTATCTTATCGTGCTGTAATCCTGTGATTGAGTATGTGTTCATTTTATTTGTGTCATCCGTTCCTCCTTACGGAGATTGGATGCTTGTGTGAGATTAGCTAGATAGTATCAAGACCTTGACAGCGTTCTACCGTCGATGCTGCGGCGTAGGCTGGACGTACCCACGCACTCGTGCCCCTAAACCGGGTGCGGGTCGTGACACATTGTATTGACTCTTTAAAGCCTTGGCATATATTATTATTTTGGTGAACTTGTGTTGTAACTAGATGTTAGACTTGGACTTGAATTTGTGACTTGTACTTCTTTTATTATTCCATATCGTGCTATTTCTTCCTCTAGTTTGATAGTGTGATTGGGTATTGATTTTATTATCATATATCATTATAGTATTTCTCCATTTGGAGTTAAGATAATATGACAATAACCTTATATATATTGTGTGAGATATTTAGATAACATTATTGAACTAGACAGCGTTCTACCGCCAATGCCGCGGCATATGCTGGACGTTGTTCATGTACTTGTGCCCTCATTCCTGGTGCGGATCATGACACATTTTTAGTGGTAGCTCATGCAGGTCAACATGTCATAATTAGTGCGATATCGTAGTAGTGCTTAGACTTAGAATACTGCTACGAGCTTGCTTTAGGATATAGGATATAGGCTGATAGTATACTCAATCACAACTAGGAACACTTCCAATTTATTGCTTTTGCTACCCTTATTAATCTGAATGCTTGTTTAATTTGAATATTTCTGTCATTCTTTAATGATATTGTATCTTACTTAATATTAATTCATTTATTTCTATCTATCTTTAGGATGTCGCCGAAGACGCGATCCCAGCGCTCAGGCGCAGTGTCAGAGAGGTCGGTCACTTCGTCGCCTCTAAAGAGGGCACCAGTAGCCACTACTCCATCAACTCCAGCTCAGAGGGCCGCTTCACCATTCCAGGTTGGCATTACTACAGCAGCTTTTGAGTTTCTCCACCTCCAGTACAGAGGATCGTGCCTATAGTATCATTGGAGTTTCTAACTCCCCCACTAACAGTTGATCCGGAACAGATATTTGTGTTATTCCAGCAGATGATTAAGGTTCAGAGGGCCCAGGCGGAGGCCCAACAGTGCCAGTCTGAGGAGATACGATATGGCATTGAGAATGTCCACCAGTTAGCACTCGTCGTAGTAGAGAGGGTTGCCTCAATCCAGCCACAGGTGCCACCACCTCAGTCCGCCATGCAACAGCCGCGACCGGGGACTATCATTAATTTCATGAGGATGGGGACCAAGGATTTTAAGGGCACCAAGGGAATTTTGTATGCAGATGATTGGATTAAGGATATTGAGCAAAATCTGCGGCTAGCACAGATTCCAAAGAGCCTACATGTGGAGACAGGGGGGAGCATGATGTTTGATATTTCTTTAACATGTTTTAGGATAGACCCAAGGATCACAGCAACATGACTGACTTGGGAGGCATTTAAGGAGCTTTTCAAGGGAAAGTTCTTTCCGGATGTGGCTATGAGTTCCCTGGAGAGTAAATTCTAGTACTTAATCCAGGGGAGCATGTCAGTAGATGAGTACACAGCAAAATACTACAGATTGGCTACTTTGTGGAAGGACAAAATTCCCGGGGGAAGGCCAAGAAGTTCAGAAAGGTTCTGAACAGGGAGATCAAATCTCATACTAGTGGACAATGCACCACTACATTTGAGAAGATTTTAGTAGAGGCACAAAAGGGAGAAGATGATTTGGAGCTCGACTCTAAGAGGATGAGGGATACTCCAGGGGATAGTAGTAGTGCAGGCCCAGCAAAATGGCCTTACTTTCAACAGCAGCAGAGGCATTTGCAACAACCGAGGCAGCAATTACCTGTTCCAGCTAGAGCATCAGTTTAGTAGGCGCATCAGATTCAGAGGTCAGCTCAGCCAGATATTCCTTGCCCATTATGCAAGAAACTGGGTCATAGATGTTATGTGTATAGAATAAGATTAGGCAAGTTCTTGTTCTGCGGATCAGGAGACTAGCAGCTAAGGGATTGTCCTCAGACTTTAGCTCGTCCAGCTCAGGGCAGAGCCTCAGCTCAGAGAGCACCCGCAAGACCACCTGTGGGATAGCAGAAAGGACCTCCATTGCAGACACAGTAGCAGAGGTTTATACAATATCAGCAACAGCAGAGAGGTGTGCATCAGGGGTGAGCTTTTGCCATGACAGATGAGGAGGAGGTGCCGATCGGAGATATTATTTTAGGTTTAATCTATCTTGACTTTTTTCCAGCTCGTACGTTATTTGATTTTGGTGCTTCATATAATTTCGTGTCTGTAACTTTTGCTTTGAAGCAAAATCTTGAGGATGAACAGTTGGCGAGGACTTACAAGATCATGACCGGGGGTGACATTATCCTGGTCAGTGATATTTTTAAGGATCGAAGAGTCATATTGGGAGGCCAGGAGTTGAGCGCGTTCTTACTCATAATGCCACTTCTGAGCTACGACTTAATACTCAAGATGGATTGGTTGAGTAGGCATCATGCTAGTATAGATTGCCGTGGAGGCAGAGTTTTGTTTAGACTGCTAGGAGATCCAGAGTTTGAGTTTACCAGAGGAGCAGTAGAGTAGAGTAAGGCAGTCTTCTGTGGATCTTTGGTAGAAGAGAAGGAGCTACTAATCCTTTGATAGCGGAGTATATAGATATTTTCCCGGAAGAATTGTCGGGTTTGCTGCCAGACCTAGATGTTTAGTTCTTTATAGATTTGATTCTAGGTGCAGAGCTGATATCACAACACATCTATAGTGTTAACAATAGTCAACTAGTAGAGTTAAAAATATAGGTGGATGAGTTACATGACAAGGGCTTCATCTGATCCAATTTATCACAGTAGGGTGCTCCGGTATTATTTGTACTGAAGAATGATAGGTCGGTATGCATGTGTATCGACTACAAAGCTTTGAACAATCTTACTTTCAAGAACAAATACCCGATGCCAAGGATATATGATCTCTTTGATCAGTTGAGCAGAGCAAAAGTATTTTCGAAGATAGACTTGAGGTCGGGTTACCACCAGGTGAAAGTAAAAAAGGAAGATATTTTGAAGACAACTTATTGGACTCAGTATGGCCAGTTTGAGTTCTTGGTGATGCTGTTTGGCTTGTCCAATGCTCCGACGATATTCATGAACCTGATGAATAAGTTGTTCCACCAGTATCTTGATAAGTTTGTGGTGGTATTCATTGATGATAATTTGGTATATTCAAAGACCCTAGAAAAGTATGAGGAGCACCTGAGGATAGTTCTGTATACTCTCAGGAAGAAGAAGCTTTATGGAAAGCTTTCAAAGTGTGAGTTCTTCCTTGATATAGTTGAATTCCTTGGTCATGTAGTTACAGAAGATGGGATCTCAGTGGACCTGAAGAAGACATCAGTAGTTGAGTCTTGGTCTATCCCGAGTTTAGGGGCAGAGATCATGAGTTTTCTTAGATTTGCAGGATATTATCGAAGATGTATTTAGGACTTTTCCAGGATTGCATAGCCGATGACTAGGCTAACCAGGAAAGACATAGAGTTTTTTTGGACATAGGAGTGTCAGGCCACTTTTGAGGAGCTAAAGAAGAGGTTGATTGCAGCTCCAGTTTTAATATTGCCATCGGGGACATGAGGTTTTACCATTTATAGTAATGCTTCGGGTAAGGGTTTGGGTTGTGTGTTACAGCAGAACGGGAAGGTGATTGCCTATGCATCCAGGCAATTACGCCATCATGAGAAGAATTATCCTACCCACAATTTGGGGTTGACAGCAGTCATTTTTGCTCTAAAGCTGTGGAAGTGCTACTTATACGAAGTGCATGTAGATATCTCCACAGACCACAAGAGCTTGAAGTATGTATTTATACAGAAGGAGCTCAATATGAGACAAATATGGTGGTTGGAGTTGATAAAGGATTTTTATATATCCTTACAGTACCATCCAGGAAGGCCAACATAGTCGTTGATGCCTTGAACAGGTATCCAATGGCTATATACTTGATAAGAGACAAACACTTATTGGTCGATCTTGATAGCTTGGGTATTGCGATGCTAGTTCCTGGAGTTACGACAAAGATTTAGGGACTACAGATATAGTCAGAGTTGATGGACCGAACCAGAGCTGCACAGTTCGAAGATAAGTCTCTGAGGAGTATCAGAGCGCAGGTTCGGATGAGATTGGCATAAGATTTTACTATTGATTAGCATGGATCATTGTGGCACGGTACCAGATTGTGTGTGCCGAGTGGAATATTGCACGAGGAGGTTCTTCAAAAGTCGTATCGATCTCAGTACTCTATGCATCCAGGTGCCAACAAGATGTATACATGAGGGAACATATTTGGTGGTATGGTATAAAGTGGAAGGTGGTGCACTTCGTATTCAGATGTCTAGTATGCCAGCAGGTAAAGGCAGAGAGATAGAGGTCAAGTAAATTATTTCAGCCTTTAACCATTTTATAGTAGAAATGGGAGCATGTGACGATAGATTTTGTTTCGGGACTTCTGTTTTCTCCAGTAGGTAAAGAAGTAATTTGGGTCATCCTAGACACGTAGACCAAATTGTCCCACTTCTTGCCATTAAAGGTGGGTACATCTACGAGAAGCTTGCAAAGATATATGTGCGACAGATAGTCAAATTGTATGAAGTTCCTGTGAACATCGTCTCAGACTGGGATAGTCACTTCTTGTCCCACTTCTCGAAGAGTTTGCAGGCTATCTTTGGCACCCAGCTCAAGTTTAGTACCACAAATCACCCCCAGACAGATAGACAGTCAGAGAGGACTATTCAGACTCTCGAGGACAAGCTTTGTACTTGTGTTTTGGATTTCAAAGGCTCTTGGAAGGATTATCTTCACCTGGTAGAGTTTGCTTTCAACAACAGCTACTAGGCCAGCATTGAGATATCACCATTTGAGGCATTATATGGAAGAAGATGTCGTACTCTATTATCCTGGGATGATATTGGTGAGAAAGCCATGTTAAGGCCTGAGATGGTTATGGATGCAGCTGAGAAGGTGAAGTTTATTAAAGATAGACTTCGAGTGGCGCGGGACAGACATCAACATTGGGCCGACAGCTACCGAAGACACTTGGAGTTTGAGGTATAGATTTTATTATATTGCTTGTGTTTGCCTTGTTTTAGATAGAGTGTTAAGGCTGTATTTTGTTCTAGGTTGGCGATCTGATGTTCTTGAGGATTTCTTTGACACAGGACACGATTCACTTTAGTAGAGGCAGGAAGCTTAGTCTACGGTACATCGGATCCTTCGGTGTTCTTGAGAGGGTCGGTGCAGTAGCCTACAGACTAGACTTGTCGCATGCACTAGAGGGAGTGAACAACGTGTTCCACGTATCGCAGCTGAGATGGTATGTGGCAGATCTTAGCCATGTATTGGATCACTCGAATATCGATATGGGTCTGACTCTCAGTTATCAAGAGCATCCAGTGGAGATTCTGGATCGCAGGGAGAAGGTGCTGTGGAACTAGACGATTCCTTTGGTAAGTATCGCGTGGAGGTATCACTCTCAAGTAGAGTCTACCTGGGAGAGGAAAGCCGAGATGCACGAGCGATACCCTTATCTCTTTGAGCCGTGAGATATCATTCTTTCTTGCTTGCTGTGATTGTCTGTTATAGTGCTAAGTTCTTTCTTAAATTTTGGAGATAAAATTTTTCTAAGGAGGGTAGACTTGTCACTACCACATTTCTAGATGAGGGTATTTTAGCCATTTTCTATATTTTATTTTTGGTGAATTAATATTTAATTATAGTGTGCTATTTATTTAAAGTGTGCTTGTATTATTTATTTATAGTTAGTAGACTAGCCTATTATTTAGACTTGACACTAGTGAACTCAATTAGACTTATCGTAATAATAATTGAGCCCAACATGTACTAGGCCTAATAGACCCATTTTCTCTAGTTAATTAAGAGGATTATCTTAATTGGCATTAGTTTAGAGACTTTCCAAAATAGCCTTCTTAATTAATGCTCATAATTAGCATGTAGGAGAATAGTGGACATTGGTTTTTGCTTGAAGGTAGGGAAATAAAGGAACCGGCCATATGAAGAGGCTTTCTCTCTCCTCTTCTCATTCTCTCCATTTATTTTAGATCTCCAAATTTTTAGATCCCCAATTCACTTCAATTCTCTATCAATTTTAATCTAATTTCTTCAATTTCCTCTGAATTTCTTTAAGCAAGGAGCACTGAAGCTTGGATTTGCAAAGAGCACTTGGCGATCGTGTCCATTTGAGCAATTCATTAAAAATCTATCACCCAATAGATAAATTCTGAATCTAACCCTTAAATTATACTTTAATTCATATAATTAACCATTAGGAATTATCCCTTGGCTTAGGACTACCTATAGGATCAAGAATTAGATCCATATAACTTGTATTGTAGAAGTTACATGATAATTTGTGTCCAAATAGGGGAAATTAAGGGTTTGACACTTCAATTGTGTGTCATGAGACCAGTTAGATCTAATTAGACTTAGATCATAGTTGTGGGACTAGCTACATGTCCACAATTGGACATGACTAGGCCGTATCATGATACGGTGTGCTACTTTGTGATATAAAGCTCATTTTGGGGGGTTTGTGCAATTCTCTTTAATTACTATTATAACTAGTTCTAATAGCTATTATTATATGTAATTGATATGTGTGTATGGTAATCATGGAGAATTATAAGTTTGGACACTTGGGATGGATACGTATCATGATTATCCTATTGATTCACTTAAGGTATTTGGATAAATGGTTATTGGTGTATGTAGTGTGTCAGCCTAAGCAAATTATTATGTTATATATATATATATATATATATATATATATATATATATATATATATATATATATATATATATATATATATATATATATATATATATATATATATATGAGTGTGTGTGTTTGTGGTTTAGTTGTGTGAGTGTGTGTGCTTTTAGTGAAGGGAGTTGGCTGACAGTGTATGTAAGTGTCTGTGTGTGGGAGAATAATGTTATTGTGGGCAGGCATGTGTGTATGTTTCAGTTACTGCCTTGAGCACTTGCTTGAGCAGTCAGTGAAGTTAAGAGAGGAGGGGTACAGTGTAGTATTCGATTACAGTGAATCGGTGTTGTGCTGTGCTATGTGTATCAACTTAGTGAATGTACAACAAGGCAAGCTTGGGGTATAGCAGTGGTCATGTGGGGGTATGATTTTGGTGCCATACTATTATGGCATTGCCAATGCTCGAGCAAGGAGTATAGCTATTTGGTTTGAGGCTTGAGTAGTAGGTATACCTTGCACTTTGATCAAGTGTATGTACATACCTGATCAGAAATAGAATATGAATTAGGGAAGGTTATAGGCTTGAAATATTGAGGATGGAATGATTGATACTAAGTATCAGTGGATTGGAGTATCAGGTAGTCCACACTTGAGGGCAGACCTGGCACTAAGGAAGGAAGGATGAGGTTGCAAGCTTGGGTAAGTTAGGTTTCAAGCAAGAGAAGTTTAGTAGCAACAATAGTTGCAAATGGGGTTACCTTTCAGTTGAGGTTTGATATCTTAAGTATCAGATTGCAAAAACATCCGTTTCTGCAAACCGATGTAGAGTATTAGTTATCATTTTAGAAAAGGGGTATTTAGTGAAGGGAGTTGGCTGACAGTGTATGTAAGTGTCTGTGTGTAGGAGAATAATGTTATTGTGGGCAGGCATGTGTGTATGTTTCAGTTACTGCCTTGAGCAGTCAGTGAAGTTAAGAGAAGAGGGGTACAGTGTAGTATTCGATTACAGTGAATCGGTGTTGTGCTGTGCTATGTGTATCAACTTAATGAATGTACAACAAGGCAAGCTTGGGGTATAGCATTGGTCATGTGGGGGTATGATTTTGGTGCCATACTATTATGGCATTGCCAATGCTCGAGCAAGGAGTATAGCTATTTGGTTTGAGGCTTGAGTAGTAGGTATACCTTGCACTTTGATCAAGTGTATGTACATACCTGATCAGAAATAGAATATGAATTAGGAAAGGTTATAGGCTTGAAATATTGAGGATGGAATGATTGATACTAAGTATCAGTGGATTGGAGTATCAGGTAGTCCACACTTGAGGGCAGACCTGGCACTATGGAAGGAAGGATGAGGTTGCAAGCTTGGGTAAGTTAGGTTTCAAGCAAGAGAAGTTTAGTAGCAACAATAGTTGCAAATGGGGTTACCTTTCAGTTGAGGTTTGATATCTTAAGTATCAGATTGCAAAAACATCCATTTCTGCAAACCGATGTAGAGTATTAGTTATCATTTTAGAAAAGGGGTATTTAGTGAAATGCTCAAACACCTACGTATGTATAATAATTATACGAAGAGAAACTGTTATGTAGTGCAACACAAAGATTTAGAACAGGTATCAGGTGAACTGATCGTGTTTCAGTTGTGGGTCAGTTATAAGGGTTAAAGGGGTCAGTGCAAGGGATTAAGTACTGGCAGTTGTATGTGGAGATATGGGTTGGGTGCAGCAGACAAGTGACAGATGTTAGGGGTGTCTAAGTACAGGTATTAGTGTTATTGATACTAAGTTAATTATTATGCTATGGCATTACTAAATACTCAGACTTAGCTAATGTCTTCATAGGTTATATATATATATATATATATATATATATATATGCTAATATTAGCTAGTTAGCTAATATTTTTAGGGAAATAACTTAGAAACCCAATCGAGACCAAGTATTCTCTAAAATAGACTAGTAATCAACCTAGAAGCTAGGAATTGACCTAGTATTTGCTTAGAAAGCATGTATTGATGTATTTTACTTATTATCACCTTTATTACACCTAAAGGGACATGATTTTCATATATAGGGTTGTATGATACCAGCTCGGGTATCGAGATACACCCTTTGCTCAGGACTAGAGGTGAGAATATTTTTCTGTTAGTTTTTATTTCATGATAGTGTATATATCATATGTTCTTGAACTGTATACTTGATTTTGATACAGTGGTTATATGGACTGGTACTATATGGAATATGTCAAGAGATGTTATCCTCTTACCATGTTCAACGGGGTCATTCACCTGTATTTTATCATGTGCATCGGATATTGATTATCATGTAATTCGTGTTCACATACTATCTCGTATACAATGTTCCCATATTACTCGTGTTCGTAACGTATCATGATTGAAACCATAACTATTGGTTGGGAATGGGGGAGTAAAAGTTGGTTATGTGATTAAACCTTATTTACTTCATGTATATGTCGATTATACACCCCACATATAATCGAGTTACCCTATTTACCTCATGTACTCAACCTAAGTTGATCACATAACGAACTTGTACTCTAAGGCACATTAGCCAGTATTATCTATTTTTATTATTTGTAGTTATTTTATATTACATGTTCTTCTTCCAGTACTTTAAATGCTTATTCTAGTTCATTTCTATTTCTTAATTGCTAGTTCATCTTGTATTCTTTTATATTACTTGTTATATATGTTCTACCATGTATTTGGAACTGCTTTCAGAGTTTTGTGCTTCGATCTAATCCTTATTGGATATATTTTTCCAGATGACTGGTTAGTGGAGATGTGCTCCATATATTATGGGACAAAAGATGGCGAGCCAGCAGGGAAGATATCACCCATAGTCCAGGAGGATGTAGCATTAGTCACCGAGGAGACCTAGTTTTATTTGTGGCATTGTATTGACTCTTTAGAGCCTTGGCATATATTATTATTTTAGAGACTATTATGTTGTGACCAGATGTTAGACTTGGACTTGTATTTATAAATCTTGTACTTCTTTCCTTATTCCATATCGTACTATTTCTTTCTCTAGTTTGATAGTATGATTGTTATCTTATATCATTATATTGTTTCTCCATTTGGAGTTGAGATAACATGACAAGTACATTATATATATTGTGTGAGATGTTTAGATAACATGGTTGACCTAGACAATGTTCTACCGTCGATGTCGCGGTATAGGCTGGATGATATTCACGTATTTGTGCCCTCATTCCGGGTACGGGTCATAATAAATGACCCTTGAGAATCTTTCTATAAACACTAATTCAAAATCTATTTCCACCTGTTCCCATTTACTCTCACTTGATCGTTGTTGATTTTGATTGTTGATGGTCGTTGTGGACTTTGATACTTGGTTATGGACCCTAGAGTTTATCGTAAACATGCTAGCTGGCGTGACAGAAACATAGAGACCTAATTTTGGATGTACATATCTTAGTAATGGAATTTAGAGTTTCTCGCAGCTATACTAGTCGGCACAATGAGAATTCTAGATAACATGATTATAGAGGTACATACCTTAGTTTTGGACTCTATCGTTTATCGCAGCCATCCTTACTGGCGTGTCGAGGATTTTGAATAACATTATTTCTGATAGACGTGTATGATTATCATATTGTATCTTAATTTGTTCTTAACATATCATCTATATCATTCAATATTGTTATCGTTGAGTTTTGTTTCATTACCCTACTAGATCAAGATATAGATATTTTTAGTTCCTCTCGTTAGTTCCTTATAGAGTTTTACTTTCATTAGTTCCTGATGTTCCTTGGATAGTGTAGTAGTTTGGTAACTTACAAATATGTTGTGTCAAGTTGAGTATTAGTGTTGTTTGTAGAGAGTATAGCTTATAAGTCTGATAGTGGTTCTTGGTTGGGTATATGAGCATCAGGTATCAATATATAAGCCTAGAAGTAATTAATAGTGTAGTATCATTTGTAACAAAAGATCTAAGGTTGGTGTCAGAGTATAGTTAGCGATTGGTACCTTGGTATTAAAAATAAGAGAGTTATGAGTGGGAGTAGCATACCCATTTGTGATTCTAGGTATTGGTATCATATCATCATTTATATTTTAGATGAATATAGGTTCATATAATTGAGTGATCCAAGTAGCAATTGAATATCATGTAATTGTTTTAGGAATTAATGGAGCCTAACTATTCTATTGGTACTTGACACTTAGTTGTATAGAGATGTGTATCCATGAGATGTATTAGTGGGTGTGCCATGGTAGAGTGGTACCCATAAGATATAGGTGAGTATGATAGTATTAGAATATATTGTGCAAGGTAGTATGATTTGTGCTATATGTGGAGGTCGTGCATTAGTATGGGTAGATGTGTGTGCACAAGTATGTGTCTAGTAAGGGTATATCACCTAATATTTATGGTTATTGATGTATTAGAGAGTGATATGTGGAGGAAGGAAGTAGAGTATCTAGAATTATGTGCACAAGTGAACAATGGGTAATATACGAATTACTTGATGGTGAAGTAAAGTACAATGTGGGAGTTTCATGAGTATCATGAAGTAGGAGTCTGGGTATTACAAATAGCAATAGTATATCAGTAAGGTAGGCTAGTGTCACCCTCACTTTTCCTGCTAAGAATAGTTTGATAATTTGGCATGGATATTTAAATTTAGGATTTAATATTGAATATTATTGTGATGATTGCATTATTTATTTAATTAAGCTGAGCTATGATTATTGGACTTATATTAATTGGTTATTAGAGACTTGTGTTAATTAATTAGTTAGTTAGAAAGACTAGACAATATTTAGAATTGTCATATTTGGACCTATTTAGATTTGTCATGACAATTAGTGAGCCCAACTTGGACCCAAGCCCATTAGTTATTCTAATAATTAAATTAAGAAGGATTAGCTTAATTATAATTAGTTAGAGACTTTAGAAAATATTCATCTTTAATTATTCCTCATAATGCAACATGTAGGGACAACTTGGACATTTAAAATTACTTGGGGAAGGGGGAATAGGCCGACCACTATAGAGGGAGGGGGGGTTCTTCTCTCTCTCTTCATTTGTATTTCAATTTTGATCCAAATTTTAGATCCCCAATTCCATATTTTTTATCCATTTATTTTCTACATAATTTACCACCATTTCCTACTCAAATTCATCACTCTTGGAGCCTTGGAGCTTGGAGAAGCAAGGAGCACAAGAAGGAGAAGCTTTGGAGCTAGAGATCGTGTCCGGATCATGTACAATTGCATTTTCAATAAAAATCTATCTTCCATTTGGTGATTCCTAAAATTTTCTTTTATTATAGCTTCTTAATTATGCATTTGATTATTAGGAATAACCCCATGGCATACGACTACCTATAAGAACAAGTTCTAGGCTATTTGGTTTTGTATTATGAGTTCTATGAGGTAATTTGTGGGTATGTTGGGAGAATCAATTGTGTATCATGAGACCAATTAGATCTAATTAGACTTAGATTGGGATTATGGGACTAGGTACGTGTCCACAATTGTATACGTGTAGGCCGTATTATGGCATTTTGTGATACAGTACGATACGAGACCAATTTTGGGTGATTTACATGAATTATCTTCATTACATATTGTAATAACTTTTAATAGTTATAATTATATATATATATATATATATATATATATATATATATATATATATATATATATATAGATAGATAATTGTGGAGAATGAAGAGTTTGGCACCTCAATGGGTTCAGTATCATAGAGATTCTATTTGGTGCACTATAGGTATTTATTCAAATGTCTCAACATATATATATATATATATATATATATATATATATATATATGTGTGTGTGTGTGTGTGTGTGTGTGTGTGTGTGTGTGTGTGTGTGTTTGTGTGTATTATTGTTCACTGTGTGGTGTTGTTGTGTGCATCCCATAGTGAGGGGAGTCTCAGACACTGTGTTGAGAAGAAACTGTCATTGTGAGCAGTGGAGTAGGGGTTGTAGCAACAGTTGCTACTGCTAGTCTTGCTTTTATTATTGGTGTTTCAGTCGAGTTAGCAGTAGAAGTCTGAACTAGAGATTCAATGTTGTATCAGTCATTGTGCTTTAGTATGAGATTAGATATCAGTGAGAGAGGTCAATACCTATGTATGACTTGAGCATACATTGGTGTGTGTTGATGGTAGCAGTGCAACATGCAGTTGCAGTAGCAGCATGTTCAAGCAGTGCAGCAGAAGCATGCAAGCAGTATCTGTGCAACAACTACAACAGCAAGCAGTAGCAGTGCAGTAGCAACATACAAGCAGTAGCAGTGCAGCAACTATAGCATCACGTAGTATCAATACAGCAACTGCAGCAATACAAGCAAGTAGTAGTAGGTTGGGAGAATATCAGACCAGAGAATGACACAGCAGTATCACTGTTTTTAGTTTTGAACTGAACACTAGTGGGGGGAAGGTTGAATTAGAAGGGTTGTATACGGGTATGACAGTACAAAGACCAATTTGTGTACATAATTGGATATTATATTATGGTGTCAAGCTATTAAGACTTAGCTTGGGATATCGTGTATCAGATTTCCTCTATATAAAGTGAGTTTTAGTAGGAAGTGTGTGGTGGATGAGAGCATGTGTTTGTGTTTGCACAGTGCATCAGGTGCATTAGTTAAGTATAGAGTATGGGTATCATATCCAAGCAAGGTATATATATGCCCAGTGTTGAACCAGTGTAAGGGTGTTAAGACAAAACTTATATAACATCAGTAAAGTGAAGGTTGTATGAGGTATGTGTTAGAGTCCAATATAGGTTTAAGTTGAGTGCCCTATTATGGTGTAGGTAATGATACCTAGTATCGGTTATTAGGAAGAGGGTAGATACCAATATAGGCATTAATTATACCAATAGGTATTCAAGATACCAAGTTGAAGTTAAGGTATTTATATACTAAGGTATTAGAGTATTAAAGAAGTACTATGGTATTAATATTATGATATATATATATATATAAGTTCAAATAGCTTATTGTGATATGTGGTATATAATATTAACTAGTACATATAGATAATAGGTAACTAGTATATGTAGATGTTATATATATATATATATATATAGATATTTAGCGATATTAACTAGCTGAACTAGTATGGACCTTGAAACCTAGGTATTACTTAGTTTTGGCTTAGAATTGACTAGTTGACCCTAAAAGTCAATATTTAACCTAGTTTGACTAGAGTAGCCTAGATTTGACCTAGAAACCCTATTTTAACTTATTTAAACTTGTTATCCCTTCATTACATAATTTTACATAAAATTTTATATAATAGGATTGTGTGACACTAGCTTGGGCATCGAGAGATACCTTTGCTCAGGACCAGAGGCGAGTATATTTCTCTGTTAGTTTTTATTTCATAATAGTGTATATATATCGTATATTCTAGAACTGTATACTTGATACCAATAAAGTGGTTTCATGGACTGGTACTACATGGATCATGTCAGGAGATGTTATCCCTTACCGTGTTTAGCAGGTACTCTTTCACATGTATTTCATTATGTGTATCAGATATTGATTTTAGTATACTTTGTATTCATACACTGCTCGTGTTCAGTATGCCCATGTTAGTGTTTGTAATGTAACGTGATTGGATCCATTGGTATTGGTTGGGATGGGGGAATAGGAGTTGGTTATGTGATCAAGCCCTAGTGTATTCGTGTACATATCGATTACGTATCACATGTATAAACGAGTTACCATATTGTATTCATGTTTAACCTAAATTGATCACATAATGAACTTGTATTCCATGGCACATTAGCTAAATTTTCATTTATTTTTATCATATTGTAGTTATTCCATTGTATGTTCTTCATTCCAGTACATTACCTGTTCACTCTAGTATATTTTTTCTGATGTTTAGTTATCATGTATCCTTTACTATTATCTGTTATATAAGCTCGATTATGTATTTGAAACTGCTTTTAGATTAAGCTACTTTATGGAGGGGCAGAACCCCAGAGGAAGAGCAAGGAAGCTTAGGAAGGGCATGAACAGGGAGATCAAATCACATACGAATGGAGATCCTATCGCTACTTTCGAGGAGATTCTGAGATAGGCACAACGGACAGAGAATGATCTAGAGCTTGGATCTAAGAGACCAAGGGACATAGGAGGATCCAGTACCAACATTGGTCCAATAAAGCGGTCTCATTTTTAGCAGCAACACCAGAGACACTTCCAACAACCGAGGCAGCAGTATCATGGACCAGCTAGAGCACCAGTACAACAGATGCACCAGATCCCGAGGCCAGATATTCATTGCCAATTCTGTAAGAAGCAGGAACATAGATGGGATATATAAAGGATGAGATTAGGTCAGTTCTTATTCTGTGGATCAGGAGACCATCAGTTATAAGCTTGTCCTAAAGCTCCAGCTCGTCCAGCTCAGGGCGGAGCTCGAGCACAGAGAGCACCCACGAGACCCCCAGCGGGGCAGCAGAGAGGACCTCCTCTACCACCACAACAGAAGCAGTTTGCTCAGTACTAGCAGCAACAGAGAGGTGCCCAATGGCAGGGGCGAGCTTTTGCCTTGAACGTCGAGGAGGAGGAGTCAGTCGGTGATGTTATCTCAGATTCAGTCATAATTGATTATTTTCCATCTCATTCTTTATTTGATTTTATTGCTTCACATAGTTTTGTATCTGTATCTTTTTCTCAGAAATATTACCTTAAGACTTAACCATTGGCGAAGAGGATTTCTATGGATCTTTGGTAGAAGAGCAGGAGCCGCCAAACCTATTGATTGCGGAGTATATGGACGTCTTTCTGGAGGAGTTGGCTGGGTTGCCACCAGACATAGATGTGGATTTCTCTATAGACTTGGTGCCAGACGTAGAGCCAATATTACAGCACAACTATAGGGTGAACAATAGCGAACTGGTAGAGTTGAAGAAGTAGGTAGATGAGTTGTAGGACAAGCGCTTTATCCACTCTAGTTCATCACTGTGGGGTACTCCGGTATTATTTGTACCAAAGAATGATGGGTCAGTATGCATGTGTATCAACTACAGGGCACTCAACAATCTCACTATCAAGAATAAATATCCGTTGTCGCAGATTGACTATTTATTTGATCAGTTGAGCGGAGCGAAGGTATTCTCAAAAAAATACTTGAGGTCAGGGTACCACTAGGTAAAAGTGAAGAAGGAAGATATTTCGAAGATAGCTTTTAGGACTCAGTATTGGCAGTTTGAGTACTTAGTGATGTCGTTTGGGTTAACCAATTCCTCGGCAGTATTCATGAACTAGATGAATAAGGTGTTTCATCAGTACTTGGATCAGTTTGTGGTAGTATCCATTGATGATATATTGATATATTCGAAGACCCCGGAGGAGTATAAGAAGAACTTGAGGATAGTTCTGGAAACCCTCATGAAGGAGAATCTATATGGCAAGCTTTCCAAGTATGATTTTTTCCTTGATAAGGTTGAATTTTTCGGGCATGTGATTACAGGAGACGGAATTTCAGTAGACCCAAAGAAGTTTTCAGCAGTTGAGTCATGGTCTACCCCGAGTTCAGTGGTAGAGATCAGGAGTTTTCTTGGATTGGCAGGTTATTATCAGAGATTTGTTCAGGATTTTTCCAGGATTGCGGAGCCGATGACTAGAGTAACCAGAAAGGACGTGGAGTTTGTCTGGACTGAGGAGTGTCAGGCTACTTTTGAGAAGCTAAAGAAGAGGTTGACTATAGCTCCCATATTGACATTACCTTCATGGATAGGAGGATTTTCTACATGTAGTGATGCATCGGGTAAAGGTTTGGGTTGTGTATTACAGCAAAACGGGAAGGTGATCACATATGCTTCCAAGCAATTATTCTCGTATGAGAAGAATTATCCTACCCATGATTTCGAGTTGGTAGCAGTTATTTTTGCTCTTAAGCTGTGGAAGCACTACTTATATGGAGAGCGAGTAAAGATCTTTACAGATCATAAGAGCTTGAAGTATGTGTTTACACAAAAAGAGCTCAACATGAGGCAGCGGCGGTAGTTGGAGTTGATGAATGACAAAGAAATTTTCTTGCAGTACCATCCAAGGAAGGCCAATGTAGTCGTAGATACCTTAAGTAAGTATCCAGTGGCTATGTATTTGACGAAGGACAGACATTTATTGGCCGATCTTGATAGATTAGGTATTAAGATATTAGTTCCGGGAGTTGCAGCACAGATGTGGGGACTTCAGGTACAGTCAGAGTTGATGGACAGGATCAGAGCTACACAGTTCGATGATGAGTCTCTGAGGAGCATCAGAGCGCAGGTCCGAATGGGATTGGCAGAAGACTTCAGTATTACAAAGGATAGATCTTTGCGGCACGGTACCGTATTATGTGTGTTGAGTGGAGCATTACACGAAGAGATTCTTCAGGAGGTGCATCGATCTTAGTACTTTATGCATCCAGGTGCCAACAAAATGTATAGAGACATGAGAGAGCATGTTTGGTGGTATGGTATGAAGCGGGAGGTGGCTATCTTCGTATCTAGATGCTTGATATGCCAGCAGGTAAAGGCGGAGAGACAGAGGCCAGGTGGATTGTTTCAACCTTTACCCATTCCAGAGTAAAAATGAGAGCATGTAACGATTGACTTTGTTTCAGGGCTTCCGCGTTCTCCAGAAGGTAAAGACGCAATTTGGGTCATCGTGGACAGGTTGACCAAATCAGCCCACTTTTTGCCATTCAAAGTAGGTACGTCTACGGAGAAGCGCGTGGAGATATTTGTGTGTTAGATAGTTAGATTGGATGGAGTTTCTGTGAGAATAGTCTAGGATTGGGATAGTCGCTTCACGTCCCACTTCTGAAGGAGTTTGCAGGATAGCTTAGGCACTCAGCTAAAGTCCAGTACCGCATATCATCCTCAGACAGATGGAAAGTCGGAGAGGACTATCCAGACTCGTGAGGATATGCTATGCAGCAGTATTTTGGATTTTGGAGGCTCTTGAGAGGATCATCTTCACTTGGTAAAGTTTTCTTACAACAATATCTACCAGGCCAGTATCGAGATATTACCATTTGAGGTATTGTATGGACGGAGATGTCGTACTCCGTTATCAAGGGATAATGTTGGTGAAAGACCCTTATTGGGATCAAAGATGGTCGTAGATGCAGCTGAGAAGGTGAAGCTTATTAGAGATAGACTTCGGATGGTGCAGGACAGACAACGGCATTGAGCCGATAGCCACCAGCGACCATAGAGTTTGAGGTTGGCAATCTGGTATTCTTGAGGATTTCTCTGACAAGGGGTACGATTTATTTTGGTGGAGACGAAAAGCATGATACATCATACCCTTCGGTGTTCTTGAGAGGGTCGGTACAGTGGCCTACAGACTAGACTTGCTGCCTGCATTAGAGGAAGTGCACAATGTGTTCCACGTGTCATAGCTGAGATGGTATGTAGCAGATCCTAGCCATGTACTAGATCACTCAAAGATCGAGGTTGGTCCAACACTCAGCTACCTAGACTAGCCCGTGGAGATTTTGGACTGCAAGGAAAAGGTGCTGCGGAACCAGACGATTCCTTTGGTGCGCATCACATGGAGGCATCACTCACCATGAGCGAGTACCTGGGAGCAAGAGGTCAAGATATGAGAGCAATATCCTTATATGTTTGAGCCGTGAGGTATAATCCTTTCTTGATTATATTGATTGCTTTTGGTAGTTAGTTTCTTCCTTAATTTTGAAGAAGAAAAATTTCTAAGGTGGGTAGGATTGTCACCCTCACTTTTTCAGCTAGGAAAAGTTTGGTAATTTAGCATGAGTATTTAATTTTAGGATTTAATATTGAATATTTTTGTGATGATTGTATTATTTATTTAATTAAGTTGAGCGATGATTTAGAAATGTCACATATGGACCTATTTAGATTTGTCATGATAATTAGAGAGCCCAACTTGGACCCAAGCCCATTAGTTATTCTACTAATTAGATTAAGGAGGATTAACTTAATTATAATTAGTTAGAGACTTCCAAAAATATTCATCCTTAATTATTTCTCATAATGCAATATATAGGGGCAACTTGGACATTAAAAATTACTTGGAGAAGGGGGAATAGGCTGGCCACAATAGAGGTGAGGGGTTCTTCTCTTCTCTCTTCCTCCTCATTTGCATTTTAATTTTGATCCAAATTCTAGATCACCAATTCCCCATTTCCCTCGATTGATTTTCTACACAATTTACTGCCATTTTCTTCTCAAATTGATCACTCTTGGAGCCTTGGAGCATGGAGAAGGAAGGAGCACAAGGAGGAGGAACCTTGAAGCTAAAGATCATGTCTGGATCATATCGAATTATATTTTTATAGAGAATCCATCTTTCAATTGGTAATTACTAAATTTTTCTTTTATTGTATCTTCTTAATCATGTATTTGACCATTAGGAATGACCCCATGGCATAGGACTACCTATAGGAATAAGTTCTAGGCTATTTGGCTTTGTATTGTGAGTTCTATGAGGTAATTTGTGGGTATATTAGGAGAATTATGAATTTAATACATCAATTGTGTGTCATGAGACCAATTAAATCTAATTAGACTTAGATCAGGGTTATGGAACTAGGTACGTATCCACAATTGGATACGTGTAGGCCGTATTATGGCATTTTATGATACGGTGCGATACATGTCACGACCAAGTCCCAAAAATACGTAGGACTAGGACACGTAAGCATGCCAGCCGCATGGTTATGGCAACTCTAATATATGGAAACTAAAATTCATACGTACGTTGTAATACGAATATCAATCCACAAGTGGTATAAATATATGTCACAAGTCATAGGGTATATTCTAAATCTTATCCACGATTATCAATATAAATGAATAACCAGCATCTATATAACTAGATCTCAATATAAGTATCTAAGGATGATAGTTGGATGGAAACAAATCCACTACCAACTAGAATGGAAAAGTACAACACAATAAACACAATATAGGAATACCAGCTAACAATCATGGGGCTCGGAGAGAAGACATCCACGAAACATATATAACCATCCAAATCTGCGCTCCTGCAAATACTCAAGAACATGTACACCTGGCAGGGGACCAGGTCCTCAGAGGGACGTAACAAGATATAAAAAAGTAAGCCAATTTGAATACAGTAAACATGCATATAATTTGAAAATAAATAAGTACGCTGTACAAGACAATATATATGAATGCAAATGAGGACAACTTTTCGACTTATGGGCAAGGGTAGGCTACTCGATCTAATCCTCACAACTCATACACTCGTCAGTGGACATCATCAGCCGACATACCTCGGGGGTAGCGACCCTCGGACTCCATCAATCGATATACCTCGGGGGTAGCGACCATCAGACACGACCACCATAGTTCGTGCTAGTGACTACGGTTTACCAGAGTGGTTAAAAGCCCATATGCCTAATGATTGTCCTCTCATGATACTAAGTGTCAAGTGTGTGTCAACATATCTAATATATAGTAATGACTGAAAGGAACTACACATGCAATAAATAAATAAAAATGCAATAAATATACAGAAATATACTAAGCATACAAAATACTGTAAGTAATTTGGCAAGAAAGCTACAAAATATAGTGTCCCGATGTCAACACCAAGAGTCAGAAGCTACGGCCTCAGAAGAACATCTCCGGATGCTGAAATAAATATCACCAACGTTCCCAGAATAAGTAAAATAGCTAAAAAGTACTTCCCTTTCGTCTAATTTGGACACAGGGGCAAAACGATAATTTCGGGTAAAAGTGGGGTCCAAATATGGCCCTCTTTGCACCAAAAAGTATGCCAGGGGTAACAGTTTCTAAATGGGACAAATTATAGGTCAAACAAACTCTAGATGTCAATACGAATCCAACGGTATGTCCAAATATGGATTTCGATGGGCCGAACATAATTTCGTCCAAAAAGTCAACCGTAGGGCCACCAATTGGCGACTTGGTCAACTATCTCAGAATTCTATAAAAATTGGGTCACAGGACCAGCACGTTACCACGAGTCCAGTGGCACAAGTTTTATCGTAATCTGACGAGCATGTACAAAATGCGCGCGACTTTCATAAAAGTTGCCACACGGGGTTGTCCGCGGATACGAGCTAATTCTGGCGCGCACACACGTCCGAATCAGTTTTCGCAAATTTTTTTGTCTGGTTACGCTATGCGCACCGTTCGGTACACTTGGTACACGGCAGGGCGATTCCGTTTGCGGGGCGCGCTCCGTTTCACAACTTTTGGAAATCTGAAAAAGTGGGTTCGTGGGGTTTTCCAATGAATTTAATTATGTCTATAGCAGTTAATAATCTAGGGTTAGTTAACAAAAATTAAACTAGGTCAAGTGGTCTACGCATACCAAAAAGAATCATCGAATTCGGATCTCTGTGGTAGGAGATACGAACTCGGAAGCATGGGTGGTCACCGCAGTTTTCTGCGATCCCAGAATTCGGTCTATTTCTGCCAACTTTGGCACTGTTTTCGCCTATGGTTACGTGTTGTTCGAGATCTATTAACACACAGATATAGAAGAGGGTTAAGGGGTGAGCATACCGGTGAAGATGGGGTAACGTTTGGTTGAGCGAGGCAACGGAAAACAACTCTGGAACACAGGTATCTCGCTGTGGAAATCTGCAGTGCGCGGGGTGGCGGTCGTCGGGATCTGTTTGGACGGCCTGGCAGGGTTCTCCGGCTGCGGTGGCGGTGCTCTCTAGGTCTAGATTGGAAGAGGGAGGGTTTGGATTATTTAGGTTAGGGTTTTAGATGAATATAATATATATATAATTATTTATAAGAGAGGAAGAGAGGGGTGTTTGGTCGGGTCTGTGGGTTTAATATGTGGCGTTTGTTGCTTATTAGCAAAGGAGTGGTTTGCGTAGGAATTTTTCCTTAAAGGGGGGGGGAGCTGCTCACAAGAAAGAAGTGGGCGGCTGTGGAATTGGTTTGCATGAGAATTGTAATGGTTTGCTTTGGTTTGCTTATAGTAATAGTTATTAGTTTATTATTTATTTTTTTCTTTTCCTTTTCTTTTCTTTTCTTTTATTTTAAATATATACATGCATTATATATATATATATATATATATATATATATATATATATATATATATATATATATATATATATATATATACTTATAGAAAAATTCAAGATTATATTAATGCACACTATTAACCTAGCAACTGCTCAAGGGGTCTCCTATATGATATAAATTCCGAAATATTCCTGATGGTCCCAAAAATTCTCTAAGTGCACCAACACCTAAAATAAAAATTATTAAAAATCTATTTCTCCTAATTAGCCACTACTTACTATAATTAAATTATTAATTAATAAAAAAATATAGTTTTTTTAAAATATGGGTTTTACATTCTATCCAACTTATAAAAATTTCGTTCTCAAAATTAAAATTAAGCCACGATAGAATGTCAAGGATGGTATAAGATTTGCATTGTTTAAAATGCAAGGGTAGGTTTAAAGGAGTGGACGATGTTGCGCGTTGCACATTCTGAAAATTATGGGAAAAATCCACATGAGCGAAAAATAGGTTTCTTCATGTGTCATATCCAATGGTGTGGACACCTAAATGCTCTTTTACATAAAAGCGCCCAACCATTGAAATGTTGCACAAAGATGGAAATGGAAGATGGGCATGTCTAGGACAAGGATGTGGAATTTATAGGAAGGCAGTGGCTAGTGTAGTGCTCCAATAATCGTAGCACAATAAGGTGCACTAAGTGATATAATTATTGCAAAATTAAATAGAAATACCGTGTTCTATTTCTAACTGGATTCAATCTAGTCTTAGTCTCACTATCTAAGCCAAGAAGGTCCAATTTTGGGTGAGAGTTTTACAATCTACCGAACTTAAAATTTACCCTTCTATCACCTAAGGCTATTCATCTAGGAAAACTATTCCTCAAATTATTTAATCATGTTACTCAATTCTCAAGGTTTTAACAACAAACATATCACCTATGATATGCCCTTAATCAATTATAAAAAAGAGTCACTAAGTCATTTGATTAGCCCTATGGGGTATACCTAGTATTATCAGTGTGTCAACTTATACCAAGCACGATGTTTCATCTTTCCGAAATAAGGGAAGATGGAGAGCAATAATAAAGAGTTAAAGGTGAAGATGACAAAATACAAGTACGTGGTTCAAAGAGATTAAAGAATTCGAAAAGAGAATTATTAGGACAGTTGTGGATTAAAATCCTATTTTTGGTAATTTCCTATTTACATGCTCGTATCAGTACAGTTATATAACCGATACGATGTGTCAGACATGTCTAGGGGCAAGTATATCCGTCTACTACCATATATCTCAATCCACGTAAAGTAGTCATGCAAAGAGCGAACCAAGCGCACTAAGGTTAGCTAGACCTTAATACACCAATTCTGATTAGGCAATTGTATCATTGTGTGTACCCAATAATACATATGCCATGAGCAAGCTCGATAAAAGAATAAGCTTGCAAAAACTAGGCTATAATAGCAGCATAAGTCAAGGTAGTATATGAAATATAAATGCGCTAGATCATGATGAAAGAAGTTACAACATATTTCAAGTCCACAAGAAGTTAAGACTATACAATCTCCACAGTTGTCATACAACCCCTTGTCTAAGTCGCTAGTCGACCAAATAGGGGCATGGACCTCTAAATTCTATTATCTGAATAAACACTGTCGTCTTATGCTAGCATACAATTAATGTCATTCAGTTACACTACCTCGATGGGTCAAGTGGACTATGTGGTACTAGGTTGTGAGGCATACTACCCAACTTAAAAGAATTAAACTAATACTGTGACAGTCTTAAGAGGATCCTGCAAAATAACCTTGTACATATAAATAAAACAGAAACTCTTATTAGGGAATATGAGGAAAGATCTTGGTACTTATTAGGGTCTCCTATTGCATTATATAGGTAAGGGTCACCTTAGGTCTTAATCATAATGCTTATAGAACATGTGTCAACATTAAGAATGAAAAGGTTACTAGTCTCAAGGGGAAGGAATACAACTTGTATCGAGGTGGGGGTAGAATTATGTGATCTACAACTAGGGGTAATCATCACAATCTAATTGAACAACTCAACTATCAGGTTCTAACTATAAGACACATGATTCAAAATTCAAGATTACAACTATAACTTTAGCAAACTATATATCCTATCATAGAATACAATCACTTGGTCTATAATTAGAAGCGTCAGATGGCACGAATTGAAAGATGAAAAAAAGAAACGTAATCAGTCGTCGTACACTAGCGAGCGCTATGGTCGCAGAGGAGCAATATATGAAATTAAAATAGAGGCTCTAGATAGCATCATGATTCTCTAAGGGGGTGGTATGCTAGTTTCTATTTTCGAGGTATGATCAAGGAAGAAGTGTTGATTATATTCCTCTAGGCTTCCTAGGGTGCTGTCTACTAATAACAAGACAATGATATAAGTTTATAGTTCTCCAATACTATCTAATTATGAAGGTTAGGTCCAGCCTAATATTCAATCTTGGTTTTCTATTGGTTCCTCAATACTAGGGTCAAACATTATGGTAAAACTTCTAACTAACTCTAGTAGCGTCTATACTACTCTCAAGTCTTCATAATACATCAAGGGATAATGGTAAACCAGTCTATAGATAAGGAATTCTACGGTTCACTAGTTATTCTAAACTTGGTGGTGTATCTATATTCTCGTTGTATTCTTAATAGGTGTGCTACCATAATTATCATCCTAATAACAGGGGTTCCTATATTCTAGAAGAAGGCTATATTCAAAGAACTATTAGAAAAGTACATGAATCAAGCAGGATACAATTATTCAGATAGAACAGATAGGAGGAAGATGAATCATAGTCAATTATGGATGAGATCCTATACTCTATTCCTAGGTGCAGGCTTGTTCGGTACAATAATATAACCGAGACAATATGCTCTCGACCTGCATGGGCCAGCACAAAACCATGTCATGCCCCAGTCCCAAAAATACGTAGGAGTAGGACACGTAAGCATGCCAGCCGCATGGATATGGCAACTCCAATATATGGAAACCAAAATCCACACGTACGCTGTAATACAAATATCAATCCACAAGTGGTATAAACATATGTCACAAGTCACAGGGTATAATCTAAATCTCATCCACGAAAATCAATATAAATGAATAACCAGCATCTACATAACTAGATCTCAACATAAGTATCTAAGGATGATAGTTGGATGGAAACAAATCCACTACCAACTAGAATGGAAAAGTGAAACACTAATACCAGCTAACAATCATGGGGCTCGGAGAGAAGACATCCACAAAATATATATAACCATCCAAATCTCCGCTCCTGCAAATACTCAAGAACAGATACACCTAGCAGGGGACCAGGTCCTCAGAGGGACGTAACAAGATACAGAAAAGTAAGCCAATTGGAATATAGTAAACATGCATATAATTTGAAAATAAATAAGTACGCTGTACAAGATAATCTATATGAATGCAAATGAGGACAACTTTTTGACGTATGGGCAAGGGTAGGCAACTCGATCTAATCCTCACAACTCATACACTCGTCAGTGGACATCATCAGCTGACATACCTCCGGGGTAGCGACCGTCGGACTCCATCAATCGACATACCTCGGGCGTAGCGACCATCGGACACGACCACCATAGTGCGTGCTAGTGACTACAATTTACCAGAGTGGTTAAAAGCCCATACGCCTAATGATTGTCCTCTCATGATACTAAGTGTCAAGTGTGTCTCAACATATCTAATATATAGTAATGACTGAAAGGAACTACACATGCAATAAATAAAAAGAAATGCAATAAATATACATAAATATATTAAGCATGCAAAATACTGTAAGCAATTTGGCAAGGTATCTTGCCTGGCAAGAAAGCTGTAAAATATAGTATCCCGATGTCAACACCAAGAGTCAAAAGCTACGGCTTCAGAATAAACATCTCCGGATGCTGAAATAAATATCACCAACATTTCCAGAATAAGTAAAATAGCTAAAAAGCACTTTCCTTTCGTCCAATTTGGATACAGGGGCAAAACGGTAATTTTGGGTAAAAGTGGAGTCCATATGTGCCCCACTTTGCACCGAAAAGCGTGTCAGGGACAACAGTCTCTAAATGGGACAAATTATAGGTCAAACAAACTCTAGATATCAATATGAACCCAATGGTATGTCCAAATATGGATTCCGATGGGCCGAACACAATTTTGCCCAAAAAGTCAACCGTGTGGCCCGCCAATTGGCGACTTGGTCAACTGTCTCAGAATTGCATAAAAATTGGGTCACAGGACCAGCACATTACTACGAGTCCAGTGGCGAAAGTTTTATCGCAATCTGACGAGCGTGCACAAAATGTGCGTGACTTCCACAAAAGTTACGATACGGGGTGTGTCTGCGGATACGGACTGATTTCGGTGCGCACACGAGTTCGAATCAGTTTTCACAAATTTTTTTGTATCCGGTTATGCTACACGCACTGTTCGGTACACTTGGTACATGGCGGGGCGGTCCCATTTGGTGGGGCGCGCTCCGTTTCACAACTTTTGGAAATCTAAAAAAGTAGGTTCGTGGAGTTTTCCAACAAATTTAATTCTGTCTACAGCAGTTAATAATCTAGAGTTATTTAACAGAAATTAAACTAGGTCAAGTGGTCTACGCATACCAAAAAGAATTATCGAATTTGGATCTCTGTGGTGGGATATACGAACTCGGAAGCATGGGTGGTCACCGTAGTTTTCTGCGATCCCAGAATTCGGTCTATTTCCGCCAACTTTGGCGCTATTTTTGACTATGGTTATGCGTTGTTCGAGGTCTATTAACACAAAGATATGGAAGAGGGTTAAGGGGTGAGCATACCGGTGAAGACGGTATGGCGTTTGGTTGAGCGAGGCGATGAAAAACAACTCCGGAACACAGGTACCTCACTGTGGGAATCTGCAGTACGCGGGGTCGCGGTCGTCGGAATTGGTTTGGATGGCCTGGCGGGGTTCTCCGGCTGCGGTGGCGGTGCTCTCTAGGTCTAGATGGGAAGAGGGAGGGTTTGTATGATTTAGGTTAGAGTTTTAGATGAATAGAATGTATATATAAGTATTTATAAGAGAGGAAGAGATGGGGGCTTGGTAGGGTCTGTGGGTTTAATATGTGGCGTTTGTTGCTAATTAGCAAAGGAGTGGTTTGCATAGGAATTTTTGCTTAAAGGGGGGGGGGGGCTGCTCACAAGAAGGAAGTGGGCGGCTGTGGAATTGGTTTGCATGGGAATTGTAATGGTTTGCTTTGGTTTGCTTATAGTAATAGTTATTAGTTTTTTATTATTATTATTATTTTCTTTTCCTTTTCTTTTCTTTTCTTTTCTTTTAAATATATACATGCATATATATATTTGTATATATATATATATATATATATATATATATATATACTCATAGAAAAATTTCAGATTATATTAATGCACACTATTAAGCTAGCAACTGCTCATGGGATCTCCTACATGAGATAAATTCTGAAAAAAATTTGATGGTCCCAAAAATCCTCTAAGTGCACCAACACCTAAAATAAAAATTATTAAAAATATATTTCTCCTAATTAGCCACTACTTACTATAATTAAATTATTAAATAAAATAAAAAAATACGGTTTTTTTTGAAATAGGGGTTTTACAATACAGGACCAATTTTAGGTGAATTATATAAATTCTTTTCATTACATATTATAATAACTTCTAATAGTTATAATTATATATATGAGACTTATGAGAATGATCAATTATGGAGAATGAAGAGTTTGGTACCTTAATGAGTTGAGTATCATAGAGATTCTATTTGGTAAACTATTGGTATTTATTTAAATGTCTCAATATATGTGTGTGTGGGGGGGGGTGTGAGTGTATTAGTTTTCACTATGTGGTGTTATTGTGTGCCTCCCATGGTAAGGGGAGTCGGATACTGTGTTGAGGAGAAACTGTCACTATGAGCAGTGGGGTAGGGGTTGTAGCAAGAGTTGCTACTGCTAGTCTTGCTATTATTGTTGGTATTTCAGTCGGGTTACCAGGAGAAGTCTGTATTGGAGATTCAATGTTGCATCAGTCATTGTGCTTTAGTATGAGATTAGATATCAGTGAGAGAGGTCAATACCTGTGTGTGCCTCGAGAATACATTGGTAGCAGTACAACATACAGTTGTAGCAGCTGCATGCTCGAGCAGTGCCGCAGCAGCATGCATGCAGTATCAGTACAACAACTGCAGCAACAAGAGTAGAAGTGTAGCAACAACATGCAAGCAATATCAGTGCAGCAACTGCAGCAGCAAGCAGTATCAGTGCAGCAACTGCAACAACAAGCAGCATCAGTGTAGCAACTACATCAATACAAGCAAGTAGCAGTAGGTTGGGGAACACCAGGCCTGAGAATGACACAATAATATCCGTGTGTTCAGTTGTGAACTGAACACTAGTGGGAGGAAGGTTGAATTTTAGGGGTTGTATACGGGTATAACGGTGCAAGGACCAATTTGTGTACATAATTGGATGCTATGTTATGGTGTCAGGATATTAAGACTTAGCTTGGGATATAGTGTATCTTATTTTCTCTATATAGAGTAAGTTTTAGTAGGCAATGTGTGGTGGATGAGAGGATGTATTTTTGTTTGCACAGAGCATCAGGTGCATTGGTTAAGTATAGGGTGCAGGTATCATATCCAAGCAAGGTATATGTATGCCCAGTATTGAACCAGTGTAAGGGTGTTAAGAAAAACCTTATATAACAACAGTAAAGTAAAGGTTGTATGAGATATGTGTTAGAGTCCAATATAGGTTTAAGTTGAGTGTCCTATTATGGTGTAGGTAATGATACTTAGTATCAGTTATTAGGTAGATGGTAGATACGAATGTAGGCATTGATAATACCAATAGGTATTCAAGATACCAAGTTATAGTTAAGGTATTTATATACTAAGGTATTAGAGTATTAAATAAGTACTATAGTATTAATATTATGATGTATATAAGTTCAAATAGCCTATTATGATATGTGGTATATTATATTAACTAGTACATATAGATAATAGGTAACTAGTATATATAGATGTTATATATATATATATATATATATATATTTAGTGATATTAGCTAGATGAACTAGTATGGACCTAGAAACCTAGGTATTACCTAGTTTTGGCCTAGAATTGACTAGTTGACCCTAAAAGTCAATATTTGACCTAGTTTGACTAGAGGAGCCTAGATTTGACCTAGAAACCGTATTTTAACTTATTTAAACTTGTTATCCCTTCATTACATAATTTTACATAGAATTTTATATAATAGGATTGTGTGACACCAGCTTGGGTATCGAGAGACACAATTGCTCAGGACCAGAAGCGAGTATATTTTTCTGTTAGTTTTTATTTTATAATAATGTATATATATGGCATATTCAAGAACTGTATACTTGATTCTGACACAGTAGTTTTACGGATTGGTACTACATGGATCCTGTCAGGAGATGTTATCTCTTACCGTGTTCAGCGGGTACTCTTTTACATGTATTTCATCGTATGTATCGGTATTAATTTTAGTGTACTTCATGTTCACACACTACTCGTATTCAGTGTGCCCATATTCGTGTTCGTAATATATCATGATTGAATCCATTGGTATTGGTTTGGGATAGGGGGATAGGAGTTGGTTATGTGATCAAGCCCCAGTGTATTCGTGTACATGTCGATTGCATATCACACGTGTAATCGAGTTACCATATTTTATTCGTGTTCAACCTAAACTGATCACATAATCAACTTGTATTCTATGGCACATTAGCTAGATTTTATTTATTTCTATTATATTACAGTTATTCCATTGTATATTTTGTATTTAAGTACATTACTTGTTCACTCTAGTATATTTCTTTCTGATGTTTTGTTATCGTGTATCCTTTTCTATTATCTGTTATATATGCTCGATCATGTATTTAAAACTGTTTTCAGAGGTATATACTTTGCTCCAATCCTGACTGAATATATTTTCAGATGATTGGCTCGTAGACCAGTGTCCCACATACTACAGACCGTAGGAAGGCATACCATTAGAGGAGACTTGTATTAGAATTTTATTAAGGTTATTGGCATGTATATATATTATTTCAGCCTTGTGAATATATTATGACTCTTTCTTTCGTTATTTTATCTTGTGCTTTATCTTTCTTAGTTTGCATTATGAATGAGTATAGTTTACATTTATCAGATACCATTTAGTTCCTCCGTTTGGAGTTGAGATGATTGACAGGTACCATGTGTATATATTATATGAGATGTTTACATAGTAAAGTTGGCCCAGACAGTGTTCTATCGCCGATGCTACGGCGTAGGCTGGACGTACCTACGTACTCATGCCCGAATATCCAGGTGCGGGTCGTGACAGCTAGTGCCAAGTTGGTATTCTGGGTTATTAAGTGCATGTGTCATGTATAGTTTATGAGTTGGTATCTACCACCAGGAGTGCCTAGAGAGTGCAAGTATTCAAGTGTATCAATATTGAGATGAGTAGTATATGCTAGATATAGCATATCAGACCAATATTAGTGAGTGTCATAGTAGGTACAAAGTATTTATATATGTTTATATTACCAAGATACGGGATCCTAGAGTGATTGTTGAGTGTTAGAATTGGGTATACAACCATATATCAAGATGGAAGGAGTACCTTAGTGGCAAGATCCAGAGTACCTCAAGTATTATGGAGGTTTAGGATACAAGCATCCCAGTTGCTAGTATACTAGGTATAGATATGAAATATGAGTAACCTAGTATTAGAGTATCATCTAAGTGTCACATATAGGAGTTAGTACCTTACATAAATAATGTCAAGGCTTATGTAGGCACCCTATAGAGGGTATTCTAGATTAGTAAGGTATACCAATAGGGTACTTGGGTGTGAGTGTATACAAGTGTTTATTGCAAAGTAGAAAGTGACTAAGTAGTGTTTAGGTGCCTGCAAGAACTGAGACAAATATGAGAATTTATGTGTGTTAGAAAGTGAGCTAGAATAAGATTGGACATATTAGTGAATGTGTTCATGTGTCTCATAGGGATGTATAAAAAATTTAAGTATTGGTAGAGTACCCTTCTAGTGCCAGAATATAGTATCCTAGAAGTGTTAATATAATATCCTGGGTAGTGTGTGCCAATGAGTTAAGTGTGTCCATGGCCTAGAACCATAGTATGTTATTAGTATTAGAAGTGGTAACCCTTGATATTAAGTATTTGGCTAGTTGATGCTTAGTGGATGCTCGGTGTAAGATATAAGTAAGAGGTCTAGCTAGGGCACCTGTGGTACCACAAATGTCCAGCACCAGCATATGAAGACACCCATCGGGGCAGGACTTTTGCGATGACGGTCAAGGGACTGATGCTACAGGTGTTGGGTTAGCAGAGTTGATCTTCTCTTTTCCTTTTCTTTCCTTTCCATCCATTGATAATATCTATGTTACATGCATTTAGTATTGAGATATTTTATTCTTGATACGATGGTAAACAGATTGGTACACTTAAATCCCCGTCATAAGATATTCTTCTCCGTGATCACTTTATTATTACTTTATGATTATACATATAAATCATGATCAATGTGCATGATATTATAGACCATGCATAGTCATTATCGTATTAGAAAATGTCATGATTTGGATCCGTGTACTAGTCAGGGGCAGGAAAAGTATTAGTGGATATGTGATCATACCTTGTAGACCGTGCAATAGTGTAGACCGTGACAACTAGCCGATCATGCACTTTACGTATGGTTGAGCTTGTTTCCTTTATTTATAGACCATGTTAGGATGAAGCCGATCACATATCATACTAATATTTCAAGGCACTTATTGTTATAGTTCTTTTTTACTTCCAGTTCATTATATTGATTATTCCTATCATATTGCTCTGAGTTACTTATTCCATTATCTGCCGTGATATTCTCTCTAGTAGTTATATTATTTATCTCAGTTACTCTCTATTATTTATTTTTATGGCTATTAATGTTTCATAGCTTCTGTAATTTATTAAAACTGCTATTGGGTTGTACTTTGCTCCAATCCTGACTGGATATATTTTTTAGATGATTACTTAGAGGATTGGTGTCCTACATATTACTGCCCACATGGCGGAGAGTCAGTTAAGGTAGCAACCTTAGTACAGGACGATCCAGTACCAACTGTTGAGGAGGCTCAACTAGTTGTATCAGACACTTAGCTAGTACTTTTATTTACTGGATCTATCTCCAGCTTATATATTTGAGTTGTTATTGATATTTAGACTTATTTTAATTTATTGTTAGACTCATAGACTTGGATATTTGTGGTAACTATTCTAGTTTATGACTTGTGATTTATATTCCTTTTTATAAAATTGTGCCATTATCTTCTTCTAGCATATTATGATTGAGTATTGATTATTATTATTATATATTATCAACTTATCATCCGTATGAAGTTGATATATCATCGACAGGTACACATATTATTTTGTGAATTAATTAGATAGTATTGATGACCTAGACAACGTTCTACCGCCGATATTGAGGTATAAGTTGAACGTTGCTCACGTACTCTCGCCCTAACATCCGGATGTAGGTCATGACACAGTCTCTACGTATCCAAGTATGGATACGTGAACACCATCACACACCGTAATAGACCTCTAATTTCTCATTGGACCCAATAACAAACACTTTGTGGACACAAATTCGTAGTTCCACCAAATAGCCAAGAAAAATCTATATAATAATTAGAAATGGACATTCTACACCTAAATCTTCACCTATGGGGTTGGATATCATTATTGATAGGTTTCTATGGATTCAAATTAGTATTCTAACGAAGGAATTGATTGAAAATAAAAATTTTACCTATTGGGAGTTTGATTCCAATAAAACTCCACTAAATGGACACAATGAGTGGAATAGACACAATCCTCCTAGCTAGCTCCTCTCCAATGGGTCCTCCTTGTGCTATAATGCTCTAGGCCATCATGGGGATGAGAATGAGTGGAATTGAATTAGTTTGGAGTGGAATTTGGGATGAATTGGGGAAGAAAATTTTTGGGGAAGAATGAGTGGCTTGATAGAGTGAATGAATGATTGACCTTTTCCCTAATTAGGGTCGACCATGCTAAGTTATTTGGGTGGGATACAAAGTCTAAAGTATCCCTCTCCAATTTCTAATTAGTTCTAGAAATTTTCATAAAAAAAATCTAATTAGTTAAGGAAAGCATCTAACTAACTTATAGAGGGAATATTCTATCTATGTATATATAACACTAAGTAATACTAATTAGCTAGCATTAGTAATAATACTAAATAATTCCAAGCAATAATAATTAATTCTAGACCAACCACTAATATAATATAATAAAATAGTAAAATGTAAAAATTATCAAAATATTCTTAAGGTGAAAGTGGTGGTTACAATTTCAAAAGTATAGAAAAAATGAGGAGCATATACGGATTGTATTACAAACTTTAAGAAATGAAGGTTCAAAGAGGAAACTCAGTAAATGTAAATTTTGGCCAGATCATATACCATTTGTAGGTCATATTAATAATGGAGAAAGAATTTCATTAGATCCAAAGAAGGTAAAAACAAATAAATCATGGCCAACTCCAAAATCCATAGCAAAAGTCAAAGTTTCTTGTGTTTACAGGATATTACAGGAGTTATATGGTAAATTTCTCGACGATTGCAAAATCTTTGACTCTCCTGATTTGAAAAAAAAGTTCAATATTGCGTATAAATGTCAAGCAGCATTTGAAGAACTAAAGGAGACATTAATTATGATGTCAGTTTTGGCATTACCATTAGGATTAGGAGGATATGAGATAAACAGTGATGCATTATATAAATGATTGGGATGTTTGTTAATGCAACATGCAAAATTTATAGCATATACCTCTAGATAGCCAAAATAATATGAAATGAATTATCCAACTCATGACTTGGAGATCGCAGCCATAGTTTTTACACTCAAATTATGGAGGCATTACTTATATGGAGAAAGAATTAAAATTTATACAAACCATAAAATTGTTAAAGTATGTGTTTACTCATAAGGAGTTAAAATAAGGCAGAGAAGATGGTAAAATTACTCAAGTTTTTTGAAATGGAAATAGAATATCAAGGGTAAGGCCAATAAGGTAGCACATGTCTTAAGCAGGAAACCTATAAAATTCTTTATGAACACCCCCAAAGGAAATTATGAATGATCAAAGAAAATGGTAATTGAGGTGATATACCCTTTGGTAGAAGGTTTATGGGCAAGTCTACAAATGTAATCTTTATTGGTGGACAAAATCAAGACATCATGTCAGGCTTTAAAATAATATAAGGAAAAAAATAAGTATGACAATTCAGACTGAGATAAGAAAGCACCGAGATGGTCTTTAAAATTTGGAGATAGGTTAGGCGTACCTAGTGGAGAACTAAGAACTATAGTAATGTCAATGGTGCAAAACTAGCAACTCATTTTATCCTTGGATTACAAAAATGTATAAAGATTTGGAATAGAATTTTTTTAGGCATGGAATGAAGCGAGAGATTGTCAAGTTCGTGTCAAAATGTCTGATGTGTAAATAAGTAAAAGTTGAACACCAAAGGACCATAAGACTTCTTCAGTCTCTTCCAAAATAAAATGGAAACGTGAACAAGTTACGATGGTCAAGACTTTTAAAAATATACAAGGGTATTAATATTATATTGATGATTATGGAGAAACTCACTAAATCTGTCTAAATCCTGCCATTGAGTATGTCAAGCTACGAAAATATTGGTAAATATGTACATAAAATAGATTGGCAGTCAACATGGGGTACTTCTAAATATAGTTTAGATAGAGATATTCAATTTACCTTGTAATTTTGAAAGAGTTTACGAGATGGCCTCGGTATGCATCTGAAGTTTAGCTACCCAAAAATGGATGGGAAGTTAGGAAAATATTCAAACTCTTGAGGATATATTGAGGGCATGTGTTACAGATTTTGGAGGTTCGTACGATAATCACTTGCATCTAGTCAAATTCTACTATAACAATAATTATCTGGCAAGTATCAAGATGACACAATTTGAGGCCGCGTATAGAAGAAAATAAAGATCTCTGGTATGCTATTGTGACATAGGAGAAAAATAACTTTTGGGCCCAGAAATGGTATTACAAATAGTAGATAATGTCAAATCCATAAGAAGTCATCTACAAGCAGGCTAAACACAAGTATAAAATATGGACATACAAGCATAAAAGGGTTTTAGAATTTTAGCCAGGTGATCATGTGTTTCTAAAGATTTGCTAACTTGGAGAACGATTAGGTTTGGAACCCGAGGGAAGCTAAGTCCCAGGTATATTGGTCTATTCGATATTTTGGAAAAAGTTAAAAATATATCCTACTAACTAGCCTTACCACCATCATTGGAAGGAGTTCATGATGTAATACATATATATCTCAACTTTGAAAATATGTGCCAATCTAAATTTATTCATGCCCTAGTTTCTGTTTTGCTTTAATTGATTATATAGTGTAGTTCAATTTTGAGGGCAAAATTTTCTATTAGGAGGGTAGAGTGTCATAGTTCTTTACTGTAATATAGTATTTCAGTATCAAACTATGTAATTAGTTAGATTTTTACTTTCATTATTTTTATAAATTATAATTTTCTTTATAAGAATATTATTTTGATTTATTAGTAAAATTATCAAAAAATCAATAAAGACACTAGGTTAACTATGAAATTACAAAATTTGCATGGATACCTAGCCATGCAAGGTGTCACCATGCATTGAACTAAGAGTAATTTACTAAATTCCTAATTTTCCTTTAATCATTATATTAGGATATTAATTTTTTTAAAATAGTTTTTAGAGGGAGAGATGTTTTCTCCATCTCCTGTCTCTCTCCCTCATACTCTCCCTTCGTCCCGACCTCTTCCTCATACTTCTCTTATTTTTTATTTCTCTACACAACTCTCCTCTATCTTCCCCAGCATAACAAACACACCACCCCTTGTGGTAGAGCCGACCTATCCTAATATCTCTAGCACCTCCAGCCTCCTTGACATCAACCTACCGCCACTACGAGACTGCATCATCATCACCACTGCCATCATTGTTATCATTATCAATCATCATCAATACCGCCCACACCTAATCCCCTCCTCTGCCCTCTCCAACCTACTCGACCCTGAAAAATCGAGCCATAACCTCATATCTGCAGTAACAGTAGTAGTAGCCAAGGCATGATCATCTCCAAATTTGTCTTCCCCAATTTGCAAATCCAAGGTAAGCCCGTATCCTCTCTTGATTCTCAAATATTGAAAAGTTTCTTGTTCATCTCTAGAGATTTCCTAATTTAATTATGTTTAGAGTAAACTTTAAATTTATATATATATATATATATATATATATATATATATATATATATATATATATATTCCAAAATTCTATCTTTTAAAGATAACTTGCAACAGGATTACGCCTGTTAAACCGAAGCATAGGGATCACCGCTCGTGTCAACTACTGACCAACAAAATAACTGATCTAGGCTTGAATCTAAAGAATAAAAGTGAGTCAGAAATAAAAAAATACTCCTCATGCCTAAGAACAAAGTTTGGAAGAATTTTAGAAGGGAGACGGGATGTTGACCACAGGTTCCTGATTTGCTGAGGAATGGCTTTATGATGATTCTTGGACTATATATATATATATATATATATATATATATATATATATATATATATATATATATATATATATATATATGTGTGTGTGTGTGTGTGTGTGTGTGTGTGTGTGTGTGACTTGATCTATGTACATATAGATATATAAACTTAAGGTGTATTCATACTAGAATTACACTAACTTAGTCTAGAGCAGTGAATTGAAAGATATTAGGAAATTTATATTTAGAAATATAAGTATTGTTGTCCAGAAATATATTTGAGTGTAACTCAATTTATGTTAGTAAATTTGACCCTCTAGGTAGAATAAGGTGCTATAGGTACTTAGGAAACTTATGTTGGATTTTTTAGTATGATATAGGCCATTTCGAACTCCAAAAAAAATTAAACTTTCTACCAAAAGGGGGTTCTGTAAATTTATAATCTTAGCATATAAAAAGATGGGGAAGTCTTTTGTATATTTTAAGATAGTTAAACCAAGTCCAAACAAGTTATGTGACAATAGTATAGAGTAGTTTTACATGTATCATTCTAATATAGGAATTCTAACTATTTTGAACTAGTTTAGGTTAAAAAAAAGTTAGATCTCCCCTTAATATGGAATTTTAATTTCTGTCTTTAGGAGATATAACATTAATGTCTGAATTATTTTAAATATTTTATACTTATATAAATTTTAGGCTAAGTATTCTTAGTAAGTGTCGTTAGGCTCAGCATAATTAAAGAAATTATAATTCTATAATTTTGTAATGATCAATACCTTAAGAATGTAGTATTGATAAATTATTAAAATTACATAGATGTGAATCTTATTATAAACTTTATTGCCATTTTGATATTATGTATTAGTAATGGTAATAAATGCTAGTACCTTATATTGTGCTTAGAAGAACGAGGGCAATAGCTACTTGCTAAGGTATAATATAGCATCTGTAAGAAAGCTGCTTCTTTATTATTATTATTATTATTATTATTATTATTATTATTATTATTATTATTATTAATATTATTATTATTATTATTATTATTATTATATATTATATGTGCCAGTGTTGAGTTGTTCCACTGAAGGAATTGGAAACCCAAAAAATTCTATGAAGGATTTCTTTGGTGGATTATATAAATTTTTATGGAGTCAAAATACAAAGGCGTTTATGTCATGACCCACACCCGGATGATCGAGCACGAGTACGTGGGTATGTCCATCCTACGTCGCAGGATTGGCGGTATAACGTTGTCTAGACCTGTCACGACCCGCATCCAGTGTAGGGGCATGAGTAGTTAACAACATCTAGCCTACGCCGCAGCATCGGCGGTAGAACACTGTTTGGGTAAACTATCTACCTAGCAATCAAGATATAATAATGCCACTAATAAAATATGAATACTCAATCACATATCTATAAGATAGAACAATCACACGAATATGATATAAAGAACTGAAAAGTCAAATACAACTCACAAGAAAAAATAATATTTAATAAGTCAAATAATAATAAGAAATACTAATATCAAAATGCTGGAGACAAATCCAGAACAAATAAATCTATCTACTGAGCTACAGGTACTGTGTTCTCTATCTCAATCGGGATGAGACCCTCCTGAGCCAAAGTCTCTGGCTCTAAGCCAACTATGTCGTGAGGCCCGTAGTGAGTGGGATACCACTCAACAGTGTTATCTAGAAAAAATATATCCAATCAGAAAAGGAGCAAAGTACATCTCTGATAGCAGTTCTAATGAATGATATAGAATATGTAATAGTAAATAGAACGAATATACAAGATGCAATACACAAGTACAAGAGATATGCATAATAGGAATACTAAAATTAAACACAAGAATGAGCATCAAGAATATGAGGAAGAAATACTACTACTATGTGAGTAAGTACCAGCTTCAATATGTTATCGACTTGGAAACTTGCATAAAGATTAGGGCCTGGTTAATCATACGTATGATGTATGATCAACACTCGCAATGACATGCACAAGGAGGGTATGATCACATATCTACACTAAAACTTTCCATCCTGACTGGTATAGTGGATTCAACCATGGTACGTTATGATACGAGACTCACAAGGTAGGTAGCTAGTCTTTCCAAGAATTAATATTGTATATATACAAGAAGAACGAGAAACAAGGCTAGCACAAGATACACCATAAATATCAAGGAATAACATCTCATGATGAGATCCGGATATACCAATCCGTATAACCATCATGTCAAAAAATCAAGGATATGTACACTAAATACAAAAAAAATAGGGAATATCATAAATGAGAAACTATTAGAGAATGTACTTGCCTAAAATCAGGTAAACAATATCAAAGATATCCGTAACTGTCATGACCCATACCCAAAATTTGGGGCACGAGTATGTGGGTACGTCCAGCCTACGCCACAACATCGGCGGTAGAACGCTGTCTAGGTCATAATACTATCTAAACAATCTCACACGAGTATCCAACTCTATAAGGAGACACAGATATCACAATATAATATGAAAATACTCAAACACAAAACTAGAGCACGATAAGATATCAAAAATAAATAAATGAAATACAATACAAGTCTAAACAAAAATAGTCTAACTCAAACAATAACATCCAAGTCTCAAAGTATGCCGAAAATAAATCCGGTACCATAAACTACTGAAAGAACTAACAGAATAACTAGTGATCCCGGCTAGACCTCCCGGAATCACACCTGGCTATTAGGTCCAAGGTTGTAGCTACTCTTTCTGTGGTCCATAATATATCGGACACCAGTCCTCTAAGTCGCAGTCTGGAAAAAATATCCAGTCAGGATTGGAGCAAAGTACAACCCGATAATAGTCCCAATTAATTGACAAGGACTATAAAATAATAAATAGATGATGCTATATACTGAGAGAGAATAATAAATAGATGCAATGGCAATAGTAAAGAGAACAGGCAATATAGGCAATATGGTATAGTCAGTGCATATATGAAATAAAGAGAAAGAACTATAATATCATATATGGGTGACGTAGTATATAAACTAAAATAGAGAACTGTAACTATTCTAAGTGTTTGAAATAGTAGTTTCAAAATATGATCGACTTGGGAACATGTACGAGAGCTATATGGCCTGGCTAATCATAAGTGAGGTATATGATTAACACTAACATGATTTTATACTTGTATGATAGGGTTTTGATCACATCTCTCACTAGCAATTTTCTCGCCCCCAACTAGTACAGTGGATCCAACCATGATACGTTACGATACACGATCAATGTCTAATATATCATGTACAATGTCTAATATTAATGTCTAATATCAATGTCGTATACAATGTCAATACGATAACCAATGTAATATCTTATGACTGCAGATCCAATCTATATACTAGTCCGTGTAGCACAGTGTCAAGAATCAGATATAATATTTCTAAATACTTAAATTATAGAAATTATCAAATAACAAAAATTATCATAAAATGTACTCACCTGTGGTCCTTAGCTGGTATGAATCAGAGTCCAAGTCACAGTCCAAATAGCCTATATATTACAATTTTACCATGTCAAAAGATAATTTATTTTAATTTATTTAATTATGGAATAATTATTCTAAAATCCTATTTTAATATTATTATAAATCCTACACTAAATATAAGAAACATAAGGAATATCATAAATGAAAAACTATCAGAGAATGTACTTGCCTGAAATCTGGTGAACCATATCAAAGATGTCCGTAACGGCTCCTCAGAAACCTAAATATATAATATTACATCAATACAAGATTTTAGAATAAAAATAAGTTAAACTAGTCAAATTCCAGGTCATAAAGCCATTTTGAAGTCAAAACAGTCAAACTATGTCAACTTTTGGTCAAACGAGTCAAACTTGGTCAAACAAGCTATTTCTAGGTTGTATGAGTCCATCTCTAGGATATTAGGTCCATACATTATGTAACTAGGCTATACTAGCTATATTAGGATACTAGGATACCAACATTATAACGTATCATAAAATACGTAATATATATATATATATATATATATATATATATATATATATATATATAAGCTATACAACTAGACTACATACTAGTATTCCTAGCTAAACTATTACTAAGTGGATACCTTGGCTTTGAGCCAACACTGTATCAAGCTAGCTACCATCATCTAGATACACAATACCCAATACCTTGAGGATAAGCCTAAAACTTGACATTACCTTGGTATCACAAGGTAATACTAGAACCAACATTAACTAAACTAATACTTATGCTAACTAGTGTATATATATATATATATATATATATATATATATATATATAACTAACATACTACTTACAAAACTCTAACAACTGGCATTTACCCTCACCCTTGCTATACTCAGACCTGGGAACAATATCCCTAATTGATGTTGCAGCTATACATTGCTATTGCTGCTTCTTTATATTGCTGCTGCTTCGTACTTTATAGCTCGACACCCCCTAGCACACATACACACACAGGTACACTACACTCACCTATATATATATATATATATATATATATATATATATATATATATATACTTATACATATTAACACTAATAGTGCACAGGAACTTTCCTACTCTCCCAATGACCACCAACACTCTCAAATAAAATAGAAACATAGCTATATATATATATATATATATATATATATATATATATATATATATAACAACTAAAAATATAATACTCTAATAGTTATAACTAAGGTAAATTGAATTAGAATGCAAAGTATCAAACATGTGGAGTGCAGCGCACCCGTATCATACTCAATCTATGATACGCTTGCGATACGACTCCACCATACCACTAAACATATTTCGAAAAACATGAGCAAGTAAAATTATAATTAGAAGCAACATGAAGTGTTAGCTATTCATCTACGTGTCTGTGTCAAAATATGACATGCTCAAATCCCCATTTCGAAAAAAAATCCCCAAATTAATCCGTATTGCCAAATTGTCATGATACGGCTACACGTATCTAATTGGGGATACAAAACTAGTCTCAAAAAAATCAAACACATGTCAATTTTGGTCTAATTGACCTATTGACAAACACAAGATGTGCCAATCTTAGAATGCTCCCAAAATTGACATAAAATACTACATAACTTTTTTCATAGGCCTCCTATGAAGCTATTTCCACTTCCTATGGGTAGCCTTAGTACATGAGAGGGTTACTAATGATTAAATTACAGATTTGGAGTCTAACTATAGAGAAAAACTAAATTATACCTATTGAAAGATAGATTTCTAATGTAAGTCTCCAATTGAGTGTCAAGAGCCTTCAACTTGTGCTCTTTCCTCCTCCCTATAGATTATTGCCTCCTCCTTATTCCAATAGCCTCCAATAGGGAGTAGAGAAGGAATTGAAAGAGAATTTGGGTAGGGATTGACGTAGGAATAAAAGAATTTGGAAGAGAAAAATTCTAGATCTAGAATTGAAATGAATGGATGAAGAAAGAGAGTCTCTCTCCTCTCCCCAATGGCCGACATTGCCCCATTCTCTAAGTCACTATAAAAGTCCACAATATCCCTTGGGGCTTGTCATGAAAGAATAAATTAAGGAAGGAATATTCTAATCCAATTGGTTTAACTAATTAAGTCATCCTCCTAATGAATGGGCTTGATTGTTGGGCTCAATCTAATTAGAATTAATGTTGGTCCATGAGTCTAGTCTAATCTAGTTAGGTCCACTAATACAAGTCTAAAATTAAATCTAACATCTATAATAATTAAATAATACAATAAATAATTTTATAACAAGCACATAAATTATGAAATGACCAAAATACTCTTCCTAGAAAATATGGTAGTGACAAGTCTACCCCCTTAAAATAATTTTGTCCTCGAAATTCAAAGACAAAACTACTCCCAGAAAATAAAATAGAATAGAATCAGGAAAGAACATACCTCAAGGTACAAACAAATATGGGTAACACTCTCATATTTTATCCTCCCTCTCCCAGGTAGACTTACCCGAAGCGTGATGCCTCCATGCAACGCGTTCCAAGGGAATGGTCTGGTTCCTCAGCACCTTCTCTCTCTGATCCAGAATCTTAACTGGATGCTCTGGATAGCTAAGAGTAGGACCCACCTCTATCTCCGAGTGATCCAACACGTGACTAGGTTTCGCCACATACCATCTCAACTATGACACATAAAACACATTGTGTACTCCCACAAATATAGGTGGCAAATCTAGTCTATTAACAATTGCACTGACCCTCTCGAGAATACTGAAAGGTCCGATGAATCGCGGACTAAGCTTTATGCCTCTACCGAAATGAATAGTACCTCGTATCGGAGAAATCCTCAGAAACACTAGACCACTAACCTAGAACAAAACACAACCTCAAAAACTTAATCTATAACAAACAACCAATATCAAGCACAAAACAAAAAAAATCTAAAACTATACCTTAAACCCTAATGGTCTCCGGTGGTTATCGGCCAAATACCGCTATCTGTCCTACAACACTTGAAGTCTGTCTCTGATCAATTTAACCTTCTCTGCTGCATCCACAACCATCTTTGGCCCTAGCAAAGCTCTTTCTCTCCAATATCGTCCTATGACAAGAAAGTACGATATCTCCGACCGTACATAGCCTTAAATGATGATATCCCTATACTAACCTGGTAGCTGTTATTGTAAGCAAACTCTACTAAATTGAGATGGTCATTCCAAGAATCCCTAAAATCTAGTACACAGGTACGCAGCATATCCTCGAGAGTCTGAATGGTCCTCTCTGACTGCCTATCTGTCTGAGGATGATATGTAGTACTGAACTTGAGCTGGGTGTCCAAACTCGCCTGCAAATTCCTCCAGAAATGAGAAGTGAAACGACTATCCCGATCAGAGACTATGCTGATGGGAACCCCATGCATCCTAATGATCTGCCTCACGTACGTCACTGCCAGCTTCTCCGTAGACAAACCTACCTTGAAAGGCAAAAAGTGGGCTGACTTGGTCAACCTGTCAACGATGACCCAAATCATGTCTTTTTCTCCTGGAGATCGTGGAAGTTCGGACACAAAATCTATAGTAATGTGCTTTCACTTCCACTCTGGAATGGGTAATGGCAAAAGTAATCCATCTGGCCTCTGCCTCTCGGCTTTTATCTGCTGGCACACTAAGTATCTGGATATAAACCGTGCCACCTCCATCTTTATGCCATACCACCACACACTCTCTTGCATATCCTGATACATCTTGTTGATACGTGGATGCATAAAATACTAAGGGCGATGCACTTTCTACAACACCTCCTCACGCAGCTCCCTACTAAGCTCACATAATCTAGCACTATACCGCAGAGAACCATCCTTAGCAATGGTGAAATTATCCTCCAATCCTGCTCTCACCTGAGCTCTGATTCTCCTAAGAGATATATCCTCATACTGGGCTGCCTTGATCCTGTCCATCAACTATTAGTGTATCTGCAACTCCCATATCTGCATATCAAAACTAGGGACTATCACCTCAATGCCCAAGCTTTCTAGATCCTCCAACAAATATCGATCCAGCATCAAAAACATAGCTACCGGATACCTGCTCAAGGCATCGGCAACTACATTGGCTTTTTTAAGATGATACTATAAGGATATGTCAAAATCCTTCATCAGTTCCAGCCAATGACACTGCCTCATGTTCAATTCCTTCTGACTGAAAATGTATTTCAATCTCTTATGGTCTATAAAAATCTTCATACGATCTTCGTACAAATAGTATTTTTATAACTTTAAGGCAAAGATGACTGCTGTCAACTCTAAATTATGGGTATGATGGTTCTTCTCATAAGGACACAATTGCCTAGATGCATAGGCAATCATTTTTCCATTCTGTGGAAGAACACAACCCAGCCCTTTCTCCGATGTATCACTATAAATAGTGAAACCTCCAGACCCCGATGGCAATGTCAAAATATGAGCAGACCTAAGCCTCGTCTTTAATTTCTCAAAAGTAGTATGACACTCCTCTGTCCAAATAAACTTTGCGTCCTTCCTGGTGAGTCTAGTCATCGGCCCAACAATCCTTAAAAATCTTGCACAAAATTCCTGTAGTAGCCTGCTAGACCCAAGAAACTTCTGATCTCTGCCACTGAACTCGGGGTCTTCCAAGACTCCACTACTGCGATCTTCTTTGGATACACTAAAATTCTATCACCAGTCACAACATGTCCTAAGAACTCTACCTTATCCAGGAAGAACTTAGACTTGGACAGCTTTCCATAAAGCTTCTCCATCCTCAGCAAATACAACACAATCCGTAAATTCTCCTCGTGCTCTTATGGTATCTTTAAATATATGAGTATGTACCATGAAATTGTCATGGTACTGGTGGAACACCTTGTTCATCAAATTCATAAATATTATAGAGGCATTAGTCAACCCAAACGGCATCACCATGAACAAATACTGGCCATACCGAGTCCTAAAAGTAGTCTTTGAAATGTCCTTCCGCTTTACTTTTACCTAGTGGTAGCCTGATCTCAAGTCTATCTTGAAAAATACCTTGGCGTCACTCAACTGATCGAACAGGTCATCTATCTATGACAACGGGTATTTATTCTTAATAGTGAGCTTATTCAATGCACTGTAATCGATGCACATGCGAACCGATCCATCATTCTTTGGTAAAAACAATACTGGGGCTCCTATAGTGAAGAAATGGTACTGATAAATCTATTATCCTGCAATTTATTAACTTGTTTCTTCAGCTCGACTAGTTCGCTGTACTCTATAGACATGCTATAAAATTAGCTTCGTACCTGGTACCAAGTCTATAGAGAACTCAATATCTCGATCTGGCAACAATCCTGGCAATTTCTCAGGAAATACATCCAAGAACTCTGCTATCAAAGGATGCTACAACTCCTTGTCTTCTACCATATCTCCATAAATAATTTCTTCTCTCTGCTTTGTAGCTCCTCTAGCAAACTCAAACTCTGGCTCTCCTGGCGGGCTAAACAAAACTATACCTCCTCTATAATCTATACTAGCATGGCGCCTACTCAACCAATCAATCCTGAGTACAATATCGTAGATCAAAAGCGGCATTATAAGTAGACACGAACTCAGCTCTCGGCCTCCCAGAGTAACTCTTTAATCCTTGAAAATATCACTAACCAGGATAATGCCTCCCCCGGTCATGATCTTGCAAGTCCTAAGCAAAGACTCAGCTACCAAATAATGCTTCAGGGCAGGAAAAATAGATACAAAACTATGGAAAGCACCACTATCAAATAAGGCTAAAGTTGGAATAGAATCAAGAAGAACAGAACCTGCGATGACATCTCTAGTGCACCTCCCTGATGCTGGTGCTGGGCATAACGATGCTACTGGGTCAGAAGCGACAGTCCCCTCGGCTATACTGCAAGTGTCCTCGCCTGTGTTCTTGAAGCTGGAGATGCTCCCTGAACTACACGACGAAGGTTGGAAGGATAATCCCTTAACTGATGCCCCTCGGCACCACAATACTGACAAACTTCCAACCTCTTCCGGCAAACTTTTCAGATATGGTCGGGCTTCTTGCAGTAGTGGCAGGAAGCTTATTGTGATTGTCTCTGCTGCTATTGTGGTGCCTGGTGAACAGACGCCCTAACTGGAGTCTGGTACTGTTTTGGCTATTGAAAAGGCTTCTACTTGAAATGAGGATGCTTAGCAGTCATTGTGCTGCTACTAGCCACAAGAAAAGAATCGTGGTCTCTCTTGGGTTTCAAGCCCAACTCTCGCTTAACCTTGCGTGCCTCCGCAAGTATCTCCGAATATGTCTCATATAAAGATGGAATAAGGATATTCACTTCCCAGTTCAGACCCTCGCGGAAGCGGATAGTCCAAACCTCTGGCTCCCTTACCAAATACTCCACAAATTGGCTCAGCCTACCGAACTCTGTGGCGTACTCCTCCACGGACATTCTCCCCTTAGTAAGGCCATCAAACTGCCTCCCCAAGTCCAATCTATCTTCCCAAGCAAAGAACTTTCCCTTGAAAATATCCTTGAATACTTTCCAAGACTGTCCTGCATCAGCAAGAAGTGGCTCATTCCTGAACCAAGTGCGAGCGATATTGAACAGCTGAAGTCCTACTGCCTCAAACTTTAGATTCTCAGCAAGATGAGACACCCTCACGAGCGCTCAATATTCTTGATCCAATCATTAGTATAGACGATGACCTCGATCCCCTTGAAGACCCGAGGTTCCAGCTTCTTGAAGTCCTAGATATTACCCGACCGAAGCTGGGCAACCTGCAGAGCAACCTGCTACTAGACTGGAGCTCCTCTGAATAGGCCTTTTGAGCCTCCATCATCTTGCAATATGATAAGCACTCTTAATACCCTATCATAACACGTCAGTCTGCCTCTGGTGTGCCTCTGACTAGGCCTTCTGAGCCTCCATCATCTCGCAAAATAATGTGAACACCTGATTCGCATCTATCAGCACAGAAGGTGGAAGTGGAAGCCCCTCAAACACAGCTGGAACAGTCCTCTGAGCTAGAGGTGGACCCCCAAGCGTAGCTGATATGCCAATCATAGGAGAAGTGACTAGTGCAGGCCCTCGGAAAGTCGCTGATCTCTCAAAAACTGCTTCTTTTATTATGATCGAGTCTTAGGCGGTATCCTGAGGCAAAGCAAAAAAAAAAGAATCAATATAGCAGATTCCCCACTTCCTTTACTACGGATGCCACACTCGACGGAGTGATATGGACGATATATATACTACACTAATGCCACACTCATCGGGGTGATATGGATGTTATATACTATACAGATTCCCCGTTCTTCAGAGTAGTAGGACGTTATTATATACATGCACCCCTGTACTGGGGGGCATATGTGGCATATACTAGCCAGTTGTCACGATTGGTGAATTATGTCAGCATATGTCTAGCCTACACTTACCATACGCTCAAAGTTGTCCTCAAGTTGCATTTTCTTAGACGGTTAGGCAATCCATTGGATGTTTATATTTCAGTACTTTATTGGCATGTTTATATGTATCTTGTTACGTCCCTCTGAGGACCTGGTCCCTTTCCAGATATGGACGAGTGGGAGTATCCACAGGAGTACGGACCTAGACATGACTCTACTTACCTGACTGAAGAGGTCTTACCCTCAGAGTAGCTGTGATTTATTTCCATTGTTTAGAAATTTTATTGCTACTACAGTATAGTCATTTTATAGTAAATTTATTTCCACCCGACTATCAGTCTTGATACTCATCTTGGATATTCAGTTATTATTTAGCTCTTTATTCCTACTTATTATTTGTGCTGTGGATGAGATATAGATTGTGTGTGACTTGTTGTAATAGTATATTACCACTGGTAGATTTTATATTCATGTACAGCGTACATGTGTATATAATTTCCATATATTGGAGTTCGTATACATGCGGCTGGACGTGTTACGTATTCCTAGTCCTACGTATTTTTGGACTGGGGCATGACACATGCATAGGCTACCCATAGGAATTAGAATTGAGTTCATAGGAGGCCTATTGAGAAAGTTATGATACTTTTTGTGTTAATTTTAGTAGAATTTTGAGATTGACACTTGTTGTGTTGGTCAATTGATCCTATAGATCAAATTGGCATGTGTTTGTGTGTTTGTGGCTAGTGTCATGTCCATAATTGGGTACGTGAAGGCCGTATCCCAATAATTTGGTGATATGTGTTGATTTGGGGGTTTTTTCTCCGACACGGGACTTTGTGCATGTCATATTTTGACATAGACACGTAGTTGTGTAATTAACTCTTTGTATTAATTATATATACTATTTTATACTTGCTCGTGTCCTTCGGGGTATGTTTGGTTGCGTGGTAGACTCGTATCACAAGCGTATCATAGATCTAGTATGATACGGGTGCGATGCACTCCACATGTTTGCTTTATTGCTTTTCAATTCAATTAACTTGTGTACAACTATTAGTATGATATATTATGTATGATATATATGTGTATATGTGTATGTATCTATATTGTATCATATAGATAAGTATAAGTGGCTATATGTATAGATGTAGTGATATATGAATATGTGTCTATATATAGATATGTATATATAGCTATGTGTTATATATGTATATATGATATATATGTGTATATGTGTATGGTTATATATATATGTATAGACATGAGGGTATAGCTATATATATATAGGTAAGACTATATATATATATATATATATATATATATATATATATATATATATATATATATATATATATATATATATATATATATATATATATATATATAGGTATATGTGTTTATATAAGTGTATATGGATATCTATGTATATAGGTATGTTTGTATATATATATATATGTGTGTATGAGGGGGTATATCTATATATGTATATAGATGAGAGTTATATATATATATATATATGTGTGTGTGTGTGTGTGTGTGTGTGTGTGTGTGTGTTATGTTTATGTGTATATATGCATGGGTGAGTGTATATATAGGATGATACATATTGATATCTGTATAGATTGTTATATATAGATGAGTATATGTGTATGTGTTAACGTGTGTGAGTGGAGGGTTTATATGTATATGTATATGTATATGTATATAGTTATATGTATTGATATATGATTCATTGGTGTTTGAGTGTATGTGTGTATGTGTATATGTTATATCGATATACATATATATATATGTATATGTGTATAGTTATATACTTGTGTGTGTATATATATAGATATAGGTATGGTTGTGTGTACGTGTGGAGGCATCACAACGCAGCGAGGTGCGCAGTGAGGCGTATAGCAGAAGTTGCAGCAGCGAGGAGCGCAGCAGTGCATAGTGAGGTACCGTGTAAAGCAGGATGCAGCAGCAGCAGTAGGGACGCGATCTGCAACGCAGCGCGAGGCGCACGACTGCAGCGAGAAGCAGCACGGTGCACGGCAGGCAGCAGCTGCAGCAGTATGCTGCAGCAACAGCAGTTCAGCAGTGGCAGCATTACAACATAGTACAGCAGCAGCAGCAGTGTTTGCAACACAGTTCAGCAGCACAAGTAATAGTTCAGTTAACTGGTTTAGGTGTTTGGCAAGTTAAGGTTAGTAGTTAGTATAGCTAGATAGCTAGTTATATACTTGTTAGTTGAATAGTTAAATAGATACACCTACTAGTAAGAATAGTAACAATATGTATCTATATAGTATCGTATTGATATGTTAGTTTGATGTATATATATCTATGTATTAGTATGTATTATATGTAATAGGTAGTTGGGTATTAGTAAATATTAATAATTATAGCTAGTAGTTATATTAGATAAATACATATTAGCCTATAGTTTATAGATTGGGTAGATAACATATACTAAGAGAATATTACCTCTAGATACCAAGGTAAATGCCAAGGTATTGAGGATACTCAAGGTATTGGTTTGGGTATCAAGATGGGGGTTTAGTAGTGCGATATCGGGTTGGTTCAAAATCAAGGTATCCATTTATTAATTTAAATTAGGATTAAAATATTTAATATTGTTTGGATATGTATATATACTATTTCCTATCTTTTGTTTGCGTATCCTGAGATACAGTATCTTAGTATCCTAGATCTAGCTTGTTTGGCCTAGTTTCATAGTGTATGAACCCAATATCATTGAGATAGACTCATGCAACCTTGAAATAGGTAGTTTGACTTAGAGTTGATCTAGTTTGACTGTTTTGACTTAGAAATAGCTTTGTGGCCTAGATGTTGACTAGTTTAACTTATTTTTATTCCATAACCTTATATTAATATAATATTCTATATATAGGTCTGTGACACCAGTTCGAACATTATTTTGCATCATTTGCTCTGGACCACAGGCTAGTACATTCTCTGATAGTTTTTCGTTTATGATATCCTCTATGTTTATTGTATCTAGTGTAGATATCTTTGATTTTATGATACGATGGTTATACGGATTGGTATATCCGAATCTCGTCATGAGATATTATTTCTTGGTATGTATGGTGTATCTTGTGCAAGCCTTGTTCATTGTTCTTCTTGTGTATGTACAGACATTGGTTCATGAGAAGAGTAGCGTCCTTCTTGTGAAAACCTGTGTCATGACGTACCATGGTTGGATCCACTATACCAGTCGTGGGCAAAAAGTATGTAGTGTAGACATGTGATCATACCCTCCTTGTGCATGTCTTGTTCCTTGTGAGTGTTGATCATACACCGTACGTATGATTAACCAGGCCATTTACCCTTGTGCAAGTTTTCAAGCCGATCACATATTAAAGCTGGTACTCACTCACTTACTCATTAGTATATTTTTGTTTATTGCCATATTATCACTACCATATTCTGAAAATAGGGGTATTTTTGACTTTTTATATATTATTAGTATTGTGTGTAGTTATTTTTAAATGATTGCATGATATGTGTATTTATATATATATTATTGTATAGTATTCATTAATGTTTTAGCTAGTAGACTTGACCTAGAAGCCCACTAGATGAACCCCTGACCAAAATGTAGGGTTATAAATTTAATTTGTATTATTTTAGGATTAATTTATTGAGGTTGTAATTAATTACCGTGATTGTTATACCCTACTGTTGTTGCAATATTTGGAGCCCAATATTAGCCCATAATTTCTAACAAGTTATTGCATTCTAGACTTGACACGCCAACTTAGGCGCTGGACTTTTTTGTCACTCAAAATCATAATCCTTTGTGCTCTAATTTAATTGCACAACTTTCCGTGTCCGAAATCCATTATTTAATCCCGTATCACGCACCTGTGTCGTTGTCATCAATTTTGAGACATCAACTCAATCCGTTTAGTCAAACCAATTAAAGAGTCCAAGACTGACACCAGGCCTACACCTTTCATGACTTTTGTATAACTTATAATTATGCTCTCTTGTGCTTCATTTTAGTCGCACAATATTCGTCGCAAACATTATTATTTAATTCCAATAAATTTAACTTTGTATCCTTGTGCGTTCCAATCCAAATTGGAGATACAATCTTAAACCATTTCGTGCAACCCAAATTAGGATAATATTTTGTTCTGAGTCTTCTTCATTCATGACACTTCTGTCCCACTTAATTTTAGCCCCTTGTACTTTCAATTAATTGTTGAATACCACTTATATTTATTTAATTAAATTGAGGATACCAACTTTGACTAATCCTATTTTAACCCAATTTAATCCAAATATTCCATTAATTAAGCCCATGCAAAACACACAACACTGCCTCACCCTACAAAACACCAAACACCAAATCCTCCACCAATTTTTTATCATTTTATGTGTCTGTGCAAATACCCAAATTTAAGGGGGCTTATTTGCAAATGTTGCATTAGGTTTCATCACCCCATTGGTTCAAACCAAATGGAGAAACCCTAACCCATTGACTAGTCAACCTTATTTCCCCTCTCATTTGTGTGTACACAAAAATCCTCCATGTTTAATCTGACCACTCATTCAAATGAGGACTCATCATCACCACACCTTCTACATCACCCTTCCCTATAAAGTGTCTCCTCACACACCCTTTCCCAAGTAGGCCCTAATCCCAACACCTAAAAAATCTCCACCCCTCTCTCTCTCCTCCCTCCTCACGAAAACCCACAGCCTCTTTATTTTCCCTTTCTCTTCTTCTTCTTCTCTTCTTCTTTTTCTTCTTCTTGTTCATCTCCTTCCTTCCATCATCAAGAGAACCCTGAACCGGCCACCCTCCTCTGGCCAAGCTCCAGCCACCCGCTCCTTTTCTATTCGACCGAGCCCCCTCTCTGTAATACCTTTCCCGGCTGCTACTGAACCATTCACCTCCAGCCAACTGCTCCGGCCAACCCCGACCACTCCCTCTCTTCCACACGACCCCTCCTCCTCTTCCCGACCTCCCTGCTCCTCCATCCCCACCGCTCGCCTGAAGCACTCGATCGACAAGAATGAACTGACCCGCTGCCTCCACCGCCTCCAGTCTCCGGCACCACCACGACCTGCAACCTCCCCATCCGGCCATCCTCCTCGCCGACCGCCATTAAACACCACCTCTTCTCTCCTATCATCCCCATCACAACCTCGCCCAGCCAACCAGAGCAACCCCCTCGACCTGTTGTTCACGACCTGCTCTTCTTCCCTCTTCTATGTCCTCCTCCACGCCGAGCCGACCACCCAGCTGAACCGCCGAGCTCGACCAGCAGCCGCCTGAGCGTCCCTCCTCGACGACACTGAACCAGACCAAGCTCGCCCGAACAAGTAGCAGCAGGAGCAGCCCTCACCTCGTCGTCGAATGCCTCGTTCCCGCTCGCACAGGTTCGAGTTCTCCTTCTTGTTGCGTACGCGTACACGTACGCATATACGCATATTGTTGATATATGGATATACTTAATTAGTGTGTATGTATTAGTATATGTATAAATATAATTGGTATGTATATAGTATATGTTTAGTATATACGTATTTGATATATATATATACATATATATATGTAGCAAGGTATATGTTAGTATATATGTACGTATTAGTATTAGTATACGTATATGGTTATTATGTGTATATTGATATATATACATCCATAACGTATATGAACCTAATTAGTATAAATGTATGGTATATGTATTGGTATAGGTTTAAACGTATTTTGGTATATATATCTAGTATATCTCTCAATTAGTATATATACATATATATACGTATTGTATATATCTCCCTAATATATGCTTAATATATATACAAAGTATTAATTCTATTTAAAGTATATATATATACATATATCTATTATATTTGTAACAAATGGATATTAATGTATATGTTAGTTAATGATATGTATAATATGTCTATGTAATAGATGACCCAAGTGTAATTACGGATACTCCGTATTTACATTGACCTGTGACCATGTAACATGTTAGAAGACTACCATATGTACACCGACGTACTGGCAAGACCCATATTATTGATTGTCTGTCTTGCACAGCAATTACAGACACGACACTCGCGCAATTAGATGCGCACTTGACCCTAGTTGACCAATATCATACCTAGCGTAGCCCTGAGTTCAGTGTATTTATAATTGTGTGTTAGAGTAGTGTATGATGCAATATTGTATTATTTAATGATGTCTATAGGACTGTTGGATTATTCAGACAAGACCTCGTATATCGGATATTGTTATTGCCAGCAGCAGGACCCCAGGCGAGTACATTCTCTGATAGTTTCTTATTTATGATATCCTCTATGTTTATTGTATCTAGTATAAATATCCATATTTCTTGATAGATGGTTACACGGATTGGTATATCTGGATCTCGTCATGAGATATTATTCCTTGTTCATGGTGTATCTTGTACAAGTCTTGTTCATTCTTTATCTTGTACATGTACAGACACGAATTCTCAAGAAGAGTCGCTATCTTCTTGTAGAATTTCGTGCCATAGCGTACCTTGGTTGGATCTACTATACCAATCGGGGGTGGAGAGTATTTTAGTATAGATATGTGATCATACCCTTCATGTACAAGTCTTGTTCACGTGTTAGTGTTGGTCATACACCGCACGTATGACTAACCAGGCCATTCTAGCTCATACAAGTTTCCAAGACGATCACATGTTAAAACTTGTACTCACACACTTAGTAATAGTATTCTTGTTCATTGACATATTGTTCCTTCTCGTATTTATTTACAGTATTTCCAGTATTTCCTTTATTGTATATCTCTCATACATGTATATGCATCTTGTATATTTCCATCTATTTACTGCTACATAGTTTATATAATTGATATAGAACTACTGTTAGAGATGTACTTCGTTCCATCCTGACTGAAAATATTTTTCCAGGCTGCTACTTAGAGGACTGGTGTCCGACACATTATGGACCATGTATAGATGCAGAATACACACCAGAGATCTAGAGGAGACACTACCTGCAGTTGTTTAGACAATATTTATTTATGCGTTGAGACTTATGTGAGGTTTATTTTAGTTTATGTTTAGACTTATTCTTAGTTATGTTGAGACTTGTGGAGATTTTATGTCAGACAGCTAGACTGTGATTTATCTTTATTTTGAGATATGGTGTTTGACTGTCATTCTTTTATCTTTTATCATGTACTCTTATAGTAGTTGTGATTGAGTTTACATTATGAGATATTGTGAGATGTATATTATCCTCCTTATGGAGATTGATATCATTGACAGGTTGTAAGTTATATTAATTTTATTGTGACCTAGACAGCGTTCTACCACCGATGTTGCGACGTAGGCTGGACGTGCCCACGCACTCGTGCCCCTATTTCGGGTGTGGGTCGTAATACATATTGCTCATTCTTGTATTTATTTCCAGTACTTCCTTTATTGCGTATCTCTTGTACATATATATGGTATCTTGTATATTCAGATCTATTTACTGCTACATAGTTTATATTATTAATTAGAACTGCTGTTAGAGATGTACTTCGCTCTATTCCTGATTAGAAAATATTTTTTAGAGGATCCGCGAGATTGGTGTCCGACATACTATGGACTTCGACTTATAGATGGTGTAGACTAGGACCCACTAGTTCTGAAGTGATTATCGGGAGGTTTATCCGGATCACTAGTTTTTATAGTTTTTTTTTTAGCATTTTGGTACCAGATTTATTTTTGGCATATAGTATGAGATTGGATTTTGTTTCTTTTGTTGTTTATATATATTTTAAATATATAGTTAGACTTCCTTGATATCTTCTCGTGCATTAGAATTGTGATTTGAGTTTTATGTGAGATATTATTGGCAGATTTTATATTATTGTGAGATATTTAGATAGTATAATTGACCAAGATAACGTTCTACCATTGATTCTGCGGCGTAGGTTGGGCGTTGTTCCCGACATGCATCCCTACACCGGGTGCGGGTCGTGACACATTTTTAGTGGTGGCTTATGCAGGTCAGTCTTCACAAGTTGTACGATGTCGTAGTAGTGCGACGACTTAGTTGTACTACTGCAAGCCTACGATAAGATATAGGATATAGGATAAGATATTAGGATGAGAGGATACACAATCATAATTTCTTGAGAGATTCCTGGGACGACCCTTGAGAATCTTATTATAAATCAGTTGTTGAATTTAATTTCTTGGGATCGTTGTTGAGTTTAATTTCATATCGAGAGAAATTTTATGGACTAAATTATGGTATCATCTGATGACATATGTTGATGAGGACAGTGAGAAAGGTAAAAGGGCTGCTTTGGTTATGGAGCATAGAGTTTATCGTAGCCATATTAGCTGGCGTAGCAAAAATGTAGGGACCTGACTTCGGATGTACATATCTTAGTTATAAAATTTAGAAATTTTCGTAGCTGTACTAGTCGACACAGCGAGGATTCTAGAGGGCATAATTATAGAGGTGCATACCTAAGTTATGGGATCTATCGTTTATCGTAGTTATTCTTACTGGCATAGCGAAGATTCTAAGTATCATAATTTTGGACAGACGTGTATGATTATCAGATTGTATCTTAAATTGGTTCTCAAAGTATTATCTCAATACTTATCTACTTCTGTTATTATAGGACTTTGTTCCATCATTCCTTATATTAGCAGTAGAGATATCTTCAGTTATTTAGTCCAGTTCCTTATAGAGGTTCATTCCATTAGGGTTCCTTGTTAGTATCATAATTGGTGACTTGTAATTAGGTCTGTGTCTCGAGTATCAGTATTGACTGTTGTGAGTGTGGCTTGTGAGTCTGTAAGTGGTTCTTGGTTGCGCATGTGAGCAATAGGCATCAATCTAGAGATAACCCATAGCGTAGTACCTTATAGTAATAGTTCTATGATAGGTGTCATTATAGTTAGTATTGGTAATATAGGTAGAAGGGGGAGTAGAGAGTATCAGTAGTGGTTCCATGAGTTAGTATCAGTATCAGCATGCATGCTCTGGATAGGCATGAATTCAGGTAGTTGGGTGAGTCATGTGACAATTAAGTATCAGGAAATTGTGTTAGAAATTAATGGAACATGATATTCAATTGAGTGATTCATACTTGGTTATGTCAAAAGTAAAAAAATGTATATGCATCAAGGGTATTAGTGAGTGTGCCATAGTATAATGGTACCCATAAGTGTATAGGAGAGTGTGAGAGAATAAGAATATATTATACTAAAGTAGTCGGACTTGTGTTACAAGTTGATGTGAGTAGATAGGAGTGCACCAATATATGACTAGTGATGGGTGTATCACCTGATATTGAGACCAGTGATGTGTTGGAAGCAATAGGTGGGAGAAGTGTCTAAAAATTGTGTACAAGATGCATAGTGGGTGATAAATGTCAGTGTGGAAGTTCATGAAAGTGGAAGCCTGGATATTAAAAATTTCAATAGTATGTCATAGATTGAGAAATATCAAGATTGGTCATGGAAGATATGTATCACTGATTAGTGTATCAGTCTATAAAAGGTTTGAGGAGAGATACATATACATTAATAGATATATGGAACTATATGTCTGCCTTTGAGAGTGAAGTAAAACATGTGTATTATCGAAGTTAATAACTAGTGCACATGAGTTCTAGTGAGTGTGATGAGGTGATCTAATGATGAAGCTAGTGACTTAGAATATTAAGGACATATGTTGTGTAGTTATGAAGCTAGTGTTACTATATCAAGAGTGCTAGTATTTTTATATCAGGGATTAGTTGAGTAATATGCTAGTAACAGTAAGCACCTTGTGAGATAATTGGATTGGTGTATCAGTTAATGGATAAAAAATTATTTGAAAGTAATAGTGCAAGTGATCCAAGCAGTAGAGGAGAGAGATAATATACATATATATATATATATATATATATATATATATATATATATATATATATATAGAGAGAGAGAGAGAGAGAGAGAGAAGTAAGTTTAGTAGATATAGTACCTTGCTAATTTTGAGTATAGAGGTCGTATGTATTAGGAATAGTACAGAGGGTATATGGATACTAGTGAGATATTATGGTGTTGTAATGGCTAGAAGGTAATTATGTAGTTATTATGATACTAATGTATATGTAAAAACCATAGAATGATTAACAAATGTTAGAGGATTAGTTACACCAAGTATCAGATAAAAAGAGATACCCCAATAACAAGAGCCGGAGTACCTCAAGTGTTATGAAAGTTTAGGCACAAGCATTTTAACTAATATAATGATATAGAGGAGAGACACGAGTAACTTGATAAGAGATTGTCATCTAAAAATGCATATGAGAGCTGGTGTCTTGTGTAGACAGTAACAAGATTTGAGTAAGGCATCCTACCGATAGTATTTAAATTGGACAAAGATGTGCTAATAAAACACATGATTGAAAAAAATATACAAGTGTTCCTTACAAGAGAATGGTTGAAAAATTTTGGTGACTATAAGAATTTAAAAACAGATAAATGAGGCAGTGTCTTAGTAGTATTTTGTATAGTATCCTAAGTAGCAATTGCCAGTGAGTTAAGCATGTCCATGACCTAGAACTATAGTATATCATGAGTATTTGGTAACCCTCAGTATTAAAAATATTTTGACTAGGTTGATGATTAATAAATGCTTAGTGTGTAATAGAATAGGCCATATGTGGTATAGCAAGTTATCCTGCACCAGTAGAGGGAGATACTCAACATGACAGAGACTGAATTTCATGATAGTTAAGAGACTATATCCAAGTATAATTTCTCTTTCAGTAGAATGGTAGAATTTTATGTTATTGGATATATACTATTTTAGACTGTGATTGATGGGGTTTGACCATAGTAAAATTTGTATGAATATGATATGACTGGCATAAGAGAGAGGAGTGAAAGTTTTAATTTTGAGGACAAAATTCTTCTAAGGGGTACTACCACATTTTTCCAGGAAAGGATATTTTAGTCATTTAGTAATTAATTAAATATTATGCATGTAAAATATTTATTTATTGTTAGCATGTTAGATGTCACGACCCGCACCCGGAAATTCGGGTACGAGTACGTGGGTACCCTAGGTGGGATCTGGCTCCTCATAAGTGTCATATGTTCCCTCATAGGGACCATAATATGTAGGGGCAAGGTCCTCATCATCGCCTAAATCAACGGATCCAGTCACGAAAGGAGCAAAGTACACAATGCACAACAAGATTAAACTAAATATTTATGACAATTAAATTGAGTATCATATTAAGAAAGTTGCATAAAGAACATAAATATCTCAGAGTTACTGCTATAAACAGGAATATGAGAAAGCAGGAATAAATGAGACAGGAAATGAAACTACAACAGTCAGCAAGAACTATAACAATACCAGAAACTATCTGTGTAAACTCGTGTTTGTTTTAGAATACATAGTTGGCATGTAGGGGTTTATAAGGCTAATCCGGCCGTCATAAACGGCTATTAAACTGGGGAAAATCAAGATCTGGCTGAGGATACAGTCGCGTACCAACAGCAATTAAACATGACATGGGGAAGGGTAAACTACATGCCTTCTAGTATTCTCCCACCCGACATAAAAAACAAGACATGAACTCCAATATTCAAGACATGAAATCCAGTATTCCTAACACTAGGTGTAATTATCAAGGGTACTAGTAAAGCAGGGAATTAATTATCACAATATAAAGATTTAACTTGAAGTGCAGGTACTTGCCTGTTGTTTGGATCCAGTTAATTGTACTCGGGGAAATTTTCCAGAGATGAGTCCAAATGCTGAAATAGACATTACCATCATGCTCAAAAGACATCAAATAGCTAGAAACGCCTGTCCTTGGGTCCAATTTGGAGACAAGGACAGAAACGGCAGTTTTGGGTCAAAACGGGGTCCGCTGGTGGGCCCCGCTTTGCACCGAAAAACGTGTCCAGGTCAACGGTCTCCAAATTCACCAAACTTAGTGTCAACAGGTCAGGAACAATGATACGAACCCAACGGAACTTCCAGAATTGGATTCCGAAGAGCCGAACACAAAATCGCCCGTCGAGCGGGGCCTGTGGGGCCCACGACACGCGATTTCGTCAACGTTCTCAGAATCGAACCAAACTTGACCCACAGGACCAGCGTATCGCTACGAGTCCAATGGCACAAGTTTCGTCTCGATCCGACGAGTGTACAAGAAGTTAGGGCAAATTGCAGAAAAGTCAAATACGGGGCGATGTTCGCGGATACGCGTTGATTTCGGTGTGCACGCACACCCGAATCAGCTTCTGCGAAATCTCACACATCCGTATCGACGGCGCGCACGTATCTGTGAAGACCGTACGCGACCAAGTCATCCCGTTTGGCGGGGCGTACTCAGTTCCGAGGTAAAACAGGGTCTGGTTTTTCCTGTTTTTGGATCGCGGTGTGCGATCACCACAGGACGCGATGCCCCGAGCGGTTTATCCGGGCACCGAGAGGGTCATACAGGCTTCGCAACGCAATTTGCGAAATCAAAAACAGAGCTACGAATAAAAAGTTACAAGTACCTGAAGGGGACCCAAAAATCGGGTCAAACCTTGTCCGACACGTGTCCGACTCGTGTCGGACACAGGGAATCTAGGGTTAGGGTTTGGGTATTGCTGGCCGTTGGCTGGGACGGCGGAGACGCACCGGAAAGGGGCTGGGACGGCTCGCCAGGGGGCTGAGGGGTTGGCCGGTTGTCGGCGGCTCGAGGCGGCGGCGGCCAGAGCTGTTGGCTGCTCGAGGCTGCCGCTGCTGGTGCTGAGCTGCTGCGGATCGACCGGAGGAAGGAGGAGGAGAGGGGAGGAGGTGCTGGTGGCTGAGCGGCGGGTGGCGGCGAGGCGATCGTGGTGGCGGAGTGGGGTTGCCGGTGGCGGCGGTGCTGGGTGGCTGTCGAGCGGAAGGGAGGAGGGCCGCGGTTTATTTATAGGGAGGAGGAGAGGCGAGGTGGCGGGGGCGAGGCCGGGAAGGGCGGAGGCGAGGGCGACGTGGGGCGGCTGACGCGGGCTGAGCGACGGAAAAACGCGGCGGAGCGCCGGGCGGAGCACCGCGGAACTCGGGCTGGGGGAGACTGGGTGACCGGGTCGGGTAACGGGTCCGGGTTGGGCGGACCCAACCCGACCCGCTAGCTATACGGGTGGGCTTGGGCCGAAACGATGGGCTGGGCCGGGCTGGAATTGTTGGGCCGGAACTAAAACAAAAAATAATAATAAGTAATAATAATTAATTAATAATAATTAATTAACAATTAATTAAATAAATAGTTTTAGGTGATTTAAAAATAGGTTCGGGGTCCAATAAATTCCAAAAAAATGACCCTAAGTCCAGTTTTCCATTTTACACCCAAAAATATTATTTCCATAAAATTTTAATATTATTTATTAACAAATAAATTTTTTTAATAATTAAAACCCTGATTTTAATAACAGAAAATTCCCAAAAAATTCCAGAAAATTGTGAAAAATCTCAATTTTGAAATTCTTGCAAAATCTGGGGGTTTACAATCTACCCAACTTATAAAAATTTTGTCCTCGAAATTTAAAATTAAGCCATATTCTGTTAATCCTTTATGTACATAGGGCAAGTCACTCGCCATCTCTTTGCGATAATTAAAAAGCCTAATCATATCCCCTGCAATCACTTCAAAGTTTAAGACGACTACTTATTCCAATCAAGAATTTAACCTATGGTTATTACTTCTTACTTCCTCAAATTACCCACAAGTAAAATTTTAATTAAGTCCATATAACACCTTCAAGATTTGCATATGCTTATGAATTGCCTCACGATTCTAACTATCATAATTCCTCTAGAAGTAATTCGAGTCCAATATTCCCCTTTGTATGTTCCAACTTTTTAAATTACATTCACATCCTCAATATTCTAACTAGGTAGTCCAACCATCAAATTGTAATTCTTAATCAAATCATCAAATTTAAAATAATTTGAATGTAGTTTGCCATATTCAAGTCTGAATTATATCCTCTAAATTCAAATTGACGATTTTACTTTCATTACTCAAAATTTAAATCATGTATCCAAGATACAACTTATTGGGTCCTCGATATCAATTCATTAATCATTTTAGTCACTCCTCTAAATTTTCAAAATTATAATGGCGTGCTTCTTCCAATCTAACCTTACTCGGTCACGATCCAAAAGACATTCCTCTCGAGTTGACAAATGCATTGCTACCCAACTTAGAGTTTACCCATTCATCCCAAAAGACTATATACCTTAAGAAAAATATTCCTTAATATGTTTACCTATGTCATTCAATCCTCGAACTTCAACGCCGATCATATCACATATGATATATCCTCAATTATGAAAGTTTAATCCTCAAGTATGTGATCGGCCTATGTGGCATATCTAGTACTATCTATGTACCAACTTATACCAAGCACGAGATTTCGTCTTTCCGAAATAAGGGAAGACGAAGATCAATAATAAAGAGTTCAAGGGTGGGGTGATAGAATAGAAATATCGAGGTCAAGGCGTTTTAAAGAATTCAGGTGGGAATTGTCAAGCGATTGTGGATTGAATCCTATCTTGGAAATTTCTATTCACATGCTCGTATTAATACAGTCATGTAACCTGATATGATATGTTCAGAAATGTCTAGGGCAAGTACACTAGTCAACTGTATATCTCAATCCACGTAAAGTAGTGCGAAGGGTGAATCAAAATGCACTAAGGTTGATCAGACCGTAATACACTGATTCTGAAATGTATCATTGTGGGCCTCCCCAATAATACACTTGTCATGAACAAGCTCGATAAAGAGTAAGCTTGCAAAACTAGGTTATAAAATAGCAGCATAAGTCAAGTACAGCAAAATTTAAGTGCGCTAGATGACGATAAAAAGGAGGTACAAATTATTTAAGTTCACAAAACAACCTACAATAAGCATAATAACAAAAGATTCTACAATCTCTACAGTTATCCAACAAAAGTATTCCAGGTTATTAGCAAGTTTAAAGTTACTAGGTTGGGGCTGAGGTCACGAACCAATAGGCACAAGATAAACAATACTAGGAACGGTATCTACAAATCACTTACGCACATTAGCTGCTCCAAGAGTCTGCGCGTTCTCCACGGTCATCGCGTAAGCTTGTCCGTGTTCTTGAGGTGGTGCCCTCTGCTGCGCTGTTGGGGCCTGGCCTGAACTTGAACTTTTGTGCAGTTGTGCGTATTTGAGCAGCAGGACAGTCCTTTATTTGATGTGCTGCTGATCCACAATACAGACAGGCACCTAGCCTCTTTCTATAATCCTGCCAAATATGACCTTGTTTTCGATAATAGCCACAAGTGGGAGCTTGTTGGTTCTGTCTTTGAGTTGGATTCATCTGTGGTCGCTTTGCAACTTTTTTCTGTTGTGCTTCGTCTGGTGCTGACGCATACGGCCGCTTTCGGCTGGACTCGATCCTTGTGGTGCACTCCACAGGTCGCGCTGCAGTAAGAACGTCTTTACCGAAGGTAATTGCATTTGAACTGCTTAGCTTCCGTGACTCCGAGCTAATTCTGTCGATGAAGTTTTCCGCTTGGTTTTGTTGAGTTTCTTGTTGAACCTTCTGATAGGCTTACATCATTATATAGAACATGCGAAACATCTGCTGTTCGTCCATAGGCGGTCCCAGTGGGAAGGAAGGCATCGGTGGAATAGGCTGCGTCGAGGGTGGAACGCCATCTTGATGGATTATTGAGGCAGGCTGACTTGCTTGACTGCCTTGTGATGATTGGCCTTCACCGACTGGTATCACATCGTCTTCTTGGGTAACCACAACGGTTTATGGTGTTTCTGCATGAGCCTCGTTGCTGGCTTGTGGGTCCATTTCCCTGTATCCAAAATAACCAATAAGAGGCACACAGAAATTAAGGCAAGATGCAAGTTCAAATTAGTTCGAATACAATACAGATATCAAAAATGATTCAAGTAAGTGGATGAGATCCTATAAACTTATCCTAGCTTTATTGCAGGCCTGTTCGGTCCCTGAGTTGAAACCGAACAATTTAGTCGTTGACCTGCATGGGCCACCACAAAAACGTGTCACGACCCGCACCCGGAAATTCGGGTACGAGTGCGTGGGTACGTCCAGCCTACGCCGCAGAGTCGACGGTAGTACGCTGTCTAGGTCAAATCCATATTTAACTAAACTAGCTCATTCACAAATAACATAGGCAAGATAATAAAGGGAAACAGATACTTAAGATTTCAAATGAAATAAGTGCGACAACAGATTCAAATATTTAGTACAGAAATCAGAATGAAATCGGGGACAAACCCGATTACTAAGATAAAGAGCAAGAAAATAAAATAACTACTGCTATCTACTCTGCAGCAGGGGTCTCCTGGGTGGGATCTGGCTCCTCATAAGTGTCATATGTTCCCTCATAGGGACCATAATATGTAGGGGCTAGGTCCTCATCATCGCCTAAATCAACGGATCCAGTCAGGAAAGGAGCAAAGTACACAATGCATAACAAGATTAAACTAAATATTTATGACAATTAAATTGAGTATCATATTGAGAAATTTGCATAAAGAACATCAATATCTCAGAGTTACTGCTATAAACAGGAATATGAGAAAGCAGAAATAAATGAGACAGGAAATGAAACTACAACAGTCAGCAAGAACTATAACAATACCAGAAACTATCTGTGTGAACTCGTGTTTGTTTTAGAATACATAGTTGGCATGTAGGGGTTTATAAGGCTAATTCGGCCATCATAAACGGCTATTAAATAGGGGAAAATCGAGATTCGGCTGAGGATACAGTCGTCTACCAACAGCTATTAAACATGACATGGGGAAGGGTAAACTACATGCCTTCTAGTATTCTCCCACGCGACATGAAAAACAAGACATGAACTCTAATATTCAAGACATGAAATCCAGTATTCCTAACACTAGGTGTAATTATCAAGGGTACTAGTAAAGCAGGGAATTAATTATCACAATATAAAGATTTAACTTGAAGTGCAGGTACTTGCTTGTTGTTTGGATCCAGTTGATTGTACTCGAGGAAATTTTCTAGAGATGAGTCCAAATGGTGAAATAGACATTACCATCATGCTCAGAAGACATCAAATAGCTAGAAACGCCTGTCCTTGGGTCCAATTTGGAGACAAGGGCAGAAACGACAGTTTCGGGTCAAAACTGGGTCCGCCGGTGGGCCCGCTTTGCACCAAAAAACGTGTCCGGGTCAACGGTCTCCAAATTCACCAAACTTAGTGTCAACAGGTCAGGAACGATGATACGAACCCAACGGAACTTCCAGAATTGGATTCCGATGAGCCGAACACAAAATCGCCCGTCGAGCGGGGCTTGTGGGGCCCACGACACGCGATTTCGTCAACGTTCTCAGAATCGAACCAAACTTGACCCACAGGACCAGCGTATCGCTATGAGTCCAATGGCGCAAGTTTTGTCTCGATCCGACGAGTGTAAAAGAAGTTAGGGCGAATTGCAGAAAAGTCAGATACGGGGCGATGTCCGCGGATACGCGTTGATTCCGGTGTGCACGCACACCCGAATCAGGTTTCGCAAAATCTCACACGTCCGTATCGACGGCGCGCACGTACCTGTGAATACCGCACGCGACCAAGTCGTCCCGTTTGGCGGGGCGTACTCAGTTCCGGGGTAAAACAGGGTCTAGTTTTTCCTGTTTTTGCATCCCGGTGTGCGATCACCATAGGACACGATGCCCCGAGCTGTTTATTCGGGCACCGAGAGGGTTATACAGGCTTCGTAACGCAATTTACTGAATCGAAAATAGAGCTACGAACAAAAAGTTACAAGTACCTGAAGGGGACCCAAAAACCGGGTCGAACCGTGTCCGACACGTGTCCGACTCGTGTCGGACATAGGGAATCTAGGGTTAGGGTTTGGGGATTGCTGGTCGGTGGCGGGGACGGCGAAGACGCGCCGTAGAGGGGCTGGGACAGCTCGCTGGGGGGCTGGGGAGTTGGCCGGTGGTCGGCGGCTCGAGGCGGCGGCGGCCGGAGCTGTTGGCTGCTCGAGGCTGCCGCTGCTGGTGCTGAGCTGCTGCGGATCGACCGGAGGAAGGAGGAGGAGAGGGGAGGAGGTGATGGTGGCTGAGCGGCGGGTGGCGGCGAGGCGGTCGTGGTGGCGGAGTGGGGTTGCCGGTGGCGGCGGCGCTGGGTGGCTGTCGAGCGGAAGGGAGGAGGGCCACGGTTTATTTATAGGGGAGGAGGAGAGGCGAGGTGGCGGGGGCGAGGCCGGGAAGGGCGGAGGCGAGGGCGACGTGGGGCGGCTGACGCGGGCTGAGCGGCGGAAAAACGTGGCGGAGCGCCGCAAAACTCGGGCTGGGGGAGACTGGGTGACCGGGTCGGGTAACGGGTCCGGGTTGGGCGGACCCGACCCGACCCGCTAGCTATACGGGTAGGCTTGGGCCGAAACGATGGGTTGGGCCAGACTGGAATTGTTGGGCCGGACTGGAATTGTTGGGCCGGAACTAAAACAAAAAATAATAATAAGTAATAATAATTAATTAATAATAATTAATTAATAATTAATTAAATAAATAGTTTTAGGTGATTTAAAAATAGGTCCGGGGTCCAATAAATTCCAGAAAAATTATTCTAAGTCCAGTTTTCCATTTTACACCCAAAAATATTATTTTCATAATATTTTAATATTATTTATTAACAAAAAAAAATTAATAATTAAAACCCTGATTTTAATTACAGAAAATTCTCAAAAAATTCTAGAAAATTGTGAAAAATCCCAATTTTGAAATTCTTGGAAAATCTGGGGGTTTACATTAGATTTATTTTTAGACTTGTGTTAATGGAACTAACTAGTGTAGATTAGATCCATGGACCAACATTTAATTCTAGTTAGAATTGAACCCAATAATTAGAAGCCCAATCATTAGGAGGATGATTAATTATGTTAAATCCATTAGACTAGAACCTTACTTCCTTAATTAATTTCTTTATGTGAGGCCCCAAGAGGTATTTTAGACTTTATATAGTAGCTTGAGGGAGGGGGCAAGTGAGGCCTATATAAAGGGGATGAAAACTTTCTCTCTCATTATTTTTTATTTCAAATCTAGTTCTAGAATTTTTCTCAACCAAATTCCATCAAATACCTACCAAATTTCCACTAATTCCTTCTTAAATTACAATTGGAGGCTATTAGAGCATGGATTTACAAGGAGGGAGTATGGATCTACAAAGAGGAGCAATGATCTACAAGTTGAAGGCTTATTTCACCATTTTTGGAGGTTTTATTAGGAATCCTTCTCCTAATTGTTTGAATAAACAAATTAAAGAAAGAAGAGGGTTTATACGAAACCTTTCTTTTGTTTACAAACAATAAAAAGAGTACGATTAATCCTCCTATACGAGGATATTAAGTACAATAAAAATAATTCTGGGAAAGTATTGTTATAGGAGTCTAATCTGCGGTCGACCACTTTGTCCCTTGGACCATACGATGATAAAGAAGTGCTGTAGAAGAAGAAGAAGCTTCAAAGGTTGCAAGGGGGGTTGAAAACATATCTATTCAGAGGTAATATGAACATGATAGAATATGATTCAACTAACTCTCTCCCCAGTGTCTTGCCTCTCTTTCTGATCTGTCTGATCGATCCCCTCTCTGATCGACCCCCCTTTACCCTCTGACTAAGGGTCTCTATTTATAGAGATCAGTCAGATAACTGTCTAGCTGGCGTAGAAGGCCAAACTGTGAAGAAAGTTGCATCTTTTACGCGACGGTTATAATAACTGCTACCCACGTTCAAATAATCTTCTGAATCTACGTGTGACACGTATCCCTTTATAAGGTAACGCGTATAACTGCTTCTCGAAGATCATAGCATGCAAGCCATGTAGATAACTGCACCTTGCTTAAAGATGGTTCGCGTAAAAGCCAAATAACTGTCTTGTTGGCGTAAAAGCCAAACAGCTATCTTGTTGGCGTAAAAGCCAAATGACCATCTTATTGGCGTAAAAGTCAAATAGCTGTCTTATTGGCATAAAAGCCAAACAGCTATCGTGTTGGCATAAAAGCCAGATGACCGTCTTGTTGGCATAAAAGTTAGATGACCGTCTTGTTGGCGTAAAAGCCAAATAGCTGTCTTGTTGGCGTAAAAGCCAAATAGCTGTCTTGTTGGCATAAAAGCCAAACTCTGCATAAAACTTGATGGTGCATGAATAAATAGATAACCAAAATAAAATAGCCAATTATCTATCACGACAGAGGCCTTGAGCATATTCTGGACTAAATAGTCTTATCACATACCTTTGCAAATATAGCCGAGTTGGCGTATTTCGAGGAGATAGCATACAGCGTACTCCTATAGTTGAAAATAGCCTGGTTGGTGTAAAATGCAAGGATGGTGATGTGAGCGTATTAGTCACAGTCTTAGATTTTCCCAATCATGACAAATAGAACAAAATCTCGTGTATTAAATACAGAGATATGCCTCGAGCTCTGTACAAGAAGCAGCTTTTAATGTGGCGTCTGATTTTATCTTTATCTTGAGCGTAAAAACTCATTTATGTCAATGTAGAATAGGCAGCGTATTCTTTGAATGCGTAAAAATAACTTGTATCAAGAATATGTCGCTAAATGACAACCTGGGTCTCTGTGCAAGATTATCATCATAGCCGCAGTACTTTTGTCAGACGTCATATTCACTGATTTGACTGACAGATTCATCCAAGGAATACGAAGAGTTTCTCGTACAACTTTATGCTGTATTAAACTTTACGCGGGAAGGTATAGCAACCTTTTACGCCACATAGCCTTGAAACTCTACTTTACGTGTACAGCTTTCAAGCCCTGCTTTACGCGGACAGCTTTGAAGTTCTACTTTACGCGGACAGCTCTGAAGCCATATTTTACGCCATACAGCCTTAAAGCTATGTTTTACGCGTACAGCTCTGTAGCCCTATTTTATGCCAAACAGTCTTGAAGCGTAAACTTTTATGCATACAGTTTTGAAGCCATATTTTACGCAGGGAGGGACTTCATATATGTTCGTAGACAATTTCCAGAATTTTTCATGCTTCTACAAGACCCCCTTCAAAGTTTTTAAAACTTGAACAAGTTTTAAAATACTTTGAAAAAGAAGCATGAAAGAGAGTTTTGACATGGGAATGAATATCCTGCTAGAGGTGATATGTACGGGGTAGTAAATTCTATTCTCTTGGAGAATTTTAGTAGACTTATTATCCAAGGCGTTCCTAAGACTAGGTATAGATAACAAGTTGAAATGACTGACACTATCAGGGGTTATACGAACGTGATAGTAGAAAGTCAAAGAGAAGAACTTTACTCAGAGTTAATATGGACATGGAAAAAGTTCTAAAAATATCTTACTCCGAGGTAATGTGGATGTGGTAAGATATCAGGATTTTTTTAGGATATCCCGCTAGGGGATCTTTGGTGGACCTATTACCATTTGCGCACTGGAGTGCAAGTAATAAGTTTAAAACAAGCCCAGCCAGAGGTAATATGGACGTGGTAGGTTTTGTGGACTTAACACCACTGGCGTACTTAGAATTAAGTACGGGTGATAAGTTTAGACGACGACTGATGATAGTCGTAGGGAAAAGTTTGCTCAGAGGTCACATGGACATGGCAAACTCTCGAGGGGAAATATTAGGACGATAGTTTCGACATGAACTAATATCTGGGACACTCACTGAGGAGTGGTTTGCTGAGTGTGGTCTACCCGAGGTTGATCCGCTGGGGAGATTGGTAGAATAATAGCTCAGAGGTAATGTGAACATGGCTAGTGTCTAACCAAATTAGTTTTTGAGTGGCCACTGCGGCAGTGTGCAAGTGAACCTGAGGAATGTTCCTCTGGGGAAATTGGGAGTACAAGTCTAGTTCAGACATAGTACATTTTTAGGAACTTAACATTAAAGTCCAGGAATTTTTCGTTGGAGAGATTTTAGTAGACTTTTTACCCATGACGTACCTAAGACTGGGTACGGATAATAAGTTGGAACGACTGACACCATCAAAGGTATTATGGACGTGATGGTATAAAGTCGATGGGCAAGAATATTTGCTCAGAGGTAATATAGACATGGCAAACTCTTGAGTTTTGGACTTATTACCCATGGCATACCTTAAGTATGGATAATAAGATGAAACGACTAGCACTATCAGGGGTTATGCGAACGTGATAGTAGAAAGCAGAACTTTACTCAGAGGTAATATGGACATGGAAAAGTTCTAGAAATATCTTACTCAGAGGTAATATGGACATGGAAAGATTCTAGAAATATCTTACTCAGAGGTAATATGGACATGGAAAGATATGACTCTGTGGGGATAAAGAAAAAAATAGGACAGGTAATGTGGACATGACCGTTTTCTTGTAGTCATAGATTCACTCTGCTGGGGAAAGTGGAGAGCCGTAATATCCCTTGGATTGAGGACATCCTGCTGGAGGCTCTTTGGTGGACTTATTACTTTTTGTGCATGTAAGTGCAAGTAATAGGTTCGAAACTGGTATTGCCAGAGGTGGCAAGTTTGGTGGAATTAACACCATTGGCATACTTAAATTTAAGTACGGGTGATAAGTTTAGACGATAATCGATATCAGAGGTAATATAGACATAATGATCGACAGCCGAACCCGGAAGGTTTGCTCAGAGGTACGAAGGACATGGCAAACTCTACTAGGGACGAGGTGAGAATGATAACTCAGAGGTGATGTAGACGTGAGCTGATCAATAGCCATACCGATGAGGATATCCTACTGGAGGGTTTTTGGTGGATTTATTACTTCTTGTACATGAGAGTGCAAGTAATAAATTCGGAACAGGTCTTGCCAGAGGTGGCAAGTTTGGTGGACTTAACACTATTGGCATACTTAAATTTAAGTACGGGTGCTAAGTTGAGATGACAACCGATATCAGCGATAATATGGACATGATAATTGATAGCCGAACTTGGAAGGTTTGCTCAGAGGTAATATGAACATGGCAAACTTTTGTTGTGGTTTTAACACCACTGGCGTACTTAGAATTAAGTATGGGTGCAAAGTTGAGATGACTATCAATATCAGAGGTAATATGGATATGATAATCGATAGCCGAACCCGAAAGGTTTGCTCAGAGGTAATATGAACATGGCAAACTTTGCTTCAAAAAAGTGTTTGGACTACAGTTCAGAGATAATATGAACGTGAACCCATGTCCGAGAAATAAAACTCACTGAAGGTTGCTCCGCTTGGGAGACTTTGGTGACTCATCATCCGATCCTTGTTGAGGGGGAAAATTGCCAAATTGAAGTGAGATCATATATGCAAAGTGATGACTTTGGCATCGATCAACTCCTGGATTTTTCTTTTTAGTACATAGCATGCCTTTGTGGGGTGATGAATGTACCGATGAAAGAGACAATATTCTGGGTCATCGACTTTGCCAGCCTTTTCAGGGTATCTGATATTGGGTAGCCGAAGTTTGTTTTCCTTTATTAATATATTGAAGATTTCAATGATGTCATCCTCATTGAAGAAGAAAGTTCCCTTTGTATTTCTGGCTTCCGATCCCTGAGTAGTACGGTCCTCAGGGCAGATGGTCATAGTCGCATCATCTTCGGACTCAGAGGGAGTTCTACCCCCAGCTTTGGATACTGCTCTGTTTTGTCGAGGGAGACTACCCTTAAACATGTCATTGTCTGATTCTTGGGAATGACAGTCCTCACGGCATAACGGGTTAGTGTGGATCACCAGAAGATTGATACTCCTAGCTTGCAGAGTTACTGCGGATCCTGAGGTCAATAGGACCATATTTGCCTTGAGGGCCAGTGTCTGCATTATGGCATGCATGGTGTGCATCATTACCTCAAGAGCATCGAGTCATTGGCGAATGCTGAGCCCTTCCGCCTTGGGTTCTTAAGTCGCACTGTCTTCAGGGAAGACAGTCATAGTTGAATCATCTTCAGACTCAAAGGAGATGCTACTCTCAGCTTCAGATGATGCTCTGACTATTCGAGGGTGACTCCCCTTCAGCCTGTCATTGTCTGTTCCTTTGATGTGATCAAAGGGTACATCTGCCTCATCATAGACGGGAGGTATAATTTTATGCGCACGGCATGTTTGAGACTTCTGGATTGGTACTGAGGCATTGCCAGAAGTTTTGTCTACCACGTCACAGACGGGAGACGAAGGTTTCCGAGTAGTGCGTATTTGAGACTTCTGGATTGGCACTGAGGCATTGCCAGAAGTCCTGTCTAGAATGTTACAAATGTGAGATAAAGTTTTATGCACAGGGTGTATTTGAAACTTCTGGATTGGCACTGAGGCATTGCCAGAAGTCTTGTCTACCGTGTTACAAACGGAAGACATATTTGTATGCACAGAGCATGTTTGAAACATCTGGATTGGCACTGAGGCATTGCCAGAAGTGTTGTCTACCACGTCACAGACGGGAGACAAATTTGTACGCATACGGCGTGTTTGAAACTTCTGGATTGGGACTGAGGCATTGCCAGAAGTGTTGTCTACCACGTCACAGACGGGAGACAAATTTGTATGCACAGAGCGTGTTTGAAACTTCTGGATTGGCACTGAGGCATTGCCAGAAGTGTTGTCTACCACGTCACAGACGGGAGACAAATTTTTACGCACAGGGAGTATTTGAAATTTCTGGATTAGCACTGAGGCATTGCAAGAAGTGTTGTCTACCACCTCACAGACGGGAGACAAATTTTTATGCGTAGGGCATGTAGGCTGTGTTGTCTCAACCTTGTTGATCAAAGAGTGAGAGCTTGCAGGAAGGGTAGAGGAGGTCTTAGGCCTCCACATTTACGTAGCTTCATGTTGTTCGGGACAGAGGAGGAGTGAGAGCTACCCCCTGCATGAAGCATGTCTTCATAAGCAGATTGGTCGAACTGAACGACCAAAGTCTTCTTCATCGATCCGATGGATACACCATCGTGTTGAGCAACTGCTTTCTTGTCAGATGAGAAAGTTATCCCCAGCAGAGTCACCATTTTTGTTTGAATAAACAAATTGAAGGAAGAAGAGGGTTTATACAAAACATTTCTTTTGTTTACAAACAAGAAAAAAAGTACAATTAATCCTATACGAGGATATTAAGTACAATAAAAATGATTCTGGGGAAGTATTGCTATAGGAATCTGATCTGTGGTCGACCACTTTGTCCCTTGGACCATACGATGATGAAGAAGTGTTGTAGAAGAAGAAGAAGCTTCAAAGGTTGCAAGGGGGATTAAAAATATATCTATTCAGAGGTAATATAAATATGATAGAATATGATTTCTCTCTTCTTCTCTCTTCGAATTAGTTAAACATATCTATTCAGAGGTAATATGAACATGATAGAATATGATTCAACTAACTCTCTCCCAGTGCCTTGTCTCTCTCTCTCTGATCTGTCTGATCGATCCCCACTCTGATCGACCCCCCTTTATCCTGTGACCAGGGGTCTCTATTTATAGAGATCAGTCAGATAACTGTCTAGCTGGCGTAGAAGGCCAAACTATGAAGAAAGTTGCATCTTTTATGCGGCGGTTATAATAACTGCTACCCACGTTCAAATAATCTTCTGAATCTGCGTGTGACACGTATCACTTTATAAGGTAATGGGTATAACTGCTTCTCGAAGATCATGGCGTACAAGCCACGTAGATAATTGTACCTTGCGTAAAGATGGTTGGCGTAAAAGCCAAATAACTCTCTTGTTGGCGTAAAAGCCAAACAGCTATCTTGTTGGCGTAAAAGCCAGATGACCGCCTTGTTGGCGTAAAAGCCAAATAGTTGTCTTGTTGGCGTAAAAACTAAACAACTATCTTGTTGGCATAAAAGCCAAATGACCGTCTTGTTGGCGTAAAAGCCAGATGACCGTCTTGTTGGCATAAAAGACAAATAGCTGTCTTGTTGGCGTAAAAGCCAAATAGCTGTCTTGTTGGCGTAAAAGCCAAACTCTGCGTAAAATTTGATGGTGCATGAATAAATAGATAACCAGCATAAAATAGCCAATTATCCATCACGACTGAGGTCTTGAGCGTATTCTGGGCTAAATAGCCTTATCACATACCTTTGCAAATATAGCCGAGTTGGCGTCTTTCGAGGAGATAGCATACGGTGTACTCCTATAGTTGAAAATAGTCTGGTTGGTATAAAATGCAAGGATGGTGATGTGAGCGTATTAGTCACAGTCTTAGCTTTCCCCAGTCATGACAAATAAAACAAAATCCTCGAGCTCTGTACAAGAAGCAGCTTTTGATGTGGCATCTGATTTTGTCTTTATCTTGAGCATAAAAACTCATTTCTGTCAATGTAGAATAGGCAGCATATTCTTTGAATGCATAAAAATGACTTGTATCAAGAATATGTCGCTAAATAACAACATGGGTCTCTGTGCAAGATCATCATCACAGTCGTAGTACTTTTGTCAGACGTCAGGTTCACTGATTTGACTGACAGATTCATTCGAGGAATACAAAGAGTTTCTCGTACAACTTTATGCTGCATTAAACTTTACGCAGGAAGGTATATCAATCTTTTACGCCACATAGCCTTGAAAATCTATTTTACACGTACAGCTTTCAAGCCCTGCTTTATGCGGACATCTTTGAAGCTCTGCTTTACGCGAAAAGCTCTGAAGCCATATTTTACACCACACAGCCTTGAAGCTCTATTTTATGTGTACAGCTCTGTAGCCCTATTTTACGCCAAACAGTCTTGAAGCGTAAACTTTTACGCGTACAGTTCGGAAGCCATATTTTACGCAGGGAGGGACTTCATATATGTAAGCGAACAATTCCCAGCATTTTTTATGCTTCTACACCAATTGGTACAATTCAGTTTTTTTTCTTTAATTAGACTCTAAATCTGTGATTTAACCATAAGAAATCACCCCATATGTATAGGCTATCCATAGTAATTATAATTGAGTTCATAGGAGGCCTATTGAAAAAGTTATGATACTTTTTGTGTCAATTTTGGGAGAATTCCGAGATTGACACTTGTTGTGTTGGTCAATTTGTCCTATAGATAAAATTGGCATGTGTTTGTGTGTTTGTGGCTAGCATCGTGTCCATAATTGGGAACGTGTAGGTTGTATCCCTACAATTTGGTGATACGTGTTGATTTATGGGTTTTTCCTCCGACACGGAACTTTGTGCATGTCATATTTTGACACGGACATGTAGTTGTGTAATTGACTCTTTGTATTATTTATATATACTATTTTAGACTTGCTCATATCCTTTAGGGTATGTTTGGTTGTGTGGTGGACTCATATCGCAAGTGTATCATAGATCTAGTGTGATACGGGTGCGATGCACTTTACGTGTTTGCTTTATTGCTTTTCAATTCAATTAACTTGTGTATATCTATTAGTATGATATATTATGTATGATATATATGTATATATGTGTATGTATATATATGTGTATATGTGTATGGTTGTATATATATGTATAGGCATGAGGGTATATATATATATATATATATATATATATATATATATATATATATATATATATATATATAAACACTTATATAGATATACACTTATATAAACACATATATCTATATAGATATGCCTATATATATGTATATATATATATATATATATATATATATATATATATATATATATATATATATATATATATATATATATATAGAAGTGTTATGTTCATGTGTATGTTTATATATGTATGGGTGAGTGTATATATAGGATGATACATAGTGATATCTATATAGATTGTTATATATAGATGAGTATATATGTATGTATTTATGAGTGTGAGTGGAGGGTTCATATATATATGTATATTGTTATTTGTATTGATATATGATTCATAGGTGCTTGAATGTATGCGTGTATGTTATATAGATATACATATGTATATGTATATGTATATATGTATAGTTATATACTTGTGTATGTATATATATAGATATATGTGTGGTTGTGTGTCCTTGTGGAGGCAGCCCAATACAGCTAGGTGCGCAGCGAGGCGTATAGCAGCAGCTGCAGCAGCGAGGTATGGTGCGCAGCAGGCTGCAGCAGCGCAGCAATTTGCAGTGCAGCGCAAGGAGCGTGGCTGCAGCGAGCAGCGGCGTGGTGCACAGCAGGCTGCAGCAATAGCAGTTCAACAGTGGCAGCGTTTGCAACACAGTTCAGCAGCACAGGTAATGGTTCAGTTAACTGGTTTAGGTGTTTGGCGAGTTAAGGTTAGTAGTTAGTATAGCTAGATAGCTAGTTGTATACTTGTTAGTTAAATAGTTAGATAGATATACCTACTAGTAAGAATAGTAACTATATGTATCTATGTATTATCATATTGATATGTTAGTATGATGTATATGTATCTATGTACTAGTATGTATTATATGTAATTGGTATTTCGATATTAGTAATTATTAATAATTATAGCTAGTAGTTGTATTAGATAAATACATATTAGCCTATAGTTTAGAGATTTGGTAGATAACATATACTAAGAGCATATTACCTTGAGATACCAAGGTAAATGCCAAGGTATTGATGATACTCAAGGTATTGGATTTGGGTATCAAGATAGTGGTTTAGTAGTGCGATACCGAGTTGGTTCAAAACCAAGATATCCATTTAGTAATTTAAATTAGGATTAAAATATTTAATATTGTTTGGATATGTATATATACTATTTCCTATCTTTTGTTTGCATATCCGGAGATACGATATCTTAGTATCCTAGATCTAGCTTGTTTGGCCTAGTTTCATAGTGTATGAACCCAATATCATTGTGATAGACTTATACAACCTAAAAATAGGTAGTTTGACTTAGAGTTGACCTAGTTTGACTATTTTGACATATAAATGACTTTGTGACCTAGATGTTGACTAGTTTAACTTATTTTTATTCCAGAATCTTGTATTAATGTAATATTCTATATATAGGTCTGTGACCCCAGTTCAGACATCGTTTGTATCATTTGCTCTGGACCACAGGCGAGTAAATTCTTTGATAGTTTCTCATTTATGATATCCTCTATGTTCATTGTATCTAGTGTAGATATCCTTGATTTCTTGACATGATAGTTACACGGATTGGTAAATCCGGATCTCGTCTTGAGATGCTATTCCTTGGTATGTATGGTATATCTTGTGCAAGCCTTGTTCATTGTTCTTCTTGTGCATGTACACACATTGGTTTATGAGAAGAGTAGCGCCCTTCTTGTAGAAACTTGCGTCATACCGTACCATAGTTGAATCCACTATTCTAGTCGGGGGCGAGGAGTATGTAGTGTAGATATGTGATCATACCCTCCTTGTGCATATCTTATTCCTTGTGAGTGTTGATCATACACCGCATGCTTAATAGTTCCTAAGCCGATCATATGTTAAAGTTGGTACTCACTCACTTAGTCATTAGTATATTCTTATTCATTGCCATATTGCTCATTCTTGTATTTATTTTTAGTACTTCCTTTATTGTGTATCTCTTGTAGATGTATATAGCATCTTGTATATTCACATATATTTATGCTACATAGTTTATATCATTGATTAGAACTGCTGTTAGAGATATACTTTGCTCTATTCCTGACTGGTAAATATTTTTCAGAGGATCCGGGAGATTGGTGTCCGACATACTATGGACTTCGACCTATAAATGGTGCAGACTTTGACCCACTAATTATTGAGTAATTGCCAGAAGGTTTATCCGGATCACTAGTTTTTCATAGTTAGTTTCTTTAGCATTTTGGTACCAGATTTATTTCCAGCATATAGTATGAGATTGGATTTTGTTTCTATTATTGTTTATATATATTTTGAATATATAGTTAGACTTCCTTGATATCTTCTCATGCTTTAGAATTATGATTGAGTTTTATGTGAGATATTGTTGGCAAATTTTATATTATTATGAGATGTTTAGATAGTATAGTTGACCAAGATAACGCTCTACTGCCGATGTTGCGGCATAGGATGGGCGTTGTTCCTGACTTGCATCCTTACACCAGGTGCGGGTCGTGACAAAAACCATCTAGATATTCAATAAAACAGAAAAATCTTAACAAATGTTTATGTGACAGCTGAAGCCCGGATTCTTGTTTGCAGTTGTAACTCCCATATATTAGGAGAAGATACGAGGCAACTCCCACCGTCCATGTGGCCCAAAATCTATGCGGCCACTGAACAACTATAAATAATAGCGTATTACCCTCAGAAAAAAATAGGCTGGCTATATACGAATTTATACTAGATCAAGAGAGGAGAGCTTCTGCATCGGATTGTCCATGGAGTAAAGAGAGTTGCTACACTCCTAACCCTCCATTGTCACCCTCAGGAAATAAATTTGTACTTAGATTATCTTTTAAGACTTTCTTTGTACTTTCTTTAGTTTGTTCAATTGAATCAAGTTCTTTCCAAACTTTCGTATTTATGGCAATCACTGGCTCTAAGCCTGGCTATGCAAAACCAGTAGGGTCAGACCCCAAATAGCAAGTACCATAAAGGAAGCACGAAATGAAGAAACAAAACTAGTTCTATAGCATGGGATGTGTGAGCCAACAATCATTGGCATATGTCCTATCCATGACATGACACGATACCCCTTCACCAAACAAAAATAGAAAGTGCCTTATCACACCAAGATAGAATACGTCCCTTGATTATGGTCAAGCTGAAATAACTTTGCATCATAGCTTTAGTCCACAGCCTATCATATCACAACAGCGCAACCAAACAACCAAACAAGGACATATGCTGCACTATTATGCTAAAATATTATATGTCCCTAATTTCACTTAACAGAAGGCACAATACACAACCAGAAATATTACATAGAAGAAAAATAATCTAGCTTCAGTCCATGGATTATCATAATATAATGACTAAACCCAACAACCAAACAAGGACATGGGTTGAATCATCATGTCATGACTGTCCACTTTCCTGGCTAGGCATGTATTACAAGAAATTTAAATGACCAATCATGTATTACGGCTTGATATATGATCTCTGGGTTATTCCAGTAATGCAACACGTAAGTATCCTCAGATCGTGCCCTAATCAAGCAGGGCTGGCTGAACCAATGATATACGAAAAAGAATATATGTATAATATGCACTAGTCCCTTACAAGGGCACTGAGCTAATTAACGATTAGTAACAGTTCCAGGCTTTCTAGAGAAAATATACTGGCTCGGTCTTATATTTAGATCAGATGCTGCACTCCACTAGTACGGATGATATACATTTCCGTGGTGGCCCGCCTTTACTCCCAACTAATTTAGGGTGGCTCGATATGCACGATCTCGGGATACCATTTTCTTCTAATGCTCTACAAGTATCACTACCATATTTCTAGAGTTGGAGCATTGTTGTCATTTGTAATATCTATATATATTGTGTTTGTAGTTACATAATATGTTGAATTATTAGTATTAATGATATGGGTTAGTGGATTAGACTTGATGTGACCATTAGACTCAACCTTCGACTAAACATTTTTGGACATACTAGATAATCAATTTTTTTATTAGAAATTTGTTAAATCCTTACATTGGATAAAAATTTCACTTATTTGAATAACTCTTCATGACAAACCATTGAGGGAAAATGAGACTTTATGCATTAGATAGCCCTAGGTCCTTATGTGGCCGGCCCTATATAGTAGAGGGGGAGCCTCCATCAAGTACATTTATTTGTTCATGAAACCCTAGATATAGTTCTTCCTCAAACCCCTTCATTCCTCCACCAAATTTCAAAAATTAAACCCCAATCCCTCTTATTTTTTTCATCTAAGAAGCCTAGAAGTTTAGGTCACAAGGAGCATTGGAGAAGAAGAGGCTTGGCTAGAGAACTATTGACTTTGCATTGGAAATCCATCTCCCAAAAGGTAAAATTCTAAAATCTCTCTTTTAAATTATATTTTATTGGTATTGTTGACCATTATGAGCCCATCCATGGTTTAGGAATAGCCACAAGGGGAGAGAATGAGTCTCTATTAATTTTTATGGTGTTTCTTCATAAATTTGTGTATATATTTGGGGTTTTGTGTTTAAGAGTGAATTTTCTCTCTATTATTCATTATAACTATTCATATTAGATATATATAAATATATTTGATATGTGTATATGCTATTAGTTATATATTTAGGATTTTGACATGTGGTTGATGGAGTATCATGACACTAAAAGAGAGTATCCTATAGGTGTCCTCAAAGTAATTGAGAAAATGACTACTAGGATGTGTTTTGTATATACTTAACACTATTAGTAATATATATAAATATATGTATATGAATTAATGTATATATGTATTATTTTAGGGTATGTGTGTGTTGTGCACACCCAAGGGAAGGGTCGGGATGACAGTAAGGGAGTAGTGATTGTGCTCGAGCAGTCTATTTTGTGCTAGTGTGTGTTATTTATGTATTGTATGTAAGAGTATTAGTGAAGGTTGGATTGTCAAGTGTGTTAATAAATGCTAGGATTAGTGTGTGGTTGGCTATGTGAGTGTGTTAGTGAGTAGCAAGGTTTGTGTTGGTATGCAAGAAGTGCTTTGGTAATGTGGGACTATGCATAGTATCTGTAACTGTGTTCTTGTATCAGTGGTTGTGTATGTGTACATGTATATATCTGTGCACATGAGGGGAAGTTAGTGTTCAATTGGTTGGTGGATAGTATTAGTGGTAGTAGCTATTGGTTGAGGTGTCGGGTATTAATTGGTGGCAGCAGTATACGTGAGGTCTGCAAGGTCGGTCATACTACTATGCAGCAGGGATAACTTGTAATTGGCCAATTCAAGCCTTGCAGCAGTAGTGCACTGGTCGAGCAAGTGCCCAATACTTTCTGTTACATCAAGCATGCACTTAAGCAGTGCACTAATGCCTGCTATGTTTGTAGTAATGCATAAGTAGTATTCAAAGGATTGCTAGCCATGGATGAGAGAGTGAGCTACACTAAACACAGTGCTATGTACAGTTGAGGACTGGGATATTAATGCAGTCAGTAAGAAGAATGTGGATGTCTTGGTATCAGGTAATATTAAGATACTAGTTAGTGTTAAGGTAATGATACTCAGGTATCATGGTATAGGATAGGGTGGGTGTTGTGACTATGTATCACTGATACAAGAGTATCAGTTGCATTTGGGGGAGATATGGTAGTAAATATTAGTATCTTGTGTTAGTGTTAACATCGAGTATTTACAAGTGTTCAAGTATTAGTAGCCTCGGTGAGTGTATCAGGTATGACGCAGGCTTGTTTATACGCAACAGAGTAGAGAGGTAGCGGTGAGCCTTTATGCTCAGGATCACTGCAGTAAGTATAGTGGGTACTTGGGCCTGGGTGACTTGGCATCTGATACAGGGAGTATCAGTGGACTGACAGTGCAGTAGGTTGGTATCAGTTACACACTTGTGTGTCTGGGTTGATGGTATGGGTACATGAGGTATCAGAGAGTATCAGTTGACTGTACACTTATGTGCACTAAGGGCCTGTGTGTTAGATTTGAGGGTCAACAGTTATATGCACATTTAAATAACTAATAAGTGAACTGGTGTGAATACTAAGGTATAGCTTATGATACATGTATTAGGGAGTGTCTAGCATACGATACTAGTATACCAAGGTATAGATAATAGGTTATGTTAGGGTATTGTCAAGAGGGTCACATGAGGGTATTAAGATACTAGCTATGGATGCTAGGTATGAGTTGGGTTGATATTAAATATGAGTGAGGTATTATTTATAGCTAAGATACTATAACACTAGTGTATATAAATATATATTGGTAATAGCTAGTATAATAGCAATTAGTATTGACCTAGATAACCTTGTATAGACCTAGAAATGGCCTAGAAACCTAATTTTAAATAGTTAATCACTTTTATTATTTCAAACACCAATTTACACAAATATTTTATATTTAGGTCATTGTGACTTTAGTTTGGGCATCGATCCTAATTTATTGCTCAGGACCACAGGTGAGTATAATCTCTGACAGTTTTTATTATTTTGATCATTACTATGATTCTAGTTGTAGTGTATACTTAATTCTGACATAGCGAATACACGAGCTAGTATAATAGATACATATCATGACGAGTCATAATTGGAATCCATAGTACTAGCTGGGGAAGAAGAAATATTAGCAAGTTATATGATCATACCCAACTTTATATATATTATAGATCACCCCACACATCACGTAGGGGTAGCCTGACCATTTATATGCCTCATAGCCTGTTATATATGATTAAACTAACTTTTGCTCGTATCATAGCTAACCAGATGGTTAGCCTGACCTCACATGTATCATAACTAATCATATATAACAAGACTGATCTAATACCAAGCCGATCACATAGCGAACTAATATTTTATGACACTTAGCCAGTATTTTTATTCTTGTTCTAGTACATTCATTTTTAGCTTTCACCCATATCTTTTCACTGCTAGTTAGGTCTATATAATGATTTCATGTCTCTCGGTATTTATTTTCTTCTAGTATTTCTTCCATCATATATTTTCTTACGTTGTTTTATAGTTCTTATCAATATAATTAAAATTGCTGTTAGTGTTTGTGCTTCGCCCCAATCCTGACTGGATAATATTTTTCAAAGGATCTTGATAATATTTTTCCTACCTATTATGGTCCAGGAGTATATGGTAATTACATCTCGGAGATTCCATAGGAGCCACTCTCCTTAGAGGAGATACCACCCACAATTGTTTAGATAACACTTAGCCTAGTTTATTTATGTATTGGATTGTTCTAAACTTTAAGACTTGAGTTGTATTATGTTGAGACCTTATATATGTTGTGATAGCTAGACTCTAGACTTTTATTATTTGAGTTGTGTTCTAGACTTATGTCAGAACTTCTTTATATCTTTTCATATCTTATCGTGCCATTTACCTTCTTATAGTTATTGTGATTGAGTACCGTATGAATTGATGATCATATTCATATTCATAGTCCTCCTTATGGATTTGAGATCATTGACAGGTTATTTGTGAGTTAAGTTGGTAGTATTAAGACCTAGACAGTGTTCTAACGTCGATGCTGCGGGGTAGGCTCGACGTACCCACGGCTCATGCCCAAATTCTGGGTTCAGATTGTGACTACAAGTTAAGATACCTAGTTAACCCTAGGTTAATAGAATCTCATGTCTTAGTCACATGAATATTCTTCTTAGATGTCGTACTTTAAGTACGGGCACTATTGATACTAACCCATGTACTCGCAAGTAAAATATGGATTTACCCAAATGTGATACAATAATCAATACTATCTAGCCATGACTAAAGTCACTGTCTAACTACCAGATCCGTACATGAAAATAATTACATATATAATGTAGCAAGATTATGTGGCACGACGGCTCACTATATATATCAAGTAGCACTCTTGGTATGATCATGTGTATCTGCACGGATATAATAGTTAGGGAAAGAACAAGTTCTAGTATCAAAGTTAAGGTCAAGATCATGGACAAGTTATTAAGTAGCAAGTCATTCAGGACATGACAGTTAAGCACTGGTCATATTAATTGTCATTTTATTATATCAATATATGAGAATAAGAGTAGTACGAGAATATCAGATCAATAATCCTTAAACCAAATAAGGACCGAGATTGCATATATTCTCCCGAGTTGAAATATGCCCCTTATTCTATCCAACGTATAATAAGGTGATCAAGAGAAATTAGTAAGTGCATATAAGGCCACATCTACAGGGCTCAAATTAGGTACTTAGTAAATTTAGCACAGGGTCACATCTGGGTCATACAAGTCATTTCTGAGTTTAACAAATAATATCACAATCATTCAATCAAATGAGAAATTTTTTAAACCAAGCAAGTGTTCAATGTGTGCATAAAACTGAAAGAGCATAGCCAGGGTGCCGCATAAAGTCGAGGCCGCATGGGTGTCAAGGATGCATGCAGTCGCAGGACGCATGAATGTCAAGACCGCATGGGTTGGGCAAGGTCCACTTTTTGGGACAAGTGCCAAAGTAATGGACAATAATCAAATGCAAGTCAGAAATATGACATAAAGTGATGGATATGGCTGATGTGACATGCAATAAAGTGTGTCAGAAGAACAAGATAAAATCATAAAAAGATAAGCCAAGGTGGTGCTGAGTCATGCATTCAAAGAAAGAGAAAACACATAGCTCGAGGCCGCATGCTCCTCTTGGTCGCATACACACTTGGCCGCATAAAATCTTTTGGACTTAGTAAAATTTTATTCGTTCAAGTTTCATGCATTTGGCCAAGGGGCATATGTATAAATTTTAGTCATTCATCCAACAAGATGGTCGCATGTTGACTTTGGAGCGAGAAGTCCAAGCCGCAAGCTAAGTGTACTACATAGAGCTCATTCATCTCAGAACAGCAGGTTTCGACCATGGAAGTTCCAAAAATCCAACTTTTGTTCCTTCCATGAAAACCTCAAACAAAGTCCAAATCCAACAAAGTAAAATTTTAAACTACTCAAAATCAAATGCTCATCAGCATAGAATAACAAGTTTTCAAAAACAACAAGTTTTTAGAGATCAAAATCCAAGAAACTCAAGAACACATAAAAAGTTCTAAACTAAAAATATAGATCTACACTAATCCATCCACCAGATCCAAAAATACCAAGTTCTAAATATATGGAGAATCACATAGCAAACATAATGGACTCATAAAATAGAAGGTTTTTCCATTTTTATGCAAGGTATAATTGCCTATGGAGGGAGAGAGAACCTAAGAGAATGAATGGAAAGGAAAAATAAGAAGAGAGAGAGTGTGTATTTTGGTTTATATAGGGATGGTTTGGCTTCACTTAACCAATGGTTCAAGTCATGACCAAGCCCTGATCTCAAAATAAACCAAGAACAAACTCTACCAAAAAATAGTCTGACTTCCAACAAACCTGACAATCATGTCAGCAAGCAAGAATACATTCCAAATACGTATATCGGGAACATGGAGTGACACCATGCAAATTCTCTTTGTCCTGCTAAGTTGCTACTATAATTCACTTGCTTGCAGTGCATCATAAATCTCTACCAGAGCCTCCAACAATAGAATTTCAAGCACAAGAACTTGCACCTATCTACTTACTACATTATTCATATCAGTCCTTATAATTTCTTCCTATAACTGGTTGATGTTTTTGTTCACCTATTTTTTCCCTTGCTTGCAATAACAACTGTCCTACCTTCTTGAACTCGAGTCCTAACCCAGGATGTAAACTACCTACATGATTATCCTAAAACTCGAACAATACCTATTGTCCCGAACTCACATCAGACCTACACCACTAAGCACAATAGTGCACCCTTGTGCAATGCTTGTTGTTGATGTTGGCAAGGTCTACAAATATTTTATTTAAGCACAACAGTGCACCCTTGCACCCTTGTAAAGTGGTTCATACTTAAAATCAAATTTTTTTTTTTAACAAAGTAAAGCATGCATGTTAAAATTTACTTAATCACAAACATACTAGAAGCTTTTTATGCTTTGAAGTTGAACTAAAACTCAAAATTGCAGTTTGACTCACAAAGCACTGACAAAGCAACACTCTTGGATCAGTTTGAGATTGACCTCGAGTTAAGCTCCGTACCGAGCGATACATCGAGCTTTTGATTTTTGTATATTTATTTTTTAGTTTCGTGAAGTAGTCTTGTTTAGTTATTGATACATGATTTTCTTTGGCCTACCTAGTATCTTTAAAATGAGTCAAGCGGGAGCACCCAAGCCACTAAAAACTATATTTTCGTTCTATAAGGCAAATAACAATAAAAAATTAAAAGGGGATACATTAACTTAGAATTGATAATAGATGATTTTTTTGAATTCAAGAATTGATTGGTACCGGACAATAGGATTGTTTGATGATTTACATTGAAAGAGAACTTGCCGAAGACCATAACTTAGAATTAATAATAGATTATTTCTTTAAATTCAAGAATTGATGGGTACAGAGTGATAGGATATATGATGGCTACATTGAAAATGAACATGTCGAAGACACTTTTTTGTACATGTCATACTTGACATAGCATATGATGGCTATATGATTTTTGTTAACTTTTTATTTTATATGTAGTATATGATGAAATAAAGTAATTAACGAGAAAATGATGAATTAAGTACTTGCTATCTATATTTACGATGAATGTATCTTTCTTTTTAAGTTCATTGTATTTTGAATAGTCGAATTTACAAAGGAAACACTGTCAAATTTTTGGCATAAATTTTTAGAACATTATAGTTACTATTAGCTAGTCCACCCTACTCCAAAATCATGGTTTTGCCCCTGTTGTTAGCCTCTTAGCTATTGTATAAATACATAGTGGAAACCCCATTGAAGGCTTTTTCTCACATACAAAATATAAACAAAGATTCTTTTTTTCTTTGTTTTACAAATTTCTCGAAGAACTTATTTCTTTTAGACTAGAACACTTCCTTGATTCTATAAGTTTGAAAAAATATAACAATTGTTAAAAATGGTCAATTTTTTATGTTAATATTCAAATAGGGTGCACTTAGGTGTGTGGATTCGAATCCATTCAATTTAATAATACTAGGTGAAATAAAATAAGTTACTACTTTTGATTGAATCCAACCCATTTATTAGAAACCTAGATGGGTCGACTTGTTTAGGCTTAACCAAAACTTTTCTAAGCAAGACAGTGTTGGCGGTCGAGACAACATGCCCAAATTGTCACCTTAGGTATGGTATATCATATCTTCAGTAAAAACTGTGAATAAAAACCATGCAACATTTGTTACATTATTTCCATCCATTTCAATTTGTTTGATGTAAATATAAAATAGGGAAACAAATATTGCGTCATATTCTTTAACCACCATAACATATATTGTAGTCAAAATGATCGCAACATCACTTGAAACAACATTTACAACATCATTTATATAATTTTCAATAATTCTCTTTTTTTAAGTCAAAAACATACAATCAAACAATCAAAATTATCAATTATATTATTTCTAATAATAAATTTATAAATTTTATGATATTATTTGTATGCAACCAAATAACAAATTTGTACACCACTTAACAACAACAAATATTACATGTGATATCAAATTTTTATTTACTGAAAACCAAACAGTCGCTTAAAAGTAAAAATTTATGTTATAAGTTGTTTGCAAGAAGGGAAGTCTTATTACATTGTAGCATCTAAGCTGGCACACCCATTACTGTTATGACCCATACCCAAAATTTGGACATGAGCCGTAGGTATGTCCAGCCTATGCCGCAGCATCAGTAGTAGAACGTTGTCTAGGTCTCAAGACTACCAAACATAACTCATAACCTGTCAATGATCTCAACTCCATAAGGAGGACAATGAATAATACATTGATCAATAATTTATAATATACTAAATCACAATAACTATAGGAATAAATGACACTATGAGATATAAGATAAGGTAGTACTGACATAAGTCAAGAACAATAAATCAAAATACAACGATAATCTAAAGTCTAGTTGTCCAACATAAATAGTCTCATCATATATACAATCCAAGTCTCAAGTTTTAGAACAAAAGATGCATAGATATAATTGTCTAAATGACTGCAGGTGGTATCTCCTATAAGGAGATGGACTCATCTAAAATCTCTCGTATGTAGTCTTCCTCTACACCTGGGCCATAGTGAGTAGGACAGAAGTCCTCAAGGTCCTCTAAAAAATGTTATCCAGTCAGGATTGGAGCAAAGCACAAGCACTGAACATCAGTTTTATTTATATTGACAAAAACTATATTACAGTGTAAGAAAATACAAGATAAAGAAATACTAGAAATAAGGAATACTGAAGAATATGTAATCAGCAATAGTACAACTAGCAATGAACATATATAAGTGAATGCTAGAACAAGTAAACTGGAATACAGAAATAGAATATCTAGCTAAGCGTTTAAAACATCAGTCTATTATGTGATCGGCTTAGGACGAGATCAGGCTTGTTATATATGATTGGCTATGATACATGTTAGGTCAGGCTAACCATTTGGTTAGCTATGATACGAGCAATAGTTAGGCTAATCATATATAACAGCCTATGCAGCATGTAAATGGTAAGGCTACATCCAACGTGATGTGTGGGGTGAGCTATGATGCATGTAAAGTGGGGTATGATCACATAATCTGCTAATATTTTTCCATTCCTAGCTAGCACGATAGATTCCAATCATGACTCCTCATGACAGGTATCTATAATGCTAACCTGTATATGCACAGTGTCAAAATCAAGTATATTGTACAACTAGAATGATAAAGATGATCAATATAATAAAAACTGTCAGAGAATGTACTCGCCTGTGGTCCTGAGCTGGCAATAGCAATATCCTGCTCCTGAAGTCTCGTACGAACGATCCAACGGTCCTATATATAATATAATAATATCAGTCGTTACACTAGTACACACATAAATATAACTACACGCACTTAGAAACTAACGCAAGTAGGGGTGATAACCGGTCAACTAGCAGGGTCAAGTGTGTGCCTAGTTAAAATGCACAAGGGTCATATCCTCAAATACCGTGCACAACAAGACAATGAGTTACCAGTTACATCTCCAAATCTCGTGTAACACTAACACATGTCCTAGCTAGTCGGTAGTGTGTAAATAACATAGTTAAGTCTAAATACCTAGGGTCTATATAATCATATATAACACTAACAACCTAATTTCTACGAAGTAATTACTAACACCAATTGCTATTTCACACATGCACACATAGACCCTAGTTACTAACACCAATTACTGTGGTCGGAGAAAAAGAGTGGTGGAGATCGGTTGTGGGTGGTTGTGTGGAAGGAAGAAGGTCGCTGTGAGGTAGAGGCGGTTCTGTGGTAGCGGTGGTGCTCGGTTGTGGAAGGTCGGAGATGGCCGGGAAGGAAGGGGATGAGAAGTTTGATTTATGGTTCAGTTTTGTGGAGAATATGTTGGCTGTTGAATAAAAAATGGAGAGGAAGAGAATGGTTTATGTAGAAGAGAGTAAGGGGGATGGCCTTAGGATTAGGGTCGGCTACATGCTTCTTAGGGATGGGGGAAGGTTCTACATGAATGAATGGGTAGCTAGGATGATGTAGGTTTTGAATGGAGGGCTATGATGATGTAGAAAAAAGTTAGTGTTTAGTACACTCAAAATGGTGAAGGAAAACCAAGTGTGATCGGTCAACAATAAGGGGTGGTCTCTTCATGGCTTTGATCGAATGGGAGGTGGACACCACATTGTTCTTTTTGCACAAAAGTCCCTAACAATTAGGAAATTGCACAAACAATGGGGTTTGGGATTGGATAAGAAAAAATACCATGTTTGGTGTGATGTAGTGGGTTAAAAGGGTGTGTGGTTTTTAGTATAAACCTTGAGGGTGTGAGTGGGGATTTGGGTTGGTGTTGGGTCTACTTTTGGGTTAGATTGGGTCCTTACACCAATTTAATTAAAATTAGTATAAATGGTGTTCTTTAATTAATTGGAAGTATATAAGGTTAAAATTGGGTGGGACACAAGTGTCATAGACGTAGAAGACTCAGAATAGAATATTTTTATATCTGGTTGCACAAAATGGGTCGAGGTTGTGTCTCCAATTTTGATTAGAACGGACAAAGATACAAAATTAGATTTATTTGGATTTAAATATAAATATTTATAACAAATATTGTCCGATTAAAATGAAGCACAAGAGAGGGTATTTATGAGTTACACAAATGTCAGAATAGAAGATTGGCATGTCTAGGACAAGGGTATAAAATTTGTTGGAAGGCAAAAGCTAGTGTAGTGCTCCAAATATCGAAGCAACGGTAAGGTACAACAATTGAATAAAAAATACAGTAGTAAAATATAACCCCGATAATTATCCTAAATAATACTAATTTAATCCATAATCATATATTTGGTCAGGGGGTTTAGTAATACATGTGAGGGATTAAACTAAATGCTAAATAAAAGATTAGGGATTTGTCTAGTAGGTTTTTAGGTCTAGTCCACTAACTCATGCCTTAAATAAACACTATATAATATGTATATTACATATCACGTAATCTGTTAACACAATAAAATAAATATGGTAATGACAATAAAGCCCCTATTCTAGAAATGTGGTAGTGATAAGTCTATCCTCCTAAAAAAAATCCGTCTTCGAAATTGAATTAAACTAGCACAAGGACATACAATCAGACAGAATTATACCTCAAGTCTCGAAGAGATACGGGTACTACTCGCATATTTTGTTCTCTCTCTCCCAGGTTGACTCACCTGGAGAGTAATATCTCCATGCAATACGAACTAAAGGAATAGTCTGGTTCCGCAATACCTTCTCTCTGCGATCCAAGATCTCTACGGGTTGCTCGGGATAGCTGAGAGTCGGTCCAACCTCGATCTTCGAGTAATCTAGTACGTGACTAGGATCTGCCACGTACCGTCTCTACTGTGACACGTAGAACACATCATGTACTCCCTCTAGTACAGGCGGCAAGTCTAGTCTATAGGCCACTGCACCGACCCTCGCAAGGATATCGAAAGGTCCGATGTAAAATGGACTAAGCTTTTTGCCTCCACCAAAATGAATTGTGCCCCATGTCGGAGAAATTCGTAGGAACACCAGATCGCCAACCTAGAACAAAACAGTCTTAACATACGATATAAAATAAAATAATCACAAACCAAAAATAATAAAACCTATACCTTAAACTCGAGGGGTCTACGGTGGCTATCGGCCCAATGCCGCTGTCAGACTTGCGTCATTCAAAGTCTGTCTCTGAAAAGTTTTACCTTTTTTGCTGCATCCACGACTATTATGGTCCTAACAAGGCTCTATCTATGACATTATCCCAAGATAATGGTGTACGATACCTCCGTCTATAAAGAGCCTCGAATGGTGACATCTCAATGCTGGCCTGGTAGCTGTTATTGTAAGCAAACTCTACCAGGTATAAATGATCCTCCCAAGAACCTCTGAGATCTAGAACACAAGTGCGTAGCATATCTTCGAGAGTCTAAATAGTCCTTTCAGACAGCCTATATGTCTTGGACTGATATGCGATACTGAACTTGAGCTGAGTGCCCAAGCTAGCATACAGACTCCTCCAGAAGTGGGAAGTGAAACGACTATCCTGATCCGAGACAATGCTCACAGGAACCCCATGTAATCTGACAATCTGCCGCACGTACATCTTTGCTAGCCTCTCTGTCGATGTACCCACTTTGAATGGTAAAAAGTGGGCTGATTTGGTCAACCTATCCACGATAACCCAAATAATGTCCTTTCCTCCTGGAGAACGAGGAAGCCCTGAAACAAAATCCATAGTCACGTGCTCCCACTTCTACTCTGGGATAGATAAAGGCTGAAGCAATCCACCTGGCCTCTGCCGATCCATTTTTACCTGCTGGCACACTAAACATCGGGATACGAAGCGTGCTACCTCGCGCTTTATACCATACCACCATACGTGTTCTGTCAGGTCTCGATACATCTTGTTGGCACCGGGATGCGTCGAGTACTGAGAGTGATGTGCCTCCTGCAAAACCTCCTCGTGCAGCTCCCCGCTCGGCACATACATTCTTGCGCCGTGACGTAAAGACCTATCATCAGCAATAGTGAAGTCGTCTGACAATCCTGTCCAAACCTGTGCCCTGATACTTGTTTGGATAAACAAAGTTTATACGAAACTTTTGCTTACAAACGAGAAAAGAGAAAAGTACAAATAATCCTATACGAGAATATTAAGTACAATAAAATAATTCTGGGGAAGTATTGCTATGGAAGTCTAATCTACAGTCGATCACTTTGTTTCTTGGACTACACGATGATGAAGAAGTGCTGTAGAAGAAGCTTCAAACTTTCTCTGAACAGAAAGCAAAAGCCGGCCAAAAGAAAGTTGCAAGTAGGATCGTATTCTTGTTGCCAAAGTTGTCAGCCAAAACCAATTCTCCCTCCCTTTTACCCTGTGACCAGGGGTCTCTATTTATAGAGATCAATCAAGTAACTGCCTGGTTGGCGTAAAAGCAAAATGACTGTCTTGTTGGCATAAAAGGCCAAACTGTGAAGAAGATTGTCTCCTTTACGCTGCGGTTATGACAACTGCTACCCACGTTCAAATAAACTTCTGAATCGGTGCATAATACGTATCCCTTTATATGGTAACACGTATAACTGCTTCTCGAAGATCATGGCATGCAAGCCACGTAGGTAACTGCCCCTGCATAAAACTTGATGATTCATGAATAATTGATAACCAGCATAAAATAGCCAATTATCCTTTACGACTGAGGTCTTGAGCGTATTCTGGGCTAAGTAGCCTTATTAACGTACCTTTGCAAATATAGCCAAGTTGGCATATTTTGAGGAGATAGCATACGGCATACTCCTATAGTTGAAAATAGCCTGGTTGGCGTAAAATGTAAGGATGGTGATGTGAGCGTATTAGTCGTAGTCTTAGCTTTTCCAGTCATGACAAATTTTAAAAAATAGAACAAAATCTTGTGCATTAAATGTAGAGATATGCCTCAATCTCGTGCATAAAATGCAGAGATATGCCTCGAGCTCTTGTACAAGAAATAGCTTTTGATGTGGCGTCTGATTTTGTCTTGTCTTGAGCGTAAAAACTTATTTCTGTCAATGTAGAATAGGCAGCGTATTCAGAAGACTCCATTTTTCTTCCTTGAATGCGTAAAAATGACTTGTATCAAAAATATGCCATAAAATGACAACCTGGGTCTTTGTGCAAAATCATCATCACGGTCGTTCTTTCGATCATCGTGCAGTACTTTTGTCAAATGTCAGGTTCACTGATTTGACTAACAAATTCATTAGAGGAAAATGAAGAGTTCCTCGTACAACTTTACACTGCATTAAAAATAATGTATTTTAAACTTTACGCAGGAAGGTATAGCAAACTTTTACGCAGAACAGCCTTGAAGCTCTGCTTTACGCTGACAGCTCTGAAGCCCTATTTTACGCCAAACAACCTTGAAGTTTTGTTTTATGCAGACAGCTATGAAACCCTATTTTACGCCAAACAATCTTGAAGCTCTGTTTTACGCAGACAGCTCTGAAGCCCTATTTTATACCAAACAACCATGAAGCTTTTTTTTATACGGACAGCTCTGAAGCCCTATTTTATGCCAAACAACTTTGAAGCTCTGTTTTACGCAGGCAGCTCTGAAGCCCTATTTTATGCCAAACAACCTTGAAGCTCTGTTTTACGCGGACAGCTCTGAAGCCCTATTTTACTCCAAACAACCTTGAAGCTCTGTTTTACGCAGGGAGGGACTTCATGTATGTTAGGGGTTTTTACTGTAAAATATACGGACAATTCCCCAGCATATTTTATGCTTCTACAAGACCCTCTTCAAAGTTTTCAAATTCTTCGTAATTTAAAATACTTTGAATGAAGCATAAAATGGTCAAATTTGACTCGTTCTTCAAGGCTAATTTTTTTTTGGCTATATTTAAGAAGTCGTTGGAATTTGTTTGTTCTCTTCTGCCTATATAAGGGCAAGCAAATAAACTTGATTTTTCATACTTCCTTTACCATAAAGATGACTGCTGAGATTCATTGGGCTGAACTGAGAAAGAAGAAGATTATGCTCTTCCAGCATGTAAGGAGCCGTAAAAAAAGACGTCTTCGAGCAAATATTCTCTGCAATGATGGACCATGGAGGGATATCATAGCTTCCTTTGCTCCTTCTTTACCATGTAATTTGTTATTCTCAGAGATAATGAAGACACATTTTCTGACTCTGTGGACCCATCATTTATTATTAGAATATAAATGATAGGCTAAGATGAAAATGATATCAAAGGTGATATGGACATGATATACTTTCGGTAACTGGTTTTACTGAATATATCTATTCAGAGATAATATGAACATGATAGAATATAATCCAACTAAATTTGTATACAAAACACTATCAGAGGTAATATGGACATGATAGGTTTTGAAGTTTCAAATTAGTTAAACATATCTATTCAGAGGTAATATGAACATGATAGAATATAATCCAACTAATCTTTGTACATGGTATCATCAGAATGAAATCTTCATTATACTCCATTAAGCAAGGGAGATCAAGCATAATACTTCTTCAAGAATTTACTATTGATAGGAGACATTATCAAATCTCCATTAGGCTTGGCTAATTTGTAAGAGTCATTTGAAAATGTTGTTTCAATCACATAAGGGTCCTCCCATTTGGGCTGGAATTTCCCCTTACTTTTATGTGTAATGATCATTGGCATCTTCACAGCTAAAACTAGCTCACCAACTTTGAACACTCTTTCCTTCACTTTTTGATTAAAAGCTCTGGAGATGCGTGCTTGGCAGAACTTAGTGCGCTGTTATTATCCTTTGGGGTATCCCAAAGAGATAAATTACATGATGCTTGATAAAGCTGATCACATTGAATGTCTTTACCTCAGCAAGAGGAATTGCCTCCGTCCATTTGGAGAAATAATCAGTGATAGCTAATATAAGCCGATGTCCTCTAGAAGATGAAGGATGAATAGGACCAATGATATCCATACCCCATGATTCAAAGGGCCATGATAAAATAGTAGGATGTAAATATTCAGAAGGTTGATGTATGAAATCTGCATGAACCTGACAGGCTTTGCATTTTCTTGCATATTCCACGGCATCTGCAATCATATTAGGCCATTAGTAGCCGATCGTCCAGATACGATCCTGTAACTTAGGACCAGGTTGATGTACTCCATATACTCCATCATGAGCATCTCGGATAACCTGCCTTACATCATCACCAGAGAGACATCGTAACAATAGTCCATCATATGTTCGACGATACAAACTTTGTGAAGAAGCATCAAAATAGAAATGTAGCGATCGTCTTTTGATAGATGCTGCTTATTTAGGATCCTCTGGTAAGATTTCATATGACACGAAGTCTATAAAGAGACTTCTCCAATCTCTCTTAGAAGGAACCATGTTTATAACATAGCTGCGTTCTATGTGAAAATTATTTTTCACACAAAACAAATCTCTGTTAAGAAGGATCACCGAATTTTGCCTTCTTACAGGAATAGCTAGATCTGCAGCTAGACTGGCCAGAGCATCAGCTTCCAAATTTTGAGATCGAGGAACATATTCTAAGAAAAATCCTTTAAAAGACATTGTTATCTCGATTGTTGTTCGGTGATAAGGAATGAGATCTGGATTGCGGACTTCATATATTCCTCTGACCTGATTGACGATCAGCTGAGAATCACCAAAAGCTTCCAAGTATTCAATATCCAATTCTTTAGCAACTTGAAGCCCAATTAATAGAGTATTATACTCTGCCACATTATTAGAGCATGGTTCACTAAGAGAATATGCTCGATAAATGACGAGTTTATTAGGAGTCACCATAACAATCCCTACCCCTGAAACCACGTTTTCCTTGTGACCAGTTCTGGAAGCACCATCGAAGAATAGCTACCATGTATCACCTTCCATTGCCAAATTACATTCTGCAACTTCGTCGGGAATATCATCATATAATTTGGAGGTTTCTGGAATTGGATGGGTAGCTAAGAAATTAGCCAAGGCTTTACCTTTCACGAATTTCTAAGGGAAGTACACCATATCATACGGTGTTAATAGCATTGCCCAAGTCGCGAGTCAGGAATTAAGAATACTTGGCTTATTCATCAATACCCGAAGTGGGTTGATTCTGGATATGATATGAATAGTTTGGCCTGTCACGTAATGTTGCGTCTTCTGAATAAGAAATATTAGGGCCAAGCATTCTTTTTCCACTAGGTTATACCTGTGTTCTGCTCCGACCATCATCCTTCTTAGATAGTATATAGCTTGTTCATGACCCTCATTGTTCTTTTGTGCGAGGAGAGCCCCTAAAGAATGATCTATTGCTCGAACATACAGCAAAAATAGTCTTCCTATGACATAAGGCACCAGAATTAAAGGATTAGTAAGATAGCGTTTGATGTCATTAAACGCTTGTTGACAGGCTTCGTCCCATACAAATGATATACCTTTCTTTATTAGACGAGAAAAAGGTTGACATCTTCCAGAGAGATTGGATATGAATCTCCTGATATAAGCTAGACAAACCTGAAATCCCCTAAGTTCACTGAGATTATGGGGCGGTCGCATTTCTAGGATAGCTTTTACTTTATCAGGGTCAACTTGAATGCCTTTAGCAGTAATGACAAATCCCAGAAATTTGCTACTGGATACACCAAAAAAGGACTTTGTAGGGTTCATTTTGAGTTGATATTGGCGTATCAAATCAAATATTGTCTTCAAGTATCGAATGTGATTATCCTTGAGGCAACTTTTGACAGCAATATCATCTACGTAACATTCTACCATTTTGCGTAAATGCTCATGGAATATGTTACTCATAGCTCGTTGATATGTGGCCCCGGTATTCTTCAATCCAAAAGGCATGACTGTTTTTATGGATTTAACACCGCTGGTGTACCTTGGTGAGTACGGGTGATAAGTGGGAATGACAACCGATATTAGAGGTAATATGGATGTGATGATCGATAGCCAAAGTCCGAAAGGTTTGCTCAGAGGTAATATGGACTTGGCAAACTCGGTCAGTAAAAAATATTAGAACAGCAGTTCAGAGGTAATATGGACGTGAACCAATGTCCAAAAAATTCACTGAGGAGTGATTTGTTGAGTATGGTCTATTCGAACATGAAGATAGACCTAAGGATTGCTCCGCTGGAGAAATTAGTGGGAAGAAAGCTCAGAGGTAATAGGTACATGGCTAGCGTCTAACGAGATTAGTTTTTTGAGTGGCCACTGCGGCAGTGTGCGAGTGGACCTAGGAATGCTCCGCTGGGGAAATTGATGGGACGACAGCTCAGAGATAATAGGTACATGGCTACCATCTAACGAGATTGGTTTTTTGGGTGGCCACTATGGCAGTGTACGAGTGGACCTGAGGAATGCTCCGCTGGGAAAATTGATTGGACGACAGCTCAGAGGTAATAGGTATACGACTAGCGTCTAACGAGATTGGTTTTTGAGTGGCCATTGCGGCAGTATGCGAGTGGACCTGAGGAATGCTCCGCTGGGGAAATTTTGGGGATCCATCATCCGTTGTGTATCCAGGACTCCTGGATATAGATGATGGCTTTTACAAGAATTTATAACGAATGGAAAAATGTTGCGCGTAGGCACTTATTGGGGATGAAGACCCCAGAGTGTAGAGATGTACGTCTAGATTGTCCCGCTAGGGATGAGGGGAGTACAAGTCTAGTTTAGATGTAGTACTTTTTCAGGAACTTGCCGTTGATAGGCATCATGAGCAAGTCGTGGTTGGGTTTTACTAGCCGGTATACGCCGTTGGAAAATACAGTTTCCACAATGAACGGGCCCTCCCATATAGGTTAGAATTTATAAGCCATCTTGTGAGTCATAACCATCGGACTTCTTACTGTTAAGACGGGGTCACCCACTTGGAACATTCTCTGTTTTACCCGTTTGTTGAAGGCTCTAGAAAGGTGCGCTTGATACAGCTCTATGCATTGTTGAGCTAAGAGTCATTTCTCGTCGAGTGATTCCAACTCCTGTAACTGTCGACGGTAGTTGTCGTCCGTAGTTAGCCAGTTGGAGAGAGCTACTCGTAGTGAAGGAATTTGGATCTCGAGGGGGAGGACCGCTTCGCTTCTCTACACCAGAGAGAAAGGCGTATTGCCAGTAGCTATTCGGACTGTTGTACGGTAGGCCCAGAGATATTCCCCCAGCTTCTCATTCTAGTCGTGTTTGTTGGAAGACACGAATTTCTTGAGGAGCTTTATGATGGTTTTGTTGAACACTTCCGCCAGACCATTTATTGCTCGGTTGTAGGCAATCGATGCCACATTCTAAATCTGATTTTTATTACAGAACTAGTAGAACGCATGACTTATAAACTGTGGACCATTATCATGGATGATCCTTCGTGGCAGGCCGATGTAGTATATGACGTAATGCTTGACGAGGTTAATCATGTTTGATGTTTTGACTTCAACGAATGGGACAGCTTTCGTCCACTTGGAGAAGTACTCGGTGATCGCCAAGATGAACCAATGTCCTTTCGATGAAGGCGGACTGATTGGCCCGATGATATCCATTTGCCCCTCCTCAAACGGCCAAGATGCTACCGTTGGATGTAGGAACTCAGATGGCTGGTGGATGAAGTCTGCGTGGACATGGCATGCTTGGCACTTTCTCGCATAATCGACAATATTTTCTACCATTGTAGGCCAATAGTAGCCCATTCTCCGAAGACGGTCATGTAGCTTTGGATCGGGTTGATGCACCCCGCAGACGCCGTCTTGAGCTTCGAAGAGGGCTTATTTAGCCTCCGCGTTCGATAAGCATCATAACAGAAGGCCGTCATAGGACCGACGATATAACATTTTTGTCTCTGTATCGTAATAGAAATGGAGGGAATGTCTCCTGATTGAAGTGGCCTCCTTCAGGTTCTCGCAAAGAATTCCATCGATTGCATAGTCAATGAATGGAAAACTCCAATCCTGAGTATCGGTGTCGACCTCCGTTGCATAGATGAGGCACATGCATAGGTTATTCTTGGGACAGACCAGCTCTTGGCTGATCATATCGATTAGCTGTGTTATTTTGTACCACTCAGGAATCAGCGAGCCCGGCTAAGACGTCAGCCTCGATATTTTACAACCGAGGGATATGCTAAATAAAGAACATCTCGAATGTTGCGATAATACCAAGTGTAGCTTGGTGGTAGGGGATTAAGTCTTTGTTTCGGACTTCATATACTCCCTAGATCTGATTGACGATTAGCTGAGAATCGTCGTAGGCCTCCAAGTACTCTACTCCGACTTGCTTAGCGGGCTGGAGTCCGATGATTAGGGTGTTATACTTTACCACATTATTGGATCATGGCTCTGTTAGGGAGTATGCATGATTGATGACGAGGCCGTATGAGGAGATCAACACTATCCTAACCCCAGTGATGATGCCGCCTTTGGGCCCTGCTCTTGAAGCACCGTCAAAGAACATTCGCTAGACAGCTTCGTGTGAAGTGACGTTGGCGTCTGCTACTTCATCTAAAATTTCTTTATATAGCTTTGAGATTTCTGACCCCAGGTGGGTTGCCAGAAAGTCGGCCAATGCTTGACCCTTGGCGACCTTCTGTATGACGAACACCATATCATATGGGAATAATAGTATTGCCCAGGTAGCCAAGCGAAAACTGAGTGTCCCAGGTTTGATCATGAGGACCCTGAGGGGGAAAATTGCCAAATTGGAGTGAGATCATATTTGTAGTGACCGTCTTCTCGTTATTATGTAAAGTGATAGCTTTGGTGTCGATCAACTCCTGGATTTTTCTTTTCAGTACATAGCATGCCTTTATGGGGTAATGTATGTATCTGTAAAAAATAAAGTACTTAGGATTATCTGTACTGCCGACTTCATTTGGACGCTTTATCTCTGGTAGAGTAAGCTTGCCACTTTTGACTAGACAATCAAATATACTTGGAATATCATTGTCGTCAAAAGAATATTCTTCTTTAGGTTTGGAAGTTCCAGAATTCGTCTACGTAGTTACCGGAGTATTTTGTCTAGACGTATTGATTGCCAGGGCTTCCTTTCCTTTTGAGCTATGAGTATTATCATTATTGGAGGATGAATGCTTCCCTTTATCAGAGGTAGAGATCATGATTCCGTTGTCACGAGCCTTCCGACTATTATCTTCAGCAGCTACTGCCGATATGATAAATGAAGGCCAATAATGGAACTGATATGGTCTCGTGAATACTGAGATTAGTGGGAGTAGGTTATTTCTGCAAATATCCACCAAGGCTGAATCTGGAACTTCAGGAGGCATCTGTAAAGTAGCCTAACGAAAGCGTTCAATAAAAGTACGAACGTTTTATTTTTCCTTCTGCTTTACTTCAATGAGTGATGACATAGACATGTACATTCCTCCCTCGTAGAATCGAGCAAAGAATAGAGTTTTGAAATCTTCAAAAATTAATGCAGTTGTCAGATAGACTATGATACCATTGATAAGCTACTCCAGACAGACAGCCTTTAAACACTCGAGTGAGAAGGACATCATTTTCTTGCAACAATACCGTCATCATGCTGAAGTAGTTCATATACTGGCTTGGCGACGACTTTCCCTCAAACAAAACCATAGCCTGTGATTTATATTTTGGTGGAAAAGGGATCTCATCCTAGACAGCTGGATATGGCTGGTTAATTTCTAACTTCTTGAGCTGATCTTTATGTTTCAAAGCATCAAATTGGGCTTTCAATTCCCGAACTGCTTGTATTGGATCTTCAGATGGGAAAGGGACAGCAGAAAGGTGAGAGATTGGATGTATTGTAACTCCAACAGGAGGTAATACATTCTCCCGGTTAAGAGGTTGAGGAGCAGCTGATTCTTGATTTTGAACAAGCTCTTGGCTTGCATTGGCTAGTGGTATGTCTACCCCCATACATAGTTGAGTCGGAGGAACAGGTGTTTGAGCTATTGCAGTTGTATGTTGAGTCACCATCATTTGGTGTATACTCTCCATCATGGTATGCATTTCTTTAAGTGATGTTTCTAATGCAGTGATGCGTTGTTCAGTACTTCCTGATGGGGAAGTTTCTTCATGTTCGACTCCAACAACATAAACTCCTACTTCTCTAGATGCCACTGAGGGATTAGTATAGCTCTCTGTAGAGATTGAATCTATACTTTCAGCATCTGGTTCAGAAAACTGGTGACTCCCAGTGTCGGAATCTGAAGAATATGAAGCTGATTGTCGTGACCTCGAGCGAATGTTTCGAAAAATACCTTCTTCAAAAGTCTTGATAAGTCTGTCAAATCTTCTTTGGCTTGGAGTTCTGGAGGGATGACGTCTTGAACTCGATTTTCCTCTAGGAATATACGAAGCCATGTTTACTGAAGCAAATGTTGGTTCTTCTTCCTTATGACTATTACAACAATGTTCTCTAGCGGGGTGTGATAGACATATTAGGAGATCCCCTGTCTTTGCGTTTCTGGATCAAGAAATTACGTAAATCAGGGAGATTACCATAAGAAGAAGAAGGCTTATTCTGCCATTCTATATCAGTAGGAATGTGTAGATTAGGAACCATAACCCTTTCTTTGCCATAGGAATACAACAGTCCACCCATATGAGTATCATATGATCCACCATCTGTCTGAGGATTGTATCTTCCCGTGAAACGAGTCTTCTTTACGCGGACAGACCTATCTTGGCGTAATTTGGATTTTTGGGTAGGTTCGCATAAAATAAAAAAAATCCTCAAACAGTTTTCAGGGTCACGCGTAATCTATAAAGTGGGAACTTTCTTCTCTTGTGGGCGTAAAAGCTTAGAGGTTGAAGGATTCGTTACTTGTTTTCCTTTGATGTTATCAAAGGATACATCTGCCTCATCATAGCCGGGAGATGTAATTTTACGCGCAGGGCATGTTTGAAATTTCCGGATTGACACTGAGGCCTTGGCAGAAGTTTTGTCTACCACGTCATAGACGGGAGACGAAGGTTTACGCGCAGGACATTTTTGAGACTTCTGGATTGGCACTGAGGCATTGCCAGAAGTTTTGTCTATCACGTCACAGATGGGAGATGAAGGTTTACGCACAGGACGTGTTTGAGACTTCTAGATTGGCACTGAGGCATTACCAGAAGTTTTCTCTACCACGTCACAAACGGGAGACAAAGTTTTATGCACAGGCCGTGTTGGCTGTGTTGTCACAACTTTATTGATCAGTAAATGAAAACTTGCAGGAAGGTAGAGGACGTCTTAGGCATCCACACTTTACGCAGCTTCCTGTTGTTATGGACAGAGGAGGAATGAGAACTACCCCCTGCATGAAGCATGTCTTCATAGGCAGATTGGTCGAACTGGATGACCAAAATCTTCTTCGTCGATCCGATGGATACAACATCATATTGAGCAATTGCTTTCTCGTCAGAGGAGAAAGTCGTCCCCAGCAGAGTCGTCATTTTGTTTGGATAAACAAAGTTTATACGAAACTTTTGCTTACAAACGAGAAAAGAGAAAAGTACAAATAATCCTATACGAGGATATTAAGTACAATAAAATAATTCTGGGAAGTATTGTTATGGAAGTTTGATATGCAGTCGATCACTTTGTTCCTTGGATTTCACAATGAGGAAGAAGTGATGTAGAAGAAGCTTTAAACTTTCTCTGAACTGAAGGCAAAAGCCGGCCAAAGGAAAGTTGCAAGTAGGATCGAATTCTTGTTGCCAAATTGTCAGCCAAAACCAATTCCCCCTTTCTTTTACCCTGTGACCAGGGGTCTCTATTTATAGAGATCAATCAAGTAACTGCCTGGTTGGTGTAAAAGCCAAATGACTGTCTTATTGGCGTAAAAGGCCAAACTGTGAAGAAGATTGCCTCATTTACGCTGCGGTTATGACAACTGCTACCCACGTTCAAATAATCTTCTAAATCTGTGCATGACACGTATCCCTTTATAAGGTAACGTGTATAACTGCTTCTCGAAGATCATAGCATATAAGCCACAAAGGTAACTGCCCATGCGTAAAACTTGATGATTCATGAACAATAGATAACCAGCATAAAATAGCCAATTATCCTTCACGACTGAGGTCTTAAGCGTATTCTGGGCTAAGTAGCCTTATCAACGTACCTTTGCAAATATAGCCGAGTTGGCATATTTTGAGGAGATAGCATACGACGTACTCCTATAGTTAAAAATAGCCTGGTTGGCGTAAAATGCAAGGATGGTAATGTGAGCGTATTAGTCACAGTCTTAGCTTTCCCAGTCATGACAAATTTAAAAAATAGAACAAAATCTTGTGCATTAAATGCAGAGATATGCCTCAATCTCGTGCATAAAATACAGAAATATACCTCGAGCTCTGTACAAGAAATAGCTTTTGATGTGGCATCTGATTTTGTCTTGTCTTGAGCGTAAAAATTTATTTCTGTCAATGTAGACAGGCAGCGTATTCAGAAGACTCCATTTTTCTTCCTTTGAATGCATAAAAATGACTTGTATCAAAAATATGTCACAAAATGACAACCTTGGGTCTCTGTGCAAAATTATTATCACAGCCGTTCTCTCGATCATCGTATAGTACTTTTGTCAAATGTCAGGTTTACTGATTTGACTGACAAATTTATCAGAGAAATACGAAGAGTTTCTCGTACAACTTTAAACTGCATTAAAAATAACGTATTTTAAACTTTAAGCAGGAAGGTATAGCAACCTTTTACGCATAACAGCCTTGAAGCTCTGCTTTACGCGGACAGCTCTGAAGCCCTATTTTATGCCAAATAACCTTGAAGTTCTATTTTACGCAGACAGCTCTGAAAACCTATTTTACGCCAAACAACCTTGAAGCTCTGTTTTATGCAGACAGCTCTGAAGCCCTATTTTATGCCAAACAACCTTGAAGCTTTGTTTTACGCGGATAGCTCTGAAGCCCTATATTACGCCAAACAACTTTGAAGTTCTGTTTTACGCAGACAGCTCTGAAGCCCTCTTTTACGCCAAACAACCTTGAAGCTCTATTTTACGCGGACAGCTCTGAAGCCCCATTTTACTCTAAACAACCTTGAAGCTCTGTTTTACGCAGGGAGGGACTTCATGTATGTTGGAGGTTTTGACTGTAAAATACGCAGACAATTCCCCAGTATATTTTATGTTTCTACAATACTCCTCAAAGCCTCATCATCATATTGTGCAGCTCTGATTCTGTCCATCAGCTCGGACTGTATCTGCAATCCCCACATCTGAATCTTAATACCTGAAACTAGTACCTCAAATCCCAAGCTCTCCAGGTTAGCCAAAAAATATCAATCTGTCGTCAAGTACATAGCCATCGGATACCTGCTCAAGGTATCGACGACTACGTTGGCCTTTCCTGGGTGATACTGTGATGAGATATTGAAGTCTTCAATCAACTCCAGCCACCTTCTCTGCCCCATGTTCAGCTTCATCTGTGTAAACACGTACTTCAAGCTCTTGTGCTCTGTAAAGATCTTCATACGCTCTCCGTACAAAAAGTACTTCCACAGCTTTAGAGCAAAGATAACCGTTGCTAACTTCAAATCATGGGTGGGGTAGTTCTATTCATGAGGACGTAATTGCCTGGAAGCATAAGCAATTATCTTCCCGTGCTGCTGAAGAACACAACCTAAACCCTTCCCTGAAGCATCACTGTAGATAGTGAATCCACATGTCCCCGATGGCAACGTCAAAATTAGAGTTATCATCAATCACTTCTTCATCTCATCAAATGCGGCCTGACAATCCTCTGTCCAGACAAAATCTACATCTTTCCTGGTCAGCCTAGTCATTGGTTCTATAATCCAGGAGAAGTCTTGTACAAACCTCCTGTAGTATCCTGCTAGCCCATGAAAACTTCTAATCTCATCTTCTTTAGGTTAACTAAGATTTTGTCACCCGTCACCATATGCCCAAGGAATTCAACCTTGTCAAGGAAGAACTCGTACTTTGAAAGCTTCCCATATATCTTCTTCTTCCCGGGAGTCTTCAAGACCATCCTCAGGTGCTCTTCGTGCTCCTCTAGGGTCTTTGAATACATAAGAATGTCGTCGATGAACACCACCATGAACTTGTCAAGGTACTGGTGAAACACCTTGTTCATTAAGTTTATGAATACTGTCGGTACATTGGTTAAACCAAACGGCATTACCATGAACTCAAACTAGCCATATCTGGTCCAAAAAGCTGTCTTCGGTATGTCTTCTCTCTTCACCTTCACCTGGTGATAACCTAACCTCAAGTCTATCTTTGAAAATACTTTCGCTCCGCTCAACTGATTAAAGAGGTCATCTATCCTCAGCAGTAGGTATTTGCTCTTGATAGTGAGGTTGTTCAGAGCTCTATAATCGATACACATGCGCACCGTACCATCCTTCTTTGGTACGAACAATAACAGAGCTTCCCATGGTGATGAACTAGATTTGATGAAGTCTTTGTCCTGTAACTCCTCAACTTGCTTCTTTAGTTCTGCCAGCTCATAATTGTTGACTCTATAGACGTGTTATGAAATAGGCTCCGCTCTTGATACCTAGTCTATAGAGAATTCAACATCTCTGTCTGGTGGCAAGCCTGACAACTCCTCTGAAATACATCCAGGAACTCTACTATCATAGGATGTGGCAACTCCTCTTCTTCCATCCTGGCTCCACAAAAAATGCCTCTACTTTGCTTCGTTACTCCTCTGGCTACCTCGAACTTCGGCTCTTCTGGCTATCAAAATAGAACCCTGTCTCTATGACAATCTACAGTAGCATGGTGCCTACTCAACCAGTTTATTTCGAGTAAAATATCGTATCCCGGAAGTGGCATGATGAGTAAGCACACGCTCAACTCTCATCCTTCCAATGATACTCTTCGGTCCTTGCAATAATCACAGACTAGGATAATGCCTACTCCAGTCATGATCTTGCAAGTCCTATCTAATGGTTCTGCCTCTAAATGATGCTTAAGGGTATACAATACAGACACAAAACTATGGGAAGCGCCAGAATCGAATAATACAAGTGCTGGAATAGAATCGAGAAAAACTGAACCTAAAATCATGTCTTCAGCTGGCTCGGCCTCCTCGATCGTCATGGCTTATGCTCGTCCCTAGAGTGCACCTCTCTACTGCTGCTAGTGCTGAGCAAACCTCTACTGCTATGGCGGAAGTGGAGGTCCCCTCTGCTAGCCTCCTGGTACAGTAGGTACCCTACCTGGTCCCCTCTGAGCGGCTGCTCTACCCTGACCTGAACGAGTCTGAATAGATAGACAGTCCCTCAGCTGATGTGCTGACAATCCACAGGACAACCATGTACCCAACCTTTTCCTGCACATATCCTTCGTGTGTCCTGCCTTTCCGCCATACGCACACTGGACAGCGGGTTGTATCTGCCTCTGCGGCTGTTGCTGCTGAGTGTGCCCTCGAGCTGGTGCCTGGTGCTGCTGATGCTGATGCTGGTATGACCTTTGTTGCTACTGAAAGTGTGGACGCTTGGCCGGTCCTGCTTTACCACTCATTCCTCCAGAAGTGTTGCGTCCTCTCTACGGCCTGAGGTCCAAGTCATCCTCAGCAATCTGGACATCCATCAGAATGCCCTCAAATATAGCAATATGACATCCCGAAGTGTGAGACTTGATCTCTCTTGTCAACCCCTTCCCGAATTTTTGAGCTCTGTCTCCTGGGTCCCGAATCATCATGGTGCGAATTGACTCAAACGACAAAACTCCACGGCGTACTCGTCGACTAACATGCTTCCTTGGACCAAGTCACGAAACTGACTCTCCAAGGCTCCCAGGGCTACGTTAGGGAAGAACTTCTCCTTAAAAAGCTCCTTGAAGGCCTCCCAAGTAAGTCCCCCAATAGTGAGTCTCAGCTTCGTACGATACCATGTCAGCGCGATGTCAAACATCTGACTCCCGGCGGCCTCGATCTGAAGAATCTATGGAATCTGTGCCAAGCACAAGTTCCTCTCTATATCCTCTAGCCAGTCGTCGGCGTAGAGTATCCCCTATGTGCCCTTGAACTTTCGAGGAATCATCCTCTTGAAGTCCACTATAGTACCCGGCCTTTGGTGCCGCTGGCCAGGATGCTGCTGGTGATGTGCAACTCTCTCCACAGCCTGAAGAGCCACCTGATGAGCATTCTCCATTCTCTCTCTCATTAGCTCTGTCTGTGCCTGGTGCGCCTCTGCCTGCACTCTCTGAGCCTCAGCCTGGACTCACTGAGCCTCCGCTGAAGTCCTTTAAGCATTTACCATACCCTGGATCAGCATAAACATCTGTGCCCCATCAACGGGCATACCTCCAGAAAATGGAGTCGGTGGTAGAGGAAGGTGCTCCGTCACAGTTGGGGCAACCCTCGAAACAGGTGGGGAGGAGAACCCCCAAAAATTATAGATACTCCTACATGAACAGGAGATGTAGGAGGAACTTCAGATGTCTGTCCATCAGGTCGAGAGGTGACAGACCTCTCTGAAGCTGATGGTCCTAATCTCAAGGACCTAGTCTTTGGCGGCATCCTGAAGACAGACAGAAAAAAATTAATTAAGGAAAAAGATACGATATCATCAAGAAAAGACAGTAAAATTCTAAAAGAAGCAATTATTCAGAATAGCATTATAAAGATCAAAAAATTTCTAGTTGTGATTGAGCATACTCTTATCCAAAATCCTATTTCCTAAAGCAGGCTCGTAGCAATACTCTAAGTGAGCACTACTACAACATCGCTCTAAATACGAATCTAGACCTTGCATGGGTCACCACTAAAAATGTGTCATGACCCGCACCCAGAATTTGGGCATGAGCAGTGGGTACGTCTAGCCTACGTCGCAGCATCGGCGGTAGAACGCTGTCTAGGTCTCAAGACTACTAAACATAACTCATAACCAGTCAATGATTTTAACTCCATAAGGAGGACAATGAATAATACACCGATCAACAATTCATAATATACTCAATCACAATAACTATACGAATGAATGGCACGATGAGATATAGGATAATGTAGTACTGACATAAGTCAAGCACAATAACTCAAAATACAACGATAATCTAAAGTCTAGCTGTCCAACATAAATAGTCTCAATAATAGTCTCATCATAAATACAATCTAAGTCTCAAGTTTTAGAACAAAAGATGCATAGATATAACTGTCTAAATGACTACAGGTGGTGTCTCCTCTAAGAAGAGGGACTCCTCTAAGATCTCTGGTATGTAGTCTCCCTCTACACCTGGGCTATAGTGAGTACGACAAAAGTCCTCAAGGTCCTCTGAAAAATATTATCCAGTCAGGATTGGAGCAAAGCACAAGTACTAAATAGCAATTTTATTTATATTGACAAAAACTATAATACAGTGTAAGAAAATATAAGATAAAGAAATACTAGAAATAAGGAATACTGGAGAATATGTAATCAGCAATAGTACAACTAGCAATGAACAGATATAAGTAAGTGCTAGAACAAGTGAACTGGAATACAGAAATATAATATCTAGCTAAATGTTTGAAATATCAGTCTATTATGTGATCGGCTTGGGATGGGATCAGGCTTGTTATATATGATTGGCTATGATACATGTGAGATTAGGCTAACCATTTGGTTAGCTATGATACAAGCAATAATTAGGCTAATCATATATAACAGGCTATGAGGCATGTAAATGGTTAGGCTACACCCAACATGATGTATGGGGTGAGCTATAATGCATGTAAAGTGGGATATGATCACATAATCTGCTAATATTTCTCCGTCCTCAGCTAGTACGATGCATTCCACTCATGACTCCTTATGACAGGTATCTATGATGCTAATCCGTGTATCCACAGTGTCAGAATCAAGTATACTGTACAACTAGAATCATAGAGACGATCAACATAATAAAAACTATCAAAGAATGTACTCGCCTGGGGTCCTGAGCTGGCAATACCAATATCCTGCTCCCGAAGTCTCAAACGAACGATCCAACGGTCCTATATATAATATAATAATATAATAACATCAGTCGTTACACTAGTACGCACATAAATACAACTACATGCACTTAGAAACTAACGCAAGTAGGAGTGATAACCGGTCAACTAGCAGGGTCAAGTGTGCGCGTAGTTAAAATGCACAAGTGTCATGTCCTCAAATACTGTGCACAATAAAACAATAAGTTACCAAAATATGTTTACATCTCCAAATCTCGTATAACACTAACACATGTCCTAGCTAGTAGGTAGTGTGCACATAAGACAGTTAAGTCTAAACACCTAGGGTCTACACAATCATATATAACACTAACAACCTAATTTCCATGAAGTAATTACTAACACCAATTGCTATTTCATACATGCACACATAGACACTAGTTACTAGGGTTCATGAATCCACAGTGTCCATGCAACAACACAACATGAAGAAAAAGGAGGACAAGTGAAAACCTAGGTGTGCTCGTGTCCGAGGAGGGGTGATGCTCGTCCGATGCCCGTGGAGGTCGGTCTCCAGCGGTAGTGCTTCAGCCAACAGTAGCAACAGTGGCAACAGTAACAATAGTGGTGGAGAAGATAATGGTGGCGACTAGTTGTGACAACCGAGGCGTAGTTGGTCAACGATGGGGGCTGATGGTGATGGCCGAGATGATGATGATGCGGTGGTGATGGAGGCGGTGGTGTGATGATACTCAGAGTATGGTCGAAGAAGAGAAGTCGAGGAAGTGGTGATAGTAGTTGTCTGTTAGGTCGGTTGCACTGGTCGTGAGGGTTTGGATGGGAGGCGGTGGTGTATTGCTATCTAGGAAGAGAAGTCAGAGAATAAGGATGTGGTGGCTGTTGGCTGTGGGTGTGGTTGATCGGTGATAGGTGGCCGTAATGATGCTGTGGTCGATCCGGCGGAGGAGTGGAAGATGAAGTAGAAGTCGGCTGTGGTCGGAGAAGAAGAGTGGTGGAGATGGTGGAGATCGGCTGTGGGTGGTCGTGAGGAAGGAGAAAGGTCACTGTGAGGAGAGGCGGTTCTGTGGTGGCGGTGGTGCTCGATGGTGGAAGGTCGGAGATAGCAGGGAAGGTCGGGGAAGAGAAGTGTGATTTAAGGTTTGTTTTTATGGAGAATATGTTAGCTGTTGAATTTAAAATAGAAAGGAAGAGAATGGTTTACGTAGAAAAGAGAGAGGGGGATGGCCTTGGGATTAGGGCCAACTACATGCTTTCTAGGGATGGGAGAAGATTCTACATGAAGGAATTGGTGGCTAGGATGATGTAGGTTTTGAATGGAGGGCTATGATGATTTAGGGGAAAGTTAGTGTGTAGTACACTCAAAATAGGGGGGAAAACCAAGTGTGACCGGACAACAATGAGGGGGAGTTTTTTCATGGCTTGGCTCCAATGGGAGGTGGACACCTCATTATCCTTTTTGCATAAAAGCCCCTAACAATTAAGAAATTGCACAAACAGTGGAGTTTGGGATTGTATAAGGAAAAATACCATAGTTGGTGTGATGTAGTGGGTTAAAAGGGTGTGTAGTGTTTAGTATGAACCTTGAGGGTGTAAGTAGAGATTTTGGTTGGTGTTGGATCTAGTTTTGGGTTAGGTTGGGTCCTTACACCAATTTAATTAAAATTAGTGTAAATGGTGTTCTTTAATTAATTAGAAGTACGTAGGGTTAAAATTGGGTAGGACACAAGTATCATGGACGTAGAAGACTCAGAATATAATATTGTTATAAATTGGGTTGCATAAAACGGGTCAAGATTGTGTCTCCAATTTCGATTGAAACGGACAAAGATGCAAAATTAAATTTATTTGGATTTAAAAATAAATGTTTGTAACGTATATTATGCGACTAAAATAAAGCACAAGAGAGGGTATTTATGAGTTACACAAAGGTCAGAATGGAAGATTGGCACGTCTAGGACAAGGGTGTACAATTTGTTGGAAGGCAAAAGTTAGTGTAGCGCTCCAAATATCGAAGCAACGGTGAGGTACAATAATTGAATAAAAAATACAGCAGTAAAATATAACCCCAATAATTAATCCCGAATAATACTAATTTAATCCATAATCCTATATTTGGTCAGGGGGTTTAGTAATACATGTGAGGGATTAAACTAAATGCTAAATAAAAGATTAGGGATTTGTCTAGTAGATTTTTAGGTCTAGTCCACTAACCCATGCATTAAATGAACATTATATAATATGTATATTACATATCACGCAATCTATTAACACAATAAAATAAATATGGTAATGACAATAAAGCCCCTATTCTAGAAATGTGGTAGTGACAATTACATACTTGGCAAATCCATTTTGATGGATGTTCCCTGTGATTAATATTATTAACTGTACAGTCTATTCTGTGAACTCGAAGTAGCATGCTCACTGCTGGCACTTACTCATCCTCACCTACGAACTGGCGAGTCACATGGAAGAGCCATGCGCTCTCATCACTTTAAAATGTTCCCGTGTTCTGTACAATTATTTTATGTAGCAAACATATTGTTATTTTTTCTTTTTCCTTCTCGTCTTCTCCCTAACTCTTCCTAGTTAAGAGCAACATCAACGGAGATTAAGAAAATCCACCCCATCATTACTGGTTCATTAACTTCAATTAAAAAATCTTATTGGTCCGTTGCTTATGGTGGTCCCCCTAAATTACAGCTATGACTTCCATGTTAAAGTACACATAAAGAAGCAAAAAGAAGAAAGGAAAGAATTGAGAATCCATAACCCTTAATTCCATCTTTCCTAAAATTTATATTGGTATTTATTAAATTTTATTTCATTTTTTCCTTTTTTTTAACTTTCTCATGTTGCTTTCTTATTATTTAACAAAATGTAGAATCTTTTCCTTGCAAATTAAATTTTTTTTTGTCGCATAAATGAACTAATTTAAAAGAATGAATAATTGCATTGACATAATATTTTTTGTCATTATTTTCAATAAATTTATACTAATGACTTTGATTAATATAATAAATCCACCATTATCATAATAATGGAATAAATTTACCTCTTAAATTGGTTCAACCATTACACAATCAGAATTTTAATCTGTGCCTTGGCCCAAATTGGCCTGTATCCCAGCCCGTAGCTCCCATCCGATGTTCATTTTAATTCTTCACCACTTGAAAAATAATTCTCTACCACTTGTAGAGAGGAGACGAGGGCTGACATAATAGTTCTTTATCATATGAATTAAGTTAACTTAAAAAAATTATCTAAAGAAGAAAAAGATAACTTGTAGATCATTAGGGTCTGTTTGGTTTCTGAAGTCTAAAAAGTTTGGAATCCGTAAATTTTTGCCAGTGAGGTCCTTATGGGGATTTCATGGATATTTATTTTTGTGTCCAAACATTAGTGTTTGGTTCAATACTTTAAATGGTTGAAAAGTAAAGAAAAAATGATGAGAATAAACCTTTTCTAATGAGTAGCCCAAAAATCTATGGACTTGCTTCTTTGTTGGTTTTAAAGATAAAATTGTTTATTTGTCATTGGGGACCAAAACTAAATTTATTGTCCCTTAAAATTTTCAACCAAATAAGAAAGTAGAACCAAACAACCCCTTAGTAGAGATTTTTATAATGTTAAAATTTGTATAGAGTAGTACTTACTCTAAATATAAAAAATTAATAAGCTATATAAAAAAAACCCATAATAGTAATAATAATAATAATTATTATTATTATTATTATTGTTATTATTATACGACTTAGAAACGGTTCAAAAATGAGACGTTTAAGTCGTATGTATATTATTAATTATAAATATATAAAAAATAAAAATAATAATTTAACTACCGTATATGTTTTCTTAACCACTTGAATATACAACAAATCATAAAATGTATCAATTTAATGCATGTGAATTTATTAATAATTATAATTATTATTTGTAAGGAATATAAATAAAAACAAAATGAGAAACTGGGTTACTAGCCTTCCACAATTCCAACTGTCATTCGAATCCGAGTTCCAGCCTTCCATCACGAAGCCGCTATGGCCTGACAATCCACCACATGGTCCAAATCCACTCCACCTTCTTAAATATGAGCCACGTTTCACGTCCACCCAACGGCAGCCGTCTAATTTTCTAAAACACAATCGAAACGTTGTTACACCGTGGACCTACCGCCAACTCCCGCTCCCGCTGTATAAAATCACCGTGTTCCTCTTCTCCCACCAAAAATTTCCTAAAACACAATCAAGAAAAAAGCCAAAGAAATCAAGAAGAGAAGAAGAAACCCTACCCTAACCCTAAATTTTCTTTCATTCCATGGAGGGCTACCTCTACTCTACCGCCGCCTCCTACCCCGACTCCGGCGACTCCAATGTCTTTTTTGCATTTTTCTCGAATAATAATAACGGAAAATTTTATTCAGAGTAATCAAATTTAAACAAATTCCACTGAAAGCACAGAATTTTTAAAATTTTTAAACAAAGCATTATCACGTCCATCGGAAGGACGTTTTATGCTTTTCCGTCTGTCCGCCGTTTAGAATTTTTTTTTTAATAATATACAGAGAAAAAATAATAATAATATAAGAAAAACGCTCTTTGGAAGAATGTTTTTCCTAGAAAAAATTCTCTTCCCAAGGACATTTTCTTTATATTTTTTTTTCTCTAACTCACTCTCTCTCTCACTCAATCACTCTTCTCTCTCTTACTCACCCGCTAACTCTCTCTCTTCTCTCTCACTCTCTCTCTCTCTTCTCTCTTCTCTCTCTGCTCACTCTCTCACTCACTCTCACTCACCCGCCAACTCTCTCACTCACTCACTCACTCACTCTCACTCTCACTCTCTCTTCTCTCACTCACTCACTCTCTCACTCACACACTCTCTTCTCTTTCTCTCTCACTCAATCTCTGCTCTCTCAATCTCTCTCTCTTTCTACTCTCTGTGTGCTCTCTCTCTCTGTCTCTCACTCTCTCTCGTTCCCGCTCATCTCTCTCTCTCTCTCTACTCTCTGTGTGCTATCTCTCTCTCAAATTCAAGAGTGAGATAGAGAGATGAGCGAAAACGAAAGAGAGTGGTAGAGAGAGAGAGAGAGAGAGAGAGAGAGAGAGAGAGAGAGAGAGTGAGTGAGTGAGAGAAAGAAGAGAGAGAGAGTTGGCGGGTGAGTGAGAGTGAATGAGAGAGTGAGCAGATTGAGAAGAGAGAAGAGAGAGAGAGTGAGAGAGAGAGTTAGCGGATGAGTGAGAGAGAGAAGAGTGATTGAGTGAGAGAGAGCCTTTTAGTTAAAAATAATAATAATATAAGGAAAACATTTTTTGGAAGGACGTTTTTTCTAGAAGAAACGTCCTTCCAAAGAACGTTTTTATATTATTATTATTATTTTAAACGTTAAACGGAGATTAAATGGAGAAAATAATTTTTTTTTGAAAATTGTAAAATGCCTTTTCAAAGAGCGTATTTAAAAGCGTTATAATTCTTTGTTTGAAAATTTTAAAAAATTTATGTTCTGAATAAGATTTGTATTAATTTTATTACTCTAAATAAAATTTTCTGTAATAATAATAGTCAACGAGTCCTTTGTGTAGGAGAGAGAGAGAGTCGGAGACTATGAGCTGTTGAAACTTTAGCTCTACTCTCATTATTATGATGGGCAACATGGCGTTGAACCCGGAATCCAAGGAACTGAAGATACCACAAGTCCCCTAATAATTCCCTTTTACTTTCTCTCGTGCATTTTTGCTGTGTAGCCCCCCGTGTTAGTACTTGCTACTAGTGTTTGTCATTTCTGTTGTATTTTTTGGTTCGTTTCTGTTTTTATTTTTTTATTTTTAATAAATAGCTGTAGATTGATTATTAAGGAAGATTACAAGAAGTGAGAGAACTGTCAGGCTGGGGCCTGAGAATCTACATCTAACTGCTGGAAATAACACGAAGGAGGAATAAAGAAAACAGTGTTCAGTTGACACGAAATGGCAAATTTGGCTAGCTCATGTGCCAATTTATTCGCTTCCCTTTTAGTAAATTTGAACTCCTGCATCTTTGCTTTGGTTACCTCGGCTTGAATGTTAGAACAATGCCAGAGAGCTTCCAGGGAACAAGATCAGACTCTCCCTTGAAAATCCTAAGCACCGTCAGTAGGTCGCCTTCAAGGATAAAATTGGTGGCATTAAGGTTAAGAGTTAATACTGTTGTCGAGGTTGAAGAGGTTGTTATTTGGATTTTAATAAATCTTAGTCTTTAGAATTTTTGTTATTTGATCTATTTTTTTGATTTGTTTTGATTTGTTATCACTTAGTTAGAATATGGTTAGAGAGTACTATTTTTATGTATTCTGTTAGAGTTGTAAATAACTATTTGAATGTCAAGTTGAGGTTGAACATACACATAAATTATTCTGATCAAGAATCAAATACTCCTCTTTTCTTTCATTTGGTATCAAAGTTATCGCAACCAACGACGAGCAAAGCCCCACGATGCCGACATCTATGAAGGAGACCTCATTCACCTTCTAGTACCCCATGCTGACACGGACCAACTATGCGGATTGGGCTCTCTTAACGAGAGTCAACATGCAGGCATAAGACCTGTGGGAGGCGATCGAACCTGGAAAAGCCGACTACCGCGACGATAGGATGGCCATGTCCGTCATACTCAGTGTCGTACCGCCAGAGATGCTACGGACACTAGCAGTGAAAGACACTGCCAAGGAAGTATGGGACGCTGTGAAGATGATGCGGATGAGGGTCGAGCACGTGCGCGAGGCCAAGGATCAGAAATTGCACGCCGACTTCGAATCAATGGAGTTCAAGGACGGCGAGTCCGTCGATGACACTTCGCGATGCGGCTCACGGGACTCGTCAGCGACCTGCAACTACTCGGCGACGAAATGGACGACGAGAAGGTAGTTAAAAAAATTCTTCGAGTCGTTCCATCCAAGTACACGCAAGTCGCCATCGCCATTGACACTTTAGTGGATCTCAAGACGCTATCAATTGAAGAGCTTACCGGTCGTCTTCTAGCCGTCGAGGAGCGGTACGATCTTGGCAACAACTCCAGCGACACAAGTAGCCGTCTTATCCTCTCCGAAGAGGAGTGGCTCGCTCGCACGAAATAGAGGAAGGAAGGAAGGCAAGGCCTACTCCGACGGTGGCAAAAGTTGTGGTTGCGGGCGCGGCAAGCCAATAGGTCGTGGCTGCGGCGACACGAACAATGGCAACGGCAACGCATCCGGTGGCACGCGCGACAAGAAGGATAAGTGCCACAATTGTGGCATCTACGGCCACTGGGCGAAGAACTTCCGTAAGCCGAAGCGCGATGTGCACGCCAATCTGATGCAAGTCGACGACGATGAGCCCGTACTGCTGATGGCGCAGGAGTACACGCTCGCCGAGACCACCGTGGGCACGACCAACAACGTAGTACTCGACGAGGTGCATGCTCAGGTGCATCTGGGCCGTAAGGACGACCACCACGATGAAGCATGGTACATCGACACTGGCCAGCAACCACATGACGGGCTGCAAGTAGGACTTCACCGAGTTGGACACTGGAGTCACGGGCTCCATCAAGTTTGGGGACGGATCCGTCGTCGAAATCCGAGGGCGTGGCACGGTGATGTATACGTTCCAGAACGATGAGCACCGTGCCCTTACCGGCGTCTACTTTATCCCGAAGCTACGAAGCAATATCATCAGCCTTGGGCAGCTCGATGAGAACGACTGCCAAGTCTTGATCAAAGGCAGTGTGCTCTCGATTTGAGATCGTCAGCAATGCCTCCTCGTCAAAGTAAAAAGTGCTCAAAACTGACTGTACATTCTATCTCTTGATATTGTACAACCAGTGTGTTTAGCAAAATGACTCAATGACGATGCATGGCGGGGCATGCACGGTTCGGCCACCTTAACTTTGAAGCACTCAGGAAGTTAGCTCGCCAAAACATGATGCACGGGCTACCACAGATCGAATACGTCAATCAAATCTGCGATAGTTGCCTTGCCAGGAAGCATCATCGTACGCCATTTCCGTAGGAGACCAAGTACCGTGCTGACAACCTGCTAGATCTCGTTCACGGTATATCTGCAGGCCGATCACACCGGTGACACCCAGTGGTAAGTGCTACTTCTTGCTCCTCATCGACGATTTTAGCCGCTACATGTGGTTAACGTTATTGGTTTTGAAGGATGAAGCGCCGACAGCCATCAAACACTTTCAAGCCTACGTCAAAGTAGAGACAGGGAACAAACTGTGCACGCTTCGTACTGATCGTGGGGGCGAGTTCACATCCATAGCATTTGGCAAGTATTCTACGAGCCTCGAGATCAAACAAAAACTCACAGCGCCGTACTCACCACAGCAGAACGACATCGTCGAGCGCCAGAACCAGACGACCGTCGCGATGGTGCACAGCCTTCTGAAGGCAAAGGATATGCCCAAATATTTTTGGGCCAAGTCGATCATGAAGGCTGTCTACATCATCAATTGCTCGTCGACACGGAGCATCGACGACAAGACGCCGTACGAGGCATGACACGGACACATGCCAAGCGTGCACTTCCTTCGCACCTTTGGCTGCGTCGCACACGTCAAGGTGGTCAAGCCGGACTTACAGAAGCTAGAAGATCGTAGCAAGCACATGGTCTTCATCGGCTACGAGCCCGGCACCAAGGCGTACCGAGTATACGACCCCGCCGGCAAGCACGTGCACGTCACACACGATGTTGTCTTCAACGAGAAAGCCAAGTGGGACTGGGGCGTACAAGACAATGTAGGTGAGACATTTACTGTTGAGTATACTATGGTCCCCATACCATATGTTGAACAAGTAGACACGCCGGTGCATAGGGGTGGCGATCCATTAACACCAGTGGCACCCAGTCCAGGGCTGTTGACGCCGGCATCCAGGAAAAAATATCCGACTTGGTGGTACAACTGTAAAAATCCCTATCCTAGAAAAATCGTATATACCCTTTTTATTTATTAATTATTAATTTAATTATAGTAATTAGTGGCTAAATAGGATAAATATATTTTTAATAATTTTTATTTTAGGTGTTCGGGCACTTAGAAGATTTATGGGACCATTATAAATTTTTCGGAATTTATTTTATGTAGGAGACCCCTTGAGCAGTTGCTAGCCTAACGGTGTGCATTATTATAATCTATAAATTTTCTTATGAGTATATATATATATATATATATATATATATATATATATATATATATATATATATATATAAACAAATATATATATATATGTATATATATATTCAAAAAGAAAAAGGAAAAGAAAAGAAAAGAAAAGAAAAGAAAGTATTAATTAACTAACATTAATAATAAACTAATAGCCTTCCAACTTTAGCAAAGTTAGAATTCCAACTTTAGCAAAAGTTAGAATTCCAACTAGCAAGCAAATACAATCCATTCCAACAAAAGCCAGCGCCCCCTTTTATTCCACCCAGCCAAACGCCCCCCCATTTGGCTCGCGTAAGATTAACCAAACCGAACCATTCTCTCTCTCTCACCCTTTCAAATTCATATATATATATATATATATATATATATATATATATATATATATATTTATTTATTTATTTATTTATTTATTTGTTTATCTTTCATAAAACCCTAACCTAAAACCTCCAGACCCCCCTCTTCTCATCTAGACCTAGAGAGAGCCGCCACCGCAGCCAGAGAACCCCGCCAGGCCGTCTAAACAAATCCCGACGATCGCGACCCCGCGCACTGCAGATTCCCACACGAGGTACCTGCGTTCCGGAGTTGTTTTCCGTCGACTAGCTCAACCAAACGCCGTTCCGTCTTCACCGATATGCTCATCCCTTAACCCTCTTCCATATTTGTATGATACCAGACTACGAACAACACGAAAACTTAGGCAAAAATAGCGTCCAAGTTGGCACAAGCAGACCAAATTCTGGGATCGCAGAAAACTGCGGTGACCACCCATGTTGCCGAGTTCGTATCTCCCACCACAGAGATCCAAATTCGATGATTCTTTTTGGTATGCGTAGACTACTTGACCTAGTTTAATTTTTGTTAAACAATCCTAAAATTTTAGCTGCCGTTGACAGAATTAAATTCGTCACAAAATCCCGCGAACCCACTTTTCCAGATTTCCAAAAATTGTGAAACAGAGCGCGCTCCGCCAAACGGGACCGCCCCGCCGTGTACCAAGTGTACCGAACGGTGCACGCAGCGTAACCGGACATGTTAAAATTTATAGAAACTGATTCGAACGCGTGTGCGTACCGGAATCAGCCCGTATCCGCGGACACACCCCGTGTCGTAACTTTTGTGGAAGTCGTACGCATTTTCTGCACGCACGTCAGATTGTGACGAAACTTGTGCCACTGGACTCGTGGTAACGTGCTGGTCTTGTGACCCAATTTTTACGCAATTCTGAGATGGTTGACCAAATAGCCAATTGGCGGGCCCCACAGTTGACGTTTTGGACAAAATTATGTTCTGCCCATCGGAATCCATATTTGTACATACCGTTGGGTTCGTATTGACATATAGAGTTGTTTGACCTATAATTTGTCTCATTTAGAGACTGTTATCCTTGGCACGCTTTTCGATGCAAAGTGGATCACACATAGACCCCACTTTTATCCAAAATTACCATTTTGCCCCTGTGTCCAAATTGGACGAAAGGGTTGTGCTTTTTAGCTATTTTGCTCATTACGGAAATGTTGGTGATATTTATTTCAGCATCCGGAGACGTTTGTTCGGAGGCCTTAGTTCCAGGTTCCGTGTCCTTGATATTTGGGTCCGTACACTTTACAGATTTCTTGCCAGGCAAGTATATCTTGCCATTGTACTGCATTTACATTTCATATGATGCATATATGTTTATTTCTGCTTATTTTAGTTCATTTATTTTAACTGCTATATAAACTGCGCGTCCAAGGAAACTTGGGTGCAACGACGGTGTCGTCGTACTATATTTTTATTTATGTATATGCATTGGACCTACTTTATGAGACTACCCCATCTTCATGAGGCATTTATGTTTCATTGGCCATGATACTATTCTTACACGAGTGTGAGTCACATGTAGGACACGGACCTGCGTACTCGGTTGGCCACTGGTACGTATAGATCGTGCGACGGATAGGGATAATTGTCGATAGAAACTTTGCATGCTAGTAGACCTGGCGGTTATTAGAGGTTTATCGTGTCATGGACATGACATGCTTAGAGCATTGGGTGGGGAGAACAACAAGTAAGGCATTTGGGCTCCTTTACACTTTTCCTTCTGTAACCCGGAAGTTCCGCTGGAGATACGGACGGTGTTGACCCCTATACTACTTGGCGGGCCTTCGCCGTTCAAAGACGACGTGCCTTTGAGGCCCCTGGTTCTCCGAGAGAGTCATGCCAATCCCAGTTTTCAGCCAGATAGCCCACTTGGTGGAAAGTTGTTCTCAAACTACATTCACATAGATGGTTCGGTGACCCCAATGGATGTTTATATTTCAGTACTTTATTGGCATGTTTATATGTATCTTGTTACGTCCCTCTGAGGACCTGGTCCCTTTTCAGATATAGATAAGCAAGAGTACCCGCAGGAGTATGGACCTGGACCTGACGCTAGCTATCAGTCTGAGGCGATCTTACCTTCTGATTATATGTGATTCAATGCAGCTGTTTAGAGATTCTAGCTGCTATTCTTTTCGAGACATTTATTCTTATATTAGAGTTTATTCTCTTATCTCTTTAGTAGTTTTTCTTATTGTCGATTGTAGTGGATTTGTTTCCATCCAACTATCATACTTTGAGACTGCTTATTTGATATTCAGTTATTGATTTCCATTTATCTATTATTTGAGCTGTGGATGAGATATAGAATTGCGTGTGACTTGTTGTGACAGTATATTACCACTGTGGATTGGATATTCATGTACAGCGTACGTGTGTATATGGTTTCCATATATAGGAGTTCGTATACATACGGCTGGCGTGATACGTATTCCTAGTCCTACGTATTTTGGGACTGGAGCGTGACATATTTTTAGTGGTGGCCCATGCAGGTCTAGAATATATTGCCTCGGTTACGTAACTGTACCGAACAAGCCTGCGTATAGGAATAGAGTATAAGGATCTCATCCACGCTTGACTGAAACTCATCCTTTCTATTTAATACTTGCATCATGTTTGATTCCTGTACTTTTTCTAATCGGTTTGTACATCACCTGCAGAGAGATGGATTTGCAAAATGGATGTACTGTCGCCAATGGCGACACAACTTCTGGAGTCAATGGTCAGACTCAAGGAGGGACCCCAACGATTCCTAGGCTTCCGGGGCCAGATGGACAGACTCACCCTCCAGTTCTATCTGATCTTCCCGCTTCACCTATTGGGAACCTTCCAGCTTTCCCAGTACCGCAAGATGGCCAAGCGCAGATGTTCCAATTCTTTCAGATGATGATACAGGAACAGAGGCAGCATTTCAGCCGAGCAAAGGCAAGAATTTTTGGCAGCACTGGAGAGGATGGCTGTACAGGCTACTGTACCAGCCCAAACACTAGCTCCAGTACCCAGAGCTAGGGTTGGATCAGTAAAAGATTTTATTCAGATGGGTCCAAGGCAGTACAAGGGCACTGAGAGCCCGGAGGAGACTACCAACTGGATCACTCACACGCAGAAGCTACTGGAGGCATCGCAGTTACCTACGGACCTATGGATGACGGGTGTACGGATGCTTCTAGATGGTAATGCTCATCACTGGTGGAAATCCATGGAGCGCCAGTTGGGTACTTACCAGACTTAGGAGCAGTTCTTGGAGTGCTTTGAGGGAAAGTACTTCCCGGACACCGTCAGAGATACATTGTACGATCAGTTTCTTCACTTGGAGCAGGGGAACCGAACAGTGGACGAGTATGATGCCGAGTTTAGTCGACTCAGCAAATATGACGCTGCTTTGATACAAAATGACTTGGCTAAGGCTAATAGGTTTCATCGAGGACTGACCTAGGAGCTATAACATTATACAAGCTCGCAGTCCCGAGTCTCTTATGTTGAACTACTAACAAAGGCCAGATTGCAAGAAACTATCAACAGAGGAAAGGGAGGTCAGCTGAGGACACAACAAGGATCAGCAAGGATACAGCAGGGACCAGCCAGGACACAATAAGGAGGACCTATCAGACGTCCCTTGGCACAGCAGCATCAGCAACACAGAGCCGGACCGTACCAGATTCCGGATAAACCCTAATGTAATTATTGTGGGAAAATTGGACACATTTTAAGGGATTGTCGAGGCCGCTTAGGATATTGTTTACGATGTGGCTCCGGACAGCACATGGCGAGAGACTGCCCAATGCAGGCATCGACACTACCACCACTTGCACAGAGACTAGTGCTTCCAGCACCGAAGCCAACTCAGCAGATGACTGGACCGGGAGTACCTCGACCCCTAGCAGCAGGAGGATTTCAGAGAGGACCACCGCTACCTACCTAGGAGGAGCAGTATATGAGGGCCGGACATGGACAGTCGCAGAGGAACGAGCGAGCTTTTGCATTGGAGGTAGATGACATGGATAATGAGGTGGATGTCATAGTAGGTATTACTCTTGCTTTTACTTTTCCTGCTGTGACATTATTTGATACGGGAGCCACCCACTCATTCATATCATTTAGTTTTATTGCCAAACATAACATTGCTTCTACACCATTATCTAGTAGTGTTAGAATTCTTACCGGAGGAGGAGTTGTACCAGTTAGCCGAATTTGTAGATCGGGTCCTATAGTGATACGTGGCAGAGAGATGAATACCCAACTCTTAGTCATTCCTATGCCATCTTTTGATATTGTGCTTGGAATGGACTAGCTAAGCAAGTACCACGCTTTCTTTGATTATTTTGGAGGAAGCATTCTTTTTAAGGTACCAGGCTAGTCTGAACTTGAGTTTGCCCGAGGATCCACAGAAATCCTTGATGGTATGCAGCTCGCAATGGATGATTTTGTCTATCATCCTATTATTTCAGAATTTTTAGACGTCTTTCCAGAGGATTTGCCAGGACTACCCCCAGACAGAGACGTAGAGTTTTTAATTGAACTAGCACCCGGAGCATCACCTATAGCATCGCACGTTTACAGACTTGGCGAAGAAGGAGATGGACGAGTTGAAGGCACAGTTGAAAGAACTAGAAGAGAAAGGTTTCATCCGACCGAGTGCATCACCCTGGGGAGCACCAGTGTTATTTGTACCCAAGAAGGATGGGTCAGTGCGTATGTGCATTGACTACAGAGCCTTGAATGCAGTGACAGTAAAGAACAAATATCTATTGCCATGCATTGATAACTTATTTGATCAACTCAGTGGAGCTAAGGTATTCTCGAAGATAGATTTGAGATCGGGATATCACCAAGTGAAGGTACGGAAGCAGGACATTCCGAAGACCGCATTCAGAACAAGATGTGGACACTACGAGTTTTTGGTTATGCCATTTAGATTGACCAATGCTCCAGCGATCTTCATGGACTTGATAAATCGAGTCTTCCACCAGTACTTGGACCAGTTCGTGGTCGTCTTCATAGATGATATACTTGTCTATTCGAAGAGCCACGAGGAACACGAGGAGCATCTGCGGATTATTCTAGAGACTTTGAGGAGAGAGCAGTTATATGCTAAACTCAGCAAATGTGAGTTCTTCTTGGACAGAGTTTTATTTCTTGGACATGTTGTTACAGGAGATGGTATCTCTGTTGATCCAGAGAAGATCTCAACAGTTGAGACAGGGCCTATTCCTAAATCAGCAGCAGAGGTAATAAGTTTCCTTGGACTTGCAGGATATTACCGACGGTTCATGGATAACTTCTCAAGGATAGCGGCACCTATGACTCGCTTGGCTTGTAAGGATCAAGAATTTATATGGACCGACGAGTGTCAAGCCGCCTTTGAAGAGTTGAAGAAGCGACTGACTACAGCACCAGTGTTGACTATTCCATCCGGATCAGGAGGTTATGTGATCTACAGTGATGCATCAGGGAAAGGCGTGTGATGCGTATTGATGCAGCATGGCAAGGTGATTGCATATGCATCTAGGCAGTTACGAGTGCATGAGAAGAATTATCTAACTCATGACTTGGAACTTGCAGCTGTTGTATTTGCTCTGAAGCTATGGAGACATTACTTATATAGGAAATGAGTGGAGATCTATATAGACCACAAAAGCCTCAAGTACGTCTTCACGCAGAAGGAGTTAAATATGAGACAACGTCGATGGCTCGAGTTGATGAAAGATTTTGAGATAGAGCTACATTATCATCCAGGCAAGGCTAACGTTGTAGCAGACGCGTTAAGCCGGAAGCCAACAACTTATTTCTTGACAGCACAGAGGGAACTATTGGAGGACTTGCAAGAGCTTGGCATTGAAGTGATATTACCTGGAGCAGATGGGACACTAGCCAACTTGCAAGTACAATCATCATTGGCAGAGAGGATTAAGACAGCTTTGCCTACAGACGCCAGATTCCGGAGACTGAAGGAAAGGACAGAGGCCGGAGAGCAGACAGAATTGCGCATTCATGACGATGGGACATTACGATGTGGTGATCGTCTTTATGTTCCAAATGGAGAGATTCAACAGGAGTTGATGGCAGAGGCTCATAGTTTGATTTATTCTATTCATCCTGGAGGTACCAAGATGTATCGCGACTTACGACAGCACTTTTGGTGGGCATAGAATAAAGAGAGAGATAGCTCGCTTTGTATCTAAATGTCTGGTATGTCAACGAGTGAAGGCGGAGCACCAGAGGACAACAGACTTATTACAACCACTTCTGATTCCAGAGTGGAAGTGGGAGCACATCACTATGGACTTCATCACGGGTTTTCCCAAGAGTCCAAGTGGGAGAGATGCAGTATGGGTAATAGTGGACCGACTCACCAAGTCATCCCATTTTATACCTTTTAGAGTGAGTCAGTCTACAGAAGCTTTAGCTGACTTATATATGAGACAGATCGTGAGATTGCACGGCATACCAATCAGTATTGTATCGGACAAGATTTGTGCTTTATATCGCACTTTTGGAGGAGCATGCAAGAGAGTCTTGGAACTCGTCTGAAGTTCAGTACATCTTACCACCCGCAGACAGATGGGCAGTCAGAGCGTACTATTCAGACTTTAGAGGATATGTTGAGGGCTTGCATGTTAGACTTCGGAGGATCATGGGAGGACCACCTACATCTTATGGAGTTTTCTTACAACAATAGCTATCAAGCGAGTATTCATATGGCTCCGTTTGAAGCATTTTATGGAAGAAAATATAGGTCTTCTGTGTGTTGGAGTGACGTGGGAGAACGTCAGATTCTGGGACCCGAGTTGGTGGTCAACACCGTAGAGACAGTCAAGAAGATTCAGGGACACTTGCGAGCAGCGCAAGACAGGCAGAAGCAGTGGACAGACCTTCATCGTCGTCCCTTGGAGTTCAAAGAGGACGATCATGTCTTCTTGAGGATATCACCGACCAGAGGCACCATCCGATTCGGAGGGCGCGGCAAGTTGAGTCCAAGGTATATTGGACCATTTGACGTGCTCAAGAGAGTTGGAGAGGTGGCATATCGACTTGCGCTACCACCTTCACTGGAGGGAGTACATGACGTATTTCATGTGTCGTAGCTCAGGCGATATGTGGCAGACAGCAGTCATATTCTCGACCATTCAGAGATCACCATTGGGCCGAGCTTGTCTTACCAAGAGCAACCCGTGGGAATCCTTGATCGTCGAGAGAAAGTGTTGAGGAACCAGTCTATTCCCTTGGTTCGCATAGCATGGAGGCATGGCGCGCCAGGAGAATCTACTTGGGAGCGCAAGGACGACATGCGCAAGCGTTTTCTGAACCTATTCGCAGACCAAGGTATAAATTTACATTGTTAATTTATATCTCACACCATTCTTGCATTCTATCGTGGCTTAATTTTAATTTCGAGGACAAAATTTTTATAAGTTGGGTAGAATGTAAAATCCCTATCCTAGAAAATTCATATATACCCTTTTTATTTATTATTTATTAGTTTAATTGTAGTAATTAGTGTCTAAATAGGAGAAATATATTTTTAATAATTTTTATTTTAGGTGTTCGGGCACTTAGAGGATTTATGGGACCATTAGAAATTTTTCAGAATTTATTTCATGTAGGAGAACCCTTGAGCAGTTGCTAGCCTAATGATGTGCATTATTATAATCTATAAATTTTCTTATGAGTATATATATATATATATATATATATATATATATATATATATATATTTAAAAAGAAAAAGGAAAAGAAAAGAAACGAAAAGAAAGTATTAATTAACTAATATTAATAATAAACTAATAGCCTTCCAACTTTAGCAAAGTTAGAATTCCAACTTTAGCACAAGTTAGAATTCCAACTAGAAAGCAAATATAATCCATTCCAACAAAAGCCAGCGCCCCCTTTTATTCCACCCAGCCAAACGCCCCCCCTTTGGCCCGCGTAAGATTAACCAAACCGAACCATTCTCTCTCTCACCCTTTCAAATTCATATATATATATATATATATATATATATATATATATATATATATATATATATATATATTTATCTTTCATAAAATCCTAACCTAAAATCTCCAGACCCTCCTCTTCTCATCTAAACCTAGTGAGAGCCGCCACCACAGCCAGAGAACCCCGCCAGGCCGTCCAAACAAATTTCGACGACCGCGACCCCGCGCACTGTAGATTCCCACACGAGGTACCTGCGTTCTGGAGTTATTTTCCGTCAACTAGCTCAACCAAACGTCATTCTGTCTTCACCGGTATGCTCACCCCTTAATCCTCTTCCATATCTGTATGATAGCAGACCACGAACAACACGAAAATCTAGGCGAAAATAGCGTCCAAGTTGGCGCAAGCAGACCGAATTCTGGGATCGCAGAAAACTGCGGTGACCACCCATGTTGCCGAGTTCGTATCTCCCACCACAGAGATCCGAATTCGATAATTCTTTTTGGTATGCGTAGTCCACTTGACCTAGTTTATTTTCTGTTAAATAACCCTAGAATTTTAGCTGTTGTGGACAGAATTAAATTCGTCACAAAACCCCACGAACCCACTTTTCCAGATTTCTAAAAGTTGTAAAACGGAGCGCGTTCCGCCAAACGGGACCGCCTCGCCGTGTACCAAGTGTACCGAATGGTGCACGCAGCATAACCGAACATATAAAAATTCGTAGAAACTGATTCGGACGCGTGTGCGCGCCGAAATCAGCCCGTATCCGCAGACACACCCCGTGTCGCAACTTTTGTGGAAGTCGCACGCATTTTCTGCACGCACGTCAGATTGCGACGAACTTGCTCCACTAGACTCGTGGTAACGCGCTGGTCCTGTGACCCAATTTTTACGCAATTCTGAGATGGTTGACCAAATCGTCAATTGGTGGGCCCCACAGTTGACTTTTTGGACAAAATTGTGTTCGGTCCATCGAAATCCATATTTGGACATACTGTTGGTTCGTATAGACATCTAGAGTTGTTTGACCTATAATTTGTTCCATTTAGAGACTGTTACCCTTGGCACGTTTTTGGTGCAAAGTGGGCCACACGAGGGCCCCACATTTATCCAAAATTACCATTTTGCACCTGTGTTCAAATTGGACGAAAGGGATATATTTTTTAGCTATTTTGCTCATTTCGAAAACGTTGATGATGTTTATTTCAGCATCCGAAGACGTTTGTTCGGAGGCCTTAGTTCCAGGTTCCGTGTCCTTGACATTTGGGCGCGTACACTTTACAGATTTCTTGCCAAGCAAGTATACCTTGTCATTGTACTGTATTTACATTCCATATGATGCATGTATGTTTATTTCTGCTTATTTTAGTTCATTTATTTTAACTGCTATATAAACTGCGCGTCCAAGGAAACTTGGGTGCAACGACGGTGTCGTCGTACTATATTTTTATTTATATATATGCATTGGACCTACTTTATGAGACTACCCCATCTTCATGAGGCATTTATGTTTCATTGGCCATGACACTATTCTTACACGAGTGTGAGTCACATGTAGGACACGGACTTGCGTACTCGGCTGGCCACTGGTACGTATAGGTCGTACGACGGATAGGGATAACTGCCGATAGAAACTTTACATGCTAGTAGTTCTGGCGGTTATTAGAGGTTTATCGTGTCATGGACATGACATTCTTAGAGCATTGGGTGGGGAACAACAATTAAGGCATTTTGGCTCCTTTACACTTTTCCTTCTGTAACCTGGAAGCTCCGCTGGAGATACGGGCGGTGATGACCCCTATACTACTTGGCGGGCCTCCGCCGTTCAAATGACGACGTGCCTTTGAGGCCCCTGGTTCTCCGAGAGAGTCATGCCAATCCCAGTTTTCAGCCAGATAGCCCACTTGGTGGAATGTTATTCTCAAACTGCATTCAAATAGATGGTTAGGTGACCCCAATGGATGTTTATATTTTAGTACTTTATTGGCATGCTTATATGTATCTTGTTACGTCCCTCTGAGGACTTGGTCCCTTTCCAGATATAGATGAGCAGGAGTACCCGTAGGAGTATGGACCTGGACCTGATGCTAGCTATCAGTCTGAGGCGATCTTACCTTCTGATTATATGTGATTCATTGCAGCTGTTTAGAGATTCTAGATGCTATTCTTTTCGAGACTTTTATTCTTATATTAGAGTTTATTCTCTTCTCTCTTTAGTAGTTTTTTTTATAGTCGATTGCAGTAGATTTGTTTCCATCCGACTATCATACTTTGAGACTGCTTATTTGATATTCAGTTATTGATTTTTATTTATCTATTATTTGTGCTGTGGATGAGATATAGAATTGCATGTGACTTGTTGTGACAGTATATTACCACTGTGGATTGGATATTCATGTACAGCGTACGTGTGTATATGGTTGCCATATATTGGAGTTCGTATACATACGGCTGGCGTGTTATGTATTCCTAGTCGTACGTATTTTGGGACTGGGGCGTGACAACAACGTGGAGTGAAATTTGTCTCGCCACCCACCAACGCCTCGGCCATGCTCGACGCTGATGACGACGGGCCATGCAAGTACAGAACCTTGGCGAGCTTGCTTGACATGACCACCGTTTGCGAGCACGATATCGACAAGCTTCTCCCCATGGTTGACGAGGATCCTACCACTTTCTTTGAAGCCGAGAAACACCGATGTTGGCACCAAGCGATGCTCGAGGAGATGAGCTCCATTGAGGAGAACCGTACATGAAACCTCTTAGACCTCCCATCCGGCCATCATCCGATCGGTTTGAGGTGGGTCTACAAGCTCAAGAAGGACGAGAACGGAGCCATCCTCAAGCACAAGGCGCGACTCTTGGCAAAAGGCTATATGCAAAGGCAAGGAGTGGACTTTGAGGAAGTGTTCGCGCCGGTTGCTCGCCTCGAGTTCGTTCATTTGTTGATCGCACTCGCCGCGCATGAGGGGTGGGTGTTGCACTACATGGACGTGAAGGCGGCGTTCCTCAACAGCGACCTTAAGGAGGAGGTGTACGTCGTCCAACCTCCCAACTTTGTTATCGAAGGACATAAGTACAAAGTGCTGAAACTTAACAAGGCACTGTACGAGTTGCGGTAAGCACCGAGAGCTTAGAACACCAAGCTTGATAGTTGCCTACTATCACTTGGTTTCCACCAGAGTGCACAGGAGCACGTTGTGTATACACGCGACAAAGGTCCAGCTCGCCTACTTATGGGTGTGTATGTCGACGATCCCATCATCATCTGGACGAACCCACAAGAGATTGCAAAGTTCAAGAAGGAGATGAAGGCCTTGTTCAAAATGAGCGACTTGGGATTGATCACATTCTACCTCGGCATCAAGGTGCAGTTGTCCAATGGCTTAATCACCCTCAGTCAGGAGACATATGCGCTCAAAATATTGGAGAAGAGTGGCATAGTAGATTGTAACCCATGCCACATCCCCATGGAACCGAGGTTCAAGCTAAGTAAGGTGAGCTCAGCCCCTCCGACTGATGCCACATCCTACAGGAGTATAGTCGGGAGCCTTCGGTACTTGGTACACACGCGCCTAGACATCTCGTACACGGTGGGCTACGTAAGTCAGTTCATGGATAATCCGACCACCAAATATCTTGCTATTATCAAGCGCATCCTTCGCTACGTAGCCGACACATGTCACTTTGGTTGTCGCTACGCAAAGAAGGTGGAGGAACCATGGCTGATCGGCTACAGCGATAGTGACATGGCTGGTGACATCGACACCCGCAAGAGCACCATTGGCGTATTATTCTTCCTCGATCGTAGCCTCATTAGTTGTCAATCTCAAAAGTAGAAGGTCGTAGCATTATCATCCTGCAAGGTCGAGTACATTACCGTGATAACGACGGCATGCTAAGGCATTTGGGTTACAAAACTCCTTGGTAACTTAAAGAACAAGGAGGCCGACAATGTCATGCTCAAGGTAGACAATAATTTTGCTATCTCCCTCAGCAAGGATCCCGTCTTCCATGACCAAAGCAAACATATTGGTACAAGGTATCATTTCATTCAGGAGTGTGTCGAGAGAGGGAAGGTTGAGGTCGAGTACATCAACACTGAAGAGCAGCTCGCAGACATTCTTACCAAGGCATTCAGATGAGTCAAGTTTATTGAGATAAGACAGAAGCTCGACATCATAGAGGTAAATCTCATAAAATAGGCTTAGGGGGTGATTTGTTAGAGTTAATCCTGTTGAGGAGGTTGAAGAGGTTGTTATTTGGGTTTCAATAAATCCTGGTCTTTAGAATTTTTGTTATTTGATATATTCTTTTGATTTGTTTTAATTTGTTATCACTTAGTTAGAATATGGTTAGAGGTTACTATTTTTACGCATTCAGTTAGAGTTATAAATGGCTATTTAAATGCCAAGTTGAGGTTGAACATAAACACAAATTATTCTGATCAAGAATCAAATACTCATCTTTTCTTTCATTAAGGACTTCTAGTAACCGTATCCCTAGTAGAACCATCTTGAGTTTCGCTACATGCTAGTGTCGTAGGTCAAGAAACTAGATGAGCACCAAGTCATAACAGCAATAAACTGGCCAGAGGAATCCCTAACTATCGCAACTGCAGCGATGTTCGTTGATGAGGTGTGTAAGACCCCTAATTTAATAAACGGTATTAATTATTTATTTATGGTAATTATGAGCTAAATAGAGGAAATAGATTTTATTTAATTTTTATTTGAGGTGTTTATAAATTTAGGGGATTTATGGGGCTATTATAAATTTTTATTAATTTTTTTCATGTAGGAAACCCTTTGGACAGTTGCTAGCTTAACCGTATGCACCAATATAATTTTTAGAATTTTCTATGAATAGATATGTGTATATATATGTATATCCTATTAGATCACAACCCGAAACCCAAACCGCAACTCCTAAACCACTACCCGCTTGCACCCGAACCCGTGTAGAAAATATCAACAGCAGCAGTAGCAAAAACCAACTTTCCTTCTTCCTTCTCCGCGCGTGTGAGCCTTATCATTCCACTGTTCCTTAACACTATTATTACTAAACACCCCTCAACCGAAACCAAGACCAAAGAAATAAAGAAAGAAAGAAACAGCAGCAGTAGTGGCTTTTTGGGACCACTAAATATTCTCCACTGCCTCTTGATCTCTATATATATACAACCTTTCCAAAACCTAACCCCACTTCTTACACCAAACTAAGACACAATATTAGACGTTGCACTCTACAGGACTCTTACTCGGCAAGTATACCTTGCCATTGTACTATTATTCTTATTCCATATGTTGTATGCATCTGTGCGTAATGGTGTCGTCGCGATATATTTTTATTTATGTATTTGCATTAACCTTGTTTATGAGACTACCATGTTATCATGTAGCATCAGTAGGTTCATTGGCCGGACACAGTTGTTACACGAGTTGTGAGTCTCATATAGATCCCAGACTATGTATTGGGTTGGCCTCCTGTACGTATGAGCCGTGCGTTATGGATGACTGCTGATAGAAACTTTGAATGCTAGTAGACCTGGCGGTTATTTAGAGGTTTTATCGTGTCATAGATATGGCATTCTTAGAGCATTGGGCGTGGAAGGACTACTAGTAGGTGTATGGGACACCCCACTTCCTTTACTACGGATGCCACACTCGACGGAGTGATATGGACGATATATTTACTACGGATGCCACACTCTTCGGGGTGATATGGACGTTATATACTATGCAGATTCCTCATTTTTTGGAGCGGTAGGACGTTATTATATACATGCGCCCCTGTATTCGGGGGCATATATGGCATATACTAGCCAGTTGTCACGATTGGTGAATTACATCAGCATATGTCTAGCCTACACTTTCTATACGCTCAAAGTTGTCCTCAAGTTGCATTTCACTTAGACGGTTAGGCGACCCATTGGATATTTATATTTTAGTACTTTATTGGCATGTTTATATGTATCTTGTTATATCCCTCTGAGGACCTGGTCCCTTTCCAGATATGGACGAGCAGGAGTATCCACAGGAGTACGGGCCTGGACCTAACTCTACTTACCTGACTGAGGAGGTCTTACCCTCATAGTAGCTATAATTTTATTTCCACCGTTTAGGGATTTTGTTGCTACTTCAGTATAGTCATTTTGTAGTGGATTTGTTTCCACCCGACTATCAGACTAGATACTTATCTTGATATTCAGTTATTATTCAGCTCTTTATTTTTACCTATTATTTGTGCTGTGGATGAGATATAGATTTTGTGTGACTTGTTGTGACAGTATATTACCACTGGTGGATTGAATATTCATAAACAGCGTACGTGTGTATATGGTTTCCATATATTGGAGTTCATATACATACGGCTGGACAGGTTATGTATTCCTAGTCCTACGTATTTTGGGACTGGGGCGTGATATATTTTTAGTGTTGGCCCATGCAGGTCAAGAATATATTGTCTCGGTTACGTAACTATACCGAAATAGCCTGCGTATAGGAATAGAGTATAGGAATCTCGTGCATACTTGACAAAAATATCATTCTTCCTTTCAACTATCCTATGTTTAGATAAACAAAGTTTTACGCCAAAGACCCTTTACCCTGTGACCAGACCCTTTACCCTTGTTGGCGTAAAAGCCAAATGACTGTAGTTGGCGTAAAGGCCAAAAGACTGCCTGGTTAGCGTAAAAAGCTAAAGGAGTGTCCTGTTGGCGTAAAAGGCCAAACTATGAAGAAGACTGCCTTCTTTACGCTGCGGTTATGACAGCTGCCACCCACGTTCAATCTGTGTATGACACGCATCCCTTTATAAGATCATGGCATACAAGCCACGTAGGTAACTACCCCAGCGTAAAACTTGATGATTCATGAATAATAGATAACCAGCGTAGAGTAGCCTGATTAGGCGTAAAATATAAGTATGGTGACGTGAGCGTATTTGTTACAGCCTTAACTTTTCCCAGCCATGACCAAATCTCGTGTATTAAATGCAGAGATATGCCCCGAGTCCCGTACAAGAAACAACTTTTAACGTAACGTCTAATTTTGTCCTGTCTTGAGCGTAAAAACTCACTTCTATCCATGTAGAATAGGCAGCGTATTCAGAAGACTCCATTCTTTTTCCTTTTGGATGCGTAAAAAATGACTTGTGTCAAATATGTCACTAAACGACAACCTGGTCTCTGTGCAAAATCATCATTATAGAAGCATGAAAAATACGCTGAGGAATTATACGCGTAAAACCCTCAAACATGCAGGAAGCCGCGTAAACAGACCTCTAGCACTGGGTGGTGTAAGACATGACTTCAGAGCCATTGGCGAACAACAGAACTTTAACGCTATTCAACATAAAATATAGCTCCAGAATAACCCGCATAATGCAGTATTTCCAGACTGCTTCAGCGTAAAAAGGTTGTTACATTGTCACTTCGGCGTAAAACCTATTTGCTTTTAATGCAGCGGGAAGTTGTACGAGGAACTCTTCGTATTCCTCGAATGAACCTGTCAGATCATGTAGTGAACCTGACCCCTGACAGAAAGTACCGCACGACGATCGAGAGGACGGCTGTAATAATGATTCTGCACAGAGACCCAGACCGTCGTTTAGTGACATTTTCTTGATACAAGTTGCTTTTACGCATTCAAGGAAATATGCTGCCTAGTTTTACACAGGCAGACATGAGCTTTTACGCACAGCAGGAAACGAAACAAACCGCCACGTCAAAAGCTTCCCTTCGTACAGAACTCGAGGCACATCTCGGTAGTTAATGCTCGTGATGGGGGCAGATCTCTGCATTTAATGCATGAGATTTGGTTCTACTTTTAACGACTGGGTGAGCCATAATTATGGCTAATACGTCCACATCATCACCTCTGCATATTACGCCATCAGGCTATTTTTAGTTATAGGAGTACGCTGTACGCTATCTCCTTGAAATACGCCGACCTGACTATTTTCAACTATAGGAGTACGCCGTATGCTATCTCCTCGGAATACGCCAACTCAGGCTATATTTGCATTGGTGCGTGATAAGGCTATTTGGCCCATAATACGCTCAAGACTTCAGTCAAAGAAGAATGATCGGCTATCTTTTACGCTAGCTACCTATCCATGCAGCATAAGGCTTCTACGTCTACTTGGCTTCTATGCCAACTTGACAACTATTTGGCTTCTACGCCAACTTGACAGCTATTGGGCTTCTATGCCTACTGGGCTTCTACGCCTACTTGGCTTCTATGCCAACATGACAGTTACCTGGCTTCTACGCCAGTATGACAGCTATTCGGTTTCTACGCCAATTATCTCTACGCAAGGGCAGTTACCCACGTGGCTGGCATGCTGTGATCTTTCCAGCAGTTATACACATTACCTCATAATGGGACACGCGTCACACGCAGAGTCTAGAGATCATTTAGACGTGGGTAGCAGTTATCATAACCGCCGCGTAAAGAGCGCCCCACTCTCCACTGTTTGGCTTCTACGCCGACTGGACGGTTACGGCAATTGGACTCTATAAATAGAGACCTCTATTGACAAAGGTAAAGGATCGGATCAGAGAGCATCATATTGGATTTTATCGTTGAGAGAGAAGAACCTAGAGCACATACAGAGGGGAGTGATTGACGACTTTGGCATCGAGCATCCAATCCCTCTTACGATTTTTGAAGCTTTCTCCTTCTTCCGCAGCCCTTCTTCGTCATCGTATGGTCCAAGGGACAAAGTGATCGACCGCAGATCAGACTCCTATAACAATATTTACCCAGATTAAATTTTTGTACTTAACATCCTCGTATAGGATTAATTGTACTTTTTGTTTGTAAACCAAAGAAAGGGTTTCGTATAAACCTAGTTTTATTTCTTTTGTTTATTATCAAACACAAGATGGCGACTCTGCTGGGGACTACTTTCTTATCCGACGAGAAATCCATTGCTCAACACGATATTATATCAGTAGGATCAATGAAGAAGACCTTGGTCGTCCAATTCGACTAATTCGCCTATGAAGACATGCTTCGAGCAGGGGGTAGCTCTCACTCCCTCTCCGTCCAAGACAATAGGAAATTGCTTAAGGTATGGATGTCCCGGACATCCCCTACCATTCCGGCCGACTCTTTTTCTTCGACCAACAAGGTTGTAGCATCACAACCTGCGCGCCCCGTGCATAAAACTCTGTCTCCCGTCTGTGTCGTGGCAGACAAAACTTCTGGCAATGCCTCAGTGCTAATCCAGAAGTCTACTCCGTGCTCTGCGCGTAAAACTCTGTCTCCCGTTTGTGACGTGGCAGACAAAGCTTCTGGTTGTGCCTCAATGCTAACCCAGAAGTCTGCTCCGCACCCTGCGCGTAAAATTCAGTCTCCCGTATGTGACATGGCAGACAAAATTTTTGATAATGCCTCAGCGCCAATTCAAAAATTCTAAACGCGCTCCGCGCATAAAAATACATCTTCCCTCCGTGGAAAGGTAGAGGGTCCCTGCAATCTCCGCAAGGGAAAACAAATGGCGGATTTCCTGACCTCTCGACTTTTACGCCATCAAGAGAAGAATCTACCCGCTCTCCAGATTATGCGAGAAGCTGATGGCCGATTGAGGACTTCCTCAGTTTTACGCCAACCTGAGCTGAGTTCCAAATTACGCCAGGATAAGCCTCTCGGCATAAAGAAAGCCCAGTTTGTGGATATATACGCTCCTTATGGATCATGTGCTACTCACATGGCTGAACTGCTGTATATGTATGGCAAGGAGAGAGTTATGGTTTCCAATATCCGTATTCTAAATGATGTAAAAAGGCAGAATAAGCCTTCTTCTTCTTCTTCTGCTGTTAATCCTCCTGACTTGCGCAAATTCTTGATCCAGAAGCGCAAAGATAGGGGATCTTCCAACGTGTCTATTACACCCCCTAGGGAGCAATGTTGTAATAGTCACAAAGTTGTAGTTAATTATTACTTTTCTAAGGCAAAACAGTCAGTTTTCGACCGGTTGAACTACTCTTTGTCTTTACAGAAAGAAGAGCCTACATTTGCATCAGTGAATATGGCTTCACACATTCCTAGAGGAAAGTCAAATTCAAGACGTCATCCCTCTAGAACTCCAAGCCAAAGGAGATTCGACAGACTCCTTGAGAACATTGAAGCTGGGGTGTTCCAAAATACCTGTTTGAGGTCACGACAACCGGCTTTATATTCTTCTGATTCCGATACTGGGGGTCGCCAGTTTCCCAAATCGGATGCTGAAAGTATAGAGTCAATCTCTACAGAGACCTATACTAACCCTTCAATGACATCCAGAGAAATTGGAGTCTATGCCATTGAAGATGAACGCGAAGAGGCTTCCCCATCAGGAAGTACTGAGCAACGCATCGCTGTGTTGGAGACATCTCTGAAAGAGATGCAGTCCATGATGCAGAGTATGCACCAAATATTGGTAACTCAACATACAGCTGCTATAGCTCCAGCATCGGTTCCTCCGACTCAAATACGTGTGGGGGCAGACCTACCACCATACAACAAAAACCAGGAGCCTGTTCTAAATCAAGAGTCAGCAGCTCCTCCATTTCCTAACTCGGAGAATGTATTACCTCCTATCGGAATTATGATACAACCGATCTCTCACCACTTTGCGGTCCTATTACCAGCAGAAGATCCAATGCAGGTAGTGTAGGAATTGAAAGCCCAATTTGATGTCTTAAAGCATAAAGATCAGCTCAAGAAATTGGGAATCTACTAGCCTTACCCAGCTATCTGGGATGAAATCCCTTTCCCTCCTAAATACAAACCACCGGCTATGGCTTTATTTGAGGGAAAGACATCACCGAGCCAGTACATGAACTACTTTAGCATGTTGACGGTATTGTTGCAAGGGAATGACGCCCTTCTCACTAGAGTGTTCAAAGGCTGTCTGTATGGAGTGGCTTATCAGTGGTACCGTAGTCTTGCGGATAATTGCATTACTTCCTTTAAAGATTTCAAGACTTTGTTCTTCGCGCGGTTCCAAGAAGGAGGGATGGACATGTCTATGTCCTCGCTCATCGAAGTAAAGTAGAAGGAGAAAGAAAGCGTTCGTACTTTCATCTAACATTTTCGTCAAGCCACTTTGCAAATGCCTTCCGGAGTTCCAGACTCGGCATTGGTGGACATTTGCAGGAAGAATCTTCTTCCAGTGATCTCGGTGTTCACAGGACCATATCAGTTCCATGATTGGCCCTCGTTTATCATTTCAGCGGTAGCCGCTGAAGACAACAGTCGGAAGGCGCGTGATAATGGAATTATGATATCTACCTCTGATAGAGGCAAGAGGTCATCCTCCAACAACGACCATCCTCGTGGTTCTAAAGGAAAAGTAGCTCTGGCAATCAATACGTCCAGGCAAAATACTGCGGCAACCACACAGACGAAACTTGGGACTTCCAGGCCTATCGAAACATACTCTTTTGATGATGATGACATTCTAAGCATCTTCGACTGTCTTGTCAAAAGTGGCAAGCTCACCCTCCCCGAGGTGAAAAGGCCTAATGAAGTCGGCAGTACCAACAACCCTAAGTACTGTATTTTCCATAGGTATATACATCACCCTACCAAGGCGTTTTATATACTAAAAAGGAAAATTCAGGAGTTGATCGATGCCAAGGCCATCACTCTGCACAATAGTGAGAAGATGGTCACTGCCAACATAATCTCTCTCCAATTTGGCAATCTGCCTCCTCAAGAAGTTTCGGATGGGGTTGTACCTATTTCCCGGACTATGATGAACATTGTTAATCTTCCTCCGGCCAGGGGTCAAAACCATGACCTGGTACCCCTAACTACCCAGCGTGGTGAGATTATGTGGGTTTATCCTGATCTGGTGTCAGAGATCGAGGAGGAGACTCAAGCTGCTAAGGCTAAGTCCCGAAAGAAATCAAGGCGCAAACCATGCCATATGGTTGCTATATCTCCGATATCAGATGAAGAGAGTTTAGCTACTGGAACCCGGTCAGGGAAAGCCTACCTCAAGGACTATGGAGGAAATCAGGAAGATGCAACGACAGACACTTCAGCTACCAAACACCCAAAACCTGAACCTGTCATACCAGAGGCAGGTCCTTCTAGACCAACTTCGACGAACAAGGGCAAGCAAAAAAAAGTGCTTTTTGATAAACCTTTGAAGAATATTCAAAACAAAGATTTGGAGAAGCCATATAACTTCGATATCCTGGCCCAGTTGGCTAATACACCAGCCAGATTGTCCATTTTTGAGCTCCTAAGGCTGTCAAATGACACTCGTCAGGTGAGGCGTTAATGCAGGCAGATGCATGCTTGACTCAGCTCAAGCCTCCCGATAAAGAGCCTGTGGCATGTCATCAATGCCATAGTGTGATGAAAGTGGTCCCCAATATCACTTTCACTCAAGATGACATGTTATTAAAACATAATAGGCATGACAGACCCCTCTATTACACCGGATACGTCGGTTCCATGGAGGTAGACCGGATTCACATAGATCCGGGATCATCGATCAGCATCATTCCTCATAGTCTGCTCAGACTACTGAGGATTCCGACCAGTGAACTGGCTTACACCACCACTATAATCGTGGGCTTCAACGCTAGAAAAAGTAAGCCGTTGGGGAAAATTCGTCTGAGGATCCAGATCGGGGACCTTAGATCAGTGGCTACATGCTATGTCATTGATTCAGAGGTATCCTATAATATTCTATTGAGCAGACCATGGATCCACGATCACAATATTGTTCCTTCCACTCTACATCAATGCTTCAAATATATAGATGCCCAAGGAACAGTAAAAACGGAGTTTGCTAATCTCAACCCATTCAAAGGAGTTGAGTCCTACTACTCCGACGCCATGTTGTACACCCAAGACTACATGAAGGAGGTGTCAGGCAAGATGAAAGAGGAATCGCACCTGAAGCCAGGAGAACCGTCTGTCGAGCAACATTTGTCAGTCCAGGTGAAAGGACGGACTACCCATCCTAAAGTCATAAAACCCATGACTATCCACTTAGAAAAAACCAAATCAGGAGAAGAAAAAGATCCTCTAGTGATCACTTTGAACCAGAAGCCTCCACCCTTGGTCATTAACCTTCGGCGCAACAAACAGCCGATTGATGTAAATACAACCGGGAACAGGATTTTTGATGATAATAAAGAATCTCTTTTCCAGTATATTGACGCCCAATTTCCTAATCAGGAATCATCCCTCCATAACGATATAGAGTCTATAGCATAAAAATTCTTGGAAGCTATATTCTCCTATCATCCGTATGTGTGGGAGGTAGCGTCAATACCTAACGTCATCACGACATATGGGCCACATGAAATTCTATCTTTATTATCTCGCCTACTCGCAGCAATCAGCATCCGATAGTCTTCGGTCGCATGCGCAACAGACCGGTTGTACGAGAAGATTCTCACGAATTAGATGTTGGTAAAATGCTGGTTCACAGATATAGTCCCCAAGCTTTGAAGATTATGCAAAGTATGGATTATGATCTGAAGTCAGAACCAGGCCTCAACTACGGGAAAGGCAAGCGAATGCTGTTGCATGGTGATCCTTACTGTCAACGAACTCATTTTGGGTAAGGTTATACCACCTCCCTCACAACTTCTGAGTCATATGAGGATATCTTTTCCTCTTCTCATGATAGCTCGTTGTCCCTCGTCTCAGACGATGATCTCGAACGAGCATTATCAGTAAATACGGTATTGACAGATTCTCTCGAAGCAGACGAATAAGAATCTGAACTGTTTGAAAATGACTCTTAGGCACAACAAATGGATACACAATGGGAACTCCGGTTCGAGCAAAGAGAATCGCCCACTAAAGATAAAGTTATCCAAATCGATGTTGGGGATGAAATTTTACCAAAGCCGATATTTATCAGTAATAATATTTCCCCAGCAGAAAGGGAAGAGATGATACAGCTGATAAAAGAATATATCGATGTCTTTGCATGGAATTATGAGAATATGCCAGGTCTTGATCAAAAAGTGGCTACCCATAAACTCAATATATTGTCCAATTCAAAACCCGTAAAACAGCACCAACGCCGGTTCCGCCCGGATATGATGGATGCTATTGAAGCTAAAATTAAGAAGTTGATAGCCTACGGGTTCATCAAGGAAGAACAACATCCCGATTGGGTCGCCAACGTTGTCCCAGTCATGAAGAAAAGTTGGAAAGTGCGTGTTTGCATCGATTTTTGAGATCTGAAAGCAGCCTGCCCCAAGGATGAGTTTTCTTTTCCCATCACAGACGTCATGATCGACAATACCTGCGATTTTGAACGCATGTCTTTCATGGACGAATTCTCAGGATACAACCAGATAAAAATGCATCCTGAAGACGAGAAGCATACTGCCTTCCACACACCACTGAGGGTATATTGCTACACAGTCATGCCCTTTGGATTAAAGAATGCCGGGGCTACATATCAGCGAGCCATGAGTAACATATTCCATGAACATCTACGCAAAATCGTGGAGTGTTACGTAGATGACATCGCTGTCAAAAGCCGCCTCATGGGTACTCATATTCAAGACTTAAAGACGGTGTTCGATTTGATGCGCCAACATCAACTCAAAATGAACCCCACAAAGTCCTTTCTTGGTGTATCCAGTGGCAAATTCCTAGAATTTGTCATTACCGCCAAAGGCATTCAAGTGGACCCTGATAAAGTGAAGGCCATCTTAGAAATGCGACCTCCCCGTAACCTGAGAGAACTCAGAGGATTTCAAGGTCGTCTAGCTTACATCAGGAGATTCATATCCAACCTCTCTGGGAGATGTCAATATTTTTCTCGCCTCATGAAGAAAGGTGTATCTTTCGTATGGGACGAAGCCTGTCAGCAAGCATTTGACGATATCAAACGCTACCTTACTAATCCTCCAGTTCTGGTGCCTCCCGTCATAGGAAGACCATTTTTGCTGTATGTTCGAGCAATGGATCATTCTCTGGGAGCCCTTCTCGCATAGAAGAACGATGAAGGTCATGAACATGCAATCTACTATTTAAGCAGGATGATGATCGGAGCTGAACATCGGTACAATCCAGTGGAAAAAGAATGCTTGGCCCTAATGTTTGCTATTCAGAAGATGCGATATTACATCACAGGCCAAACTATTCACATCATCTCCAGAATCAATCCTCTTCGGGTATTACTGAGTAAGCCAAGTGATCTTAATTTCCGACTCGCGACTTGGGCGATGTTATTAATACCATATGATATGGTGTACGTCCCTCAGAAGTCCATAAAAGGTCAGGCCTTGGCTGATTTCTTAGCTGCTCATCCTATTCCGGAAATCTCCAAACTATACGAGGACATTCCCGACGAAGTTGCAGAATATAATTCTGCGATGGAAGATGATATATGGCAGCTATTCTTCGATGGTGCCTCTCGAACTGGTCCCAAGGGAAACGTAGTTTTAGGAGTAGGAATTGTTCTGGTGACTCCTGACAAACTCGTCATCTAACGAGCATATTCTCTCTGCGAGCCCTGCTCTAATAATGTGGCAGAGTATAATGCTCTACTAATCGGGCTTCAAGTCGCTCAAGAATTAGAGGTCGAATATCTGGAAGCTTTTGGTGATTCCCAGCTAATCGTCAATCAGGTCAGAAGAGTATATGAAGTCCGCAATCCAGATCTCATTCCTTATCACCAAGCAACGATCGAGATAGCCATGTCTTTCAAAGGGTTCTTTGTAGAGAATGTACCTCGATCTCAAAATTTGGAAGCTGATGTTATGGCCAGTTTAGCGGCAGATCTGGCTATTCCTATAAGAAGGTAGAACTCGGTTATCCTTCTTAACAGAGATTTGTTTTGTATGAAAATTAATTTTCACATGGAATGCAGCTACGCCGTAAATACGATTCCTCCTAAGAGAGACTGGAGAAGTCCCTTCATAGACTTCGCAGCATACAGAATTTTACCAGAGGATCCCAAAGAAGCAGTATCGGTTAAAAGACGATCATTACGCTTCTACTTTGACGCTTCCTCACAGAGTCTATATCATCGAACATACGACGGACTACTACTGCAATGTCTCTCTAATGATGATACAAAACGGGTTATCCGTGAAGCTCACGACGATGTATATTGTACACATCAACCCGGTCCTAAGCTACAGGATCGTATCAGGAGGATGGGCTACTAATGGCCTACTATGATCGCAGATGCAGTAAAATATGCAAGACAATGCAAAGCTTGTCAAGTTCATGCGGATTTTATACATCAGCCTTCTGAGTATCTACATCCTACTATTGCATCATGGCCCTTCAAAGCATGGGGCATGGACATCATTGGTCCTATTCACCCATCATCTTTTAGAGGACATCGGTTCATATTGGCCATCACGAACTACTTCTCTAAATAGGCAGAGACGATCCCTTTTGCTGAGGTAAAGACATCCAACGTGATCAGCTTTATCAAGTATCATGTCATTTATCGCTTTGGGATACCCTGAAGGATCATCTATGACAACGGGCCTCAATTCATCAGCCAAGCGTTTTACCGATTTTGTGACAAGAATCAGATACAAAATATGGCCTCTACGGCATATAATCCAACTGCTAATGGTTTGGCGGAAGCCATCAACAAAATTATCATTAAACTCTTGAAGAAGTTCGTTTCTTCGAACAAAAGAGATTGGAATAAGAAACTGGGAGAATGCCTCTGGGCATACCGCACAACGGCACGAACACCGACAGGTTGTACCCTATTCTCATTAGTTTACGGGAGTGAAGCAGTTCTTCCCATTGAAGTTCAGATTCTCTCACTCAGAATAGCAGTGGCTAATGAGTTAACTCTGGAAAAGAATAACCTATTAAGGCTTCAAGAGCTAGAAGGATTAGACGAGAAACGCCTTCAAGCTCAACAACGCATTACATTCTACCAGGCACGCATTTCCAAAGCTTTTAATCAAAAAGTAAAGGAAAAGGTGTTCAAAGTTGGTGAGCTAGTTTTAGCGGTGAAAAGGCCAATGATCATTACTCATAAGGGTAAGGGTAAATTCCAGCCCAAATGGGAGGGCCCTTATGTGATTGAAACGACGTTTTCTAATGGCGCCTACAGATTATCCAAGCCTAACAGAGATCTGATAATGGCTCCTATCAACGACAAATTCTTAAAGAGGTATTATGCTTAATCTTCTTTGCTCAAATGGAGTATGGTGAAGATCTCGTTCTGACAACACTACGTCCAAAGAACTAGTTGGAGCATATTCTATCATGTTCTTATGACCTCTGAATAGATATGTTTAACTAATTTGGAACTTCAAAACCTATCACGTCCATATTACCTCTGATAGTGTTTTGTATACAAATTTAGTTGGATCATATTCTATCATGTCCATATAACCTCTGAATAGATATGTCCAGCTGAAGCTTACCGAAAGTATATCACGTCCATATTACCTCTGATATCACTTTCACCCTAACCTATCATTTATATTCAAAAAATGATGGGTCCACCAAAGTCAGATAAAGTCTCTAATTATCTCCAGAAAGAGCAAGTTACATATAAATAAAAAAAGTACATCATTGGGGAGGAGCAGTCAAATCACGGATCTGCTGTGCCAGAGCAGCCATCCTCTCATTCCTGGAGTTCAAGACATTAGCACGAGCCCGCTCCAACCTTGCCTCCTCATTGTTCAAGGCTGGCCGTAAAGAATGCCGAGATAGGATAATCTCTAGGCATGAAAGAATGCCGAGATAGGGTAATCTCTAGGCATCTTGGGCAGGTACATGACCATGCCCTCAGCAGTAAAAATCCAGTTTTCCTTTTTGGGCTTCGTCTGGGATTGTTTATCAATTATATCCCCGAATAGGAAAGCTGGTTTTATATATTTGTCCCCCATCTATGTACGTCAGGGGCTCCCCGCTGATCATACTCAACAACATTCGTTCTCCTTGAGACGATATTAGAATTCTCCTTCCTTCAGGATACTGGGTTCCAGAAATGGGAAATGTCACATGGGGCAAATCCACCAAATAATTCGAGTTCAGCATCCCAGCAGCAGAACCCATCACCTCAGCCAACAGAGGGATCTGCAAGTCTACTACAAAATGCAAGAAGAACAAGTCAGTTTCTACACTAGACATTACAGTCTTGCAGCTTACGCCAAAGATCAACAGTCTGTGCTTTTACGCCAAGACTGTAAAAACATGAGTTTTTACGCTGGAACCTATTTTTGAGGCATAAAATTCAAGGTTGGCAGTATACACAAAAATCTAATAGTCTGTGTTTTCACGCCAGACTTCCAAAATTTGAGTTGTTACGCCAAAATTTTTATCCAGAGCGTAACACTTAAAGTTAGTAGTATACGCCAAATTTCGACAGTCAAAGCTTTTACGCCAGACTGCGAAAATATGGAGTTTTTACGCTGACACATTAGGAATGTGGACGTAAATGATAAAACATCTCTGTGCATCATCTTCCTCGAAGAGGCTCTCAACACAGAAGATGACCTAGCATGTTCACGTACAACGTGTGCGAAGGATTTTTTTCTTCGTTTTCTTGTCCCAAAAGCTTTACCTATGACGCCTGGTGCACAGCTTGACGGTGGGGCACTTCGTTCAGATCGGGGTTCACTCAGCCCAATGGGAGTTGCTCGTGCTTGAGCAGAGGAGCGAGAAGACGATGCAAATTTCTTTTCCTTAGAGGTGGAAGTTGGTTTCGATGCCATGGCTAAAACTCAGAGTTCTCAAAGGAAGAGACGAAGAAGAGCTCTCAAAGGAACAAATATTTTTTTGCAAAAGACAGATGAAGAGTTTCTTCTCTCAAAGCCTTGGGGTATTTATAGAGTTCAGATAACTCTTCAAATTTTTAATGAAATCCGATATTTAATATTCGATTATGATTTGGGACCACGTCAGCCTATCATTTAAAAGAAGAAGGCGGACGGTCAGTGGATCCAGAACTTACGCGCAGAGCAGATCTATGATTTTACGCTCAGGAGTTTTTACGCTCAAAGAGACCACAAATCTATGATTTTACGCTCAGAGGCTATAAGTCTATGGTTTTACTCCCGGATGCTTTTATGCTCTGTAGCTTTTACGCTCGAGAGGCTACAAACCTATGACTTTACGCTCAGAAGCTATAAATCTATGATTTCACGCTCAGAAGTTTTTACGCTCAGAGGCTACAAATCTATGATTTCACACTCAGAGACTATAAGTCTATGGTTTTACGCCTGGATGCTTTTATGCTCAGCAGCTTTTACGCTCGAGAGGCTACAAACCTACGACTTTACGCTCAGAGGCTACAAATCTATGATTTCACGCTCGGAAGCTTTTTTTTGCTCAGAAGCTACAAATCTACGATTCTACGCTCAACAGCTACAGATGGCCAACCGCAAGGATTTACGCAGAAGTGCTCCTTTTAGCTACAAAATATTCCAAGTACTTAAAATACACAGAAGTCAGCATTGAAGATGACTCTTCTCCTTAGGCCATTGGAAGTTCAGCCAAAGTCTAGCCGTAATCTTTCTCAAACGTTCAAGTATGGCCTGTTTGACGGCCATTTCTCGCCCTATTTCAAGGGATTTTCTGGAAATTATTCTTGAAGATGATAGTCTTAACAAGAATTCTTCGCATCAAAGAAATGACAGTTCAGAAATTGTACGCGACTCCTCGTCCAAAATAGCATGACAGTTTGGATCTTCAACTTAAATGCTAAGGAGCTTTCTACGCGTCTTCAGTTACGCGTAAAAGACGGGACGAGACCAGAGACTCTTTTTATCAGAGTTGACATAAAGTTATTCAGACGTGCCGAAGCTGCACATATTCAGACTTCATCACAACAAAAATGGCAAATCATCAGATGTGTAAAAGAAGACAATTTTATTAATCATGATTACATATGATGGAAATCCAGTCTACAAAGGGTTTTTCATCTTCATGATTATATATGATAGAAATCCTTTTTTCTACAAAGGGTTTCTCATTTTCATTTAGGATTACGCCAAGAATCTGTTCTGCCAGGTTCTCGTATTGGTGGAGATCTTTTTCAGTCTGCTATAGCAGTTCATCGACTTTCACAGTCGATGAACAAGAAAATGATCAATAGCGGGAGGATACAGAACTGGGCCTGTATAAATTATTCAAGAGTCCACCCTCCATACGCCATGGTAGGCATGCCCTAGAATTGAGTTGAGGGTTCAGACTCAATATTGGAAGATAGGGCCAGACTGCCTACCACCGTCCAGCTTCATAATGAGAGAAACTACAGCTTGCAAGCTGTGTGGCCAAATAAGACCATTCCTCTCTCCTGGATGAATTGCCATATAAAATTGCTGATTATCCCGAGCAAAGGAAGCTATGATATCCTTCCATGATCCATCGTTGCAGAGGACATTTGCTCGAAGATACCTCCTTTTACGGCTCTTTACATGCTGGAAGAACATGATCTTCTTCTTCCTCAAGTCGACTCGACAAAATTTGGCAACCATCCTTTTGTGATGAAGGAAATATGGGAAAAATAGGTTAACTCAGTCGCCCTTATATAGGCAGAGGAGATCACACCAAATCCCAACAAATCCCTAAATATTTGCCGAGAAATCAGCCTCGTAGAACGAGTCAAACTTGACATTTTCATGATTTATTCAAAGTGTTTCAAATTATGAGATATTTGAAAACTTTAAAGGGGGGCTTGTAGAAGCATGAAAAATATGCTGAGGAATTATACGCGTAAAACCCTCAAACATGCAGGAAGCCGCGTAAACAGAGCTCCAGCACTGGGTGGCGTAAGACATGACTTTAGAGCCATTGGCGAACAACAGAGCTTCAACGCTATTTAGCGTAAAATATAGCTCCAAAACAACCCGCATAATGCAGTATTTCCAGACTGCTTCAGCGTAAAAAGGTTGTTACATTGCCACTTCGGCGTAAAACCTATCTGCTTTTAATGCAGCGGGAAGTTGTACGAGGAACTCTTCGTATTCCTCGAATGAACCTGTCAGATCATGCAGTGAACCTGACCCATGACAGAAAGTATCGCACGATGATCGAGAGGACGGCTGTAATAATGATTCTACACAGAGACCCAGACCGTCGTTTAGTGACATTTCCTTGATACAAGTTGCTTTTACGCATTTAAGGAAATACGCTGCCTAGTTTTACACAGGCAGACATGAGCTTTTACGCTCAGCAAAAAATGAAATAAACTGCCACGTCAAAAGCTGCTCTTCATACAGAACTCAAGGCACGTCTCGGCAGTTAATGTGCGTGATGGGGGCAGATCTCTGCATTTAATGCATGAGATTTGGTTCTACTTTTAACGACTGGGTGAGCCATAATTATGGCTAATACGTCCACATCATCACCTCTGCATATTACGCCATCAGGCTATTTTCAGTTATAGGAGTACGCTGTACGCTATCTCCTTGAAATATGTCGACCTGGCTATTTTCAACTATAGGAGTACGCCGTATGCTATCTCCTCGAAATACGCCAACTCCGGCTATATTTTCATTGGTGCATGATAAGGCTATTTGGCCCAGAATACGCTCAAGACTTCAGTCAAAGAAGGATGATCGGCTATCTTTTACGCTAGCTACCTATCCATGCAGCATCAGGCTTCTACGTCTACTTGGCTTTTATGCCAACTTGACAACTATTTGGCTTCTACGCCAACTTGACAGCTATTGGGCTTCTATGCCTACTGGGCTTCTACGCCTACTTGGCTTCTATGCCAACATGACAGTTACCTGGCTTCTATGCCAGTATGACAGCTATTCGGTTTCTACGCCAATTATCTCTACGCAAGGGCAGTTATCCACGTGGCTTTCATGCTGTGATCTTCGCAGCAATTATACGCATTACCTCATAATGGGACACACGTCACACGCAGAGTCTAGAGATCATTTAGACGTGGGTAGCAATTATCATAACCGCCACGTAAAGAGCGCCCCACTCTCCACTGTTCGGCTTCTACGCCGACTGGACGATTACGGCAATTGGACTCTATAAATAGAGACCTCTATTGACAAAGGTAAAGGATCGGATCAGAGAGCATCAGATTGGATTTTATTGTTGAGAGAGAAGATCCTAGAGCACAGACAGAGGGGAGTGATTGACGACTTTGGCATCGAGCATCCAATCCCTCTTGCGATTTTTGAAACTTTTTCCTTCTTCTACAACACTTCTTCGTCATCGTGTGGTCTAAGGGATAAAGTGATCGACCGCAGATCAGACTCCTATAGCAATATTTACCCAGATTAATTTTTTGTACTTAACATCCTCGTATAGGATTAATTGTACTTCTTGTTTGTAAACCAAAGAAAGGGTTTCGTATAAACCTAGTTTTATTTCTTTCGTTTATTATCAAACACAAGATCATAAACAAAAGAAATAAAACTAAGTTTATACGAAACCCTTTCTTTGGTTTACAAACAATCATCACAGCCGACCTCTCGATCATCGTGCAGTACTTTTGTCAGATGTCAGGATTCACTGATTAGTCTGACAAATTTATCCAAGGAATACGAAGAGCTCCTCGTACAAATTTTACGCAAACTTTACACATGCAAACTTTTTCGCAAACTTTACGCACATAGAGTTTTACGCGCAGAACTTTTTGGCAGATTTACGCGCAACAGATCTTTTATGCACAGATATTTTATGCACAGATTTCCTACGCCAACTTTATACCGGAAGACTTTACACGCAGACTTTTTTACGCGGACAGTCTAAAGTTCTGTTTTATGCCAAACTACCTTGGTTCTCTGCTTTACGCGGACCACTCTGAAGCTTTATTTTATGCCAAACTTCCTTGAATCTTTGTTTTACGCCAACAGTTTGAAAACCTGTTTTACGCCAAACTACTTTGAACCTCTACTTTACGCCAACTTCTTTGAATCTCTGTTTTACGCCGACGACTTTGAATCTCTTCTTTACGCTTCTCTGCTTTATGCGGGCAGTTCTGAATCTCTACTTTATGCCAAATTATCTTGAAGCTCTGCTTTATGCAGGAAGCTTAGCATCCTATTTTACGCCAACTTTCTTGCGTCCCTGTTTATGCAGGGAGAGACTTCAAGTATGTTGGAGGTTTTTGATTGTAAATACGCGGATAATTCCCCCGCGTATTTTATGCTTCTATATTCTATCTAATGCTTGCATCCTGTTTAATTTCTGTACTTCTTCTAAATATTGTGTACATCACCTACAGAGAGATGAATATGCAGAATGGATGTACTATCTCCGATGGTGACCCAACTCCTGGAGTCAATTGTCAAACTCAAGAAGGAACCTCAATAATTCCTAGACTTCCAGGACCAGATGGACAGATTCACAATCCAGTTCTATCTGATCTTCCCGTTCCACCTAATGGGAACCTTCCAGCATCATCAACATCACAAGATGGCCAGGCACAACTGTTCCAATTCTTCCAGATGATGATGCAGGAATAGAGGCAGCAGGCAGCCGAACAAAGGTAAGAAATTCTGGCAGCAATTGAAAGAATGGATGCACAGGTTGCTGTACCAGCTCAAGCACTAGCTCCAGTACCTCGAGCTAGAGTTGGTTCAGTAAAAAACTTTATAGAAATGGGTCCAAGGCCGTACAAAGGCATTGAGAGCCCAGAGAAAACTACCAACTGGATCACTCACACTCGAAAATTATTAGAGGCATCGCAGCTACCTGCAGACCTATGGATGATGGGTATAGGGACATATCCAGGACCAATAAGGACACAGCAAGAAGAACCTATCAGACGTCCTTTGGAACAACAACAACAGTATCAACACAGAGCCGGACCGTATCAGATCCCAGAGAATCCTCGCTGCCATTATTGTAGGAAACGCGGGCATATTTTAAAAAACTGTCGACTTCGCCTAGGATAATGTATGAGATGTGGTTTCGGACAGCATATGAGGAAAGACTCGTCCTATGCAACAGACAGTGACACTTTCACCGTCAGTACAGGAGCTAGCACTTCCAGCACCGAAGCAAGCTCAACAAACGGTGAGACCAGGAGCACCTCGACCTCCAGTAGCAGGGGGATTTCAGCGAAGACCACCTCTACCTACACAGTGTCACGACCCGCACCCGGTTGTTCGGGTACGAGTGCGTGGGCACGTCCAGCCTACGCCGCAGTGTCGACGGTAGTACGCTGTCTAGGTCATTTCTGGGGTCAAAAAGCATCTATCTCATCCACAATAATAAACAGGCAAAGATAATCATAGGAATAAGAATGCTTGGATTTCATAATATTTAATCTGTGACAACCAATCCTCAGTCAATACAAGCCAGAAGATAAATCGGGGACAAACCCGAGTATATGCTGAAAGGAAATAAAATAATAACTAACTGGCTACTCCTCCTCAAGGGTGGTCTCCTGAGTGGGAACCGGCTCCTCAACTGTGTCATCTGCTACCTCATAGGGATCATAATAGGTGGGGGCAAGGTTCTCATCATCGCCTAAACAACAGATCCAGTCAGGAAAGGAGCAAAGTACACAGTGCACAACAAGATTAAACTAAATATTTTATGACAATTAAATATTGGATATCATATTGAGAAACAGCATTAGCAGAACATTATTATCTCAGAGTTAACTGCAAACAGGAATATGAGAAACAGAAATAAATAAAACAGGAAATGAAACTACAATAGCCTAGCAAGAAATAACCAGAACTATATGTGTGTACTTGTGTTTGTTTTTAGAATACATAGTTGGCATGTAGGGGTTTATAAGGCTAATCAGGCACGCCATAGGCGGCTAGCAGTCAGGAATAATCAAGTATCAGGCTGATGGTACCGTCGCGTACCAAAAGCTAGCAGTCACGATAGGGGAAAGGGTAAACTACATGCCTCCTAGTATTCTCCCACCCGACATGAAAAATAAGACAGGAACTACCAATATTCAAGACATGAAATTCAACATTTCTAACACGATGTGTAATCATCAAGGGTACATGTAAGACAGGAAATTAATTATCACAATATATAAAGATTAACTTGAGGTGCAGGTACTTGCCTGTTGTTTGGATCTGATTAATTTGGTTCTTGGGGGAAAAGTCCAGAGATGAGTCCAAAAGCTGAAATAGACATTAGCATCACGCTCAGAAGATGTCAAATAGCTAGAAATGCCTGTCCTTGGGTCCAATTTGGAGACAAGGGCAAAAACGGCAGTTTCGGGTCAAAACAGGGTCCGCCGGTGGGCCCGCTTTGCACCGAAAAATGCGTCCAGGTCAAAGGTCTCAAAATTCACCAAACTTAGTGTCAACAGGTCAGGAACGCTGATACGAACCCAACGGAACTTCCAGATTTGGATTCCGATGAGCCGAACACAAAATTGCCCGTCGAGCGGGGCTTGTGGGGCCCACGACACGCGATTTCGTCAACGTTCTCAGAATCGAACCAAACTTGACCCACAGGACCAGCGTATCGCTACGAGTCCGATGGCGCAAGTTTTGCCTCGATCTGATGAGTGTGCACGAAGTTAGGGGGAATTGCAGAAAAGCCGGATACGGGGCGATGTCCGCGGATACGCGTTGATTCCGGTGTGCACGCACACCCGAATCAGCTTCCGCGAAGTCTCACACGTCCGTATCGACGGTGCGCACGTATCTGTGAAGATCGCACACGACCAAGTCGTCCCGTTTGGCGGGACGTACTCAGTTCCGGGGGTGAAACAGGGTCTGGTTTTTCCTGTTTTTGGATCGCGGTTTGCGATCACCACAGGACGCGATGCCCCGAACAGTTTATCCGGACACCGAGAGGGTCATACAGGCTTCCCAACGCAATTTGCGGAATCGAAAACAGAGCTACGAGGCGAAAGTTACACGCATCTGAAGGGGACCCGAGAACAGGGTCAAAATCGTGTCCGACATGACACATGACACAGTGTCCTGTGTCCCGTGTCCGACACAGAGAGGAGAATTAGGGCTAGGGTTAGGGTTTGGGAGCTACGGCCGGCGGGTCCGGTGGTCGGCATGGCGGCGGGAAGGTCGAGGGCGGTCGGGGGCGCTGGGGCGCGGCCGGACTGAGGCGCGGCGGAGCCGAGGGCGGCGGGGGCGGCTGCTGCGGCTGCTGTCTCCGCTGCTGCTGGAGTCGGGCGGGTGGCGTCGGAGGAGGAGCGGAGGAGAGGGGAGGAGGTGCTGGCGGAGCTGGGTGGTCGTCGGCGAGGGCGGGCGGCGCCGGGGACGGCGTCGGAGGCGGTGGTGGCGAGGGGGTGTCGACGGGGATCTGGCGGTGGAGGGTTAAAATAGGGGAACGGGGCGGTTGCGGAGGCCGAGACGGGCGGAGAGGTGGCCGGGTCGTGGAGGAGCGGGCCGATGCGGGCGGCGGCGTCCTCGGGCGACGGCGCCGGACGCGGGGGGGAACGGGTCAGGCGGAGAGGAGAGAAGGGGGCGGGTTAACGGGTCGCGGTCGGGTTCGGGTGGACCCGACCCGACCCGATAGCTTTGGCGGGCTGGGCTCGGCCCAATGGGCTGGGCCGGACTCTATAATAATAATAATAATAATAATAATATACTTAATTAATTAATTAACAAATAAATAAACAAATAGTTTTTAGGTAATTAAAAATAGGTCCGGGGTCCAATAAATTCCAGAAAAATTACCCTAAGTCCAGTTTTTCATTTTACACCCAAAAATATTATTTCCATAATATTTTAATATTATTTATTAATAATTAAAAATTATTTAATAATTAGAAAGCCTGATTTTAATTACAGAAAATTCTCAGAAAATTTCAGAAAATCGTAAAAATCCCAATTTTAATATTTTTGAAAAATCAAGGGCTTACAATCTACCCAACTTATGAAAATTTCGTCCTCAAAATTTAAAATTAAGCCATAATCTTTCGCGTATCTCAATCGCAATCCCCTTGCGAAATTTTAAATCATAATCATGTCCACTGCAACCACTTCATGATTAAGGTGACTACTGTTCAAATCAGAAATTCGATTTATGGTTATTACTTCCTCAAGTTACCCCCAGGCAGGGATTTTTTTTTTTTTTTGATTAAGTCCACATAGCATCTTCCAGATTGGCACGGGCTTATGAATTCACCTCACGATCGTAATTTCTTTGGAGTAATTCGAGTCCTGTATGCTTCAACTTTTTATCTCCTCAATAATCCAACTAGTTAGTCCAACCATCAAAATTTTAATTTGTAATTCAAATCATCAAATTGAAAAAAATAATTAAATGTAGTCCACCCATGTTCAAGTCTGAATTTCTATAAATTTCATCTTCTAAATTCAAATTGATGATTTTACCTTCATTATTCAAGATTTAAATCATGTATCCAAGATACAACTTATTGGGTCCTCGATATCAATTCATTAATCATTTTAGTCACTCCTCTAAATTTTCAAAATTATAATGGCTTGCTTCTTCCAATCTGACCTTACTTGGTCACGATCCAAAGGACATTCCTCTCGGGTTGACAAATGCATAGCTACCCAACTTAGAGTTTACCCATTCATCACAAAAGACTATATACCTTAAGAAAATATTCCTTGATATGTTTACCTACGTCATTCAATCCTCGAACTTCAACGCCGATCATGTCACATGTGATATGTCCTCAATTACGAAAGTTTAATCCTCAAGTATGTGATCGGCCTATGTGGCATATCTAGTACTATCTATGTACTAACTTATACCAGGCACAAGATTTCGTCTTTCCAAAATAAAGGAAGACGAAGATCAATAATAAGGAGTTCAAGGGTGGGGTGATAGAAAAGAAATATCGGGGTCAAGGCATTTTAAGTATTCAGGTGGGAATTGTCAAGTGATTGTGGATTAAATCCTATCTCGGTAATTCCTATTCACATGCTCGTATTAATACAGTTATGTAATCGATACGATATGCTCGGACATGTCTAGAGGGCAAGTATACTAGCCAACTATATATCTCAATCCACGTAAAGTAGTGCGAAAGGCGAATCAAAATGCACTAAGGCTGATCAGACCGTAATGCACTGATTCTGAATAGACAATCGTATTAGTGTGTCGACCCACTAATACATATGTCATGAACAAGCTTGATAAAAAGTAAGCTTGCAAAACTAGGCTATAGAATAGCAGCATAAGTCAAGTATATCAAAATTAAGTGCGCTAGATGGTGATGAAAGGAGGTACAAATTATTTAAGTTTACAAAATAACCTACATTAAGCACAATAACAAAAGATCCTACAATCACTACAGTTATCAGAAAGCATTCCAGGTTATTAGCAAGTTTAAAGTTTACTAGGTTGGGGCTGAGGTCACAAACCAATGGGCACGAGCTAAACAATACTAGGAACGGCATCTACGAATCACTTACGCGCATTAGTTACTCTACGAGTCTGCGCGTTCTCCACGGTCATGCTGGTAGAGCATCTCGTGGTGATCTTGTAGGAACCTCATCGCTTGCTGGTAGATCCCTTACTCTGCATCCAAAAATAAACGATAAAGACGCACAGGAATCAAGGCAGGATGCAAGTCAAGGAATTAATTCAAATCCGACATAGGTGTCAAGAACGATTCAAGCAAGTGGATGAGATCCTAAACTTATCCTATTCTTATTGTAGGCCTGTTCGGTCCCGAATTTGAAACCGAACAATTTAGTCGTAGATCTGCATGGGCCACCACAAAAATGTGTCACGACCCGCACCCGGTTGTTCGGGCACGAGTGCGTGGGCACGTCCAGCCTACGCCGCAGTGTCGGCGGTAGTACGCTGTCTAGGTCATTTCTGGGGTCAAAAAGCATCTATCTCATCCACAATAATAAACAGGCAAAGATAATCACAGGAATAAGAATGCTTGGATTTCATAATATTTAATCTGTGACAACCAATCCTCAGTCAATACAAGCCAGAAGATAAATCGGGGACAAACCCGAGTATATGCTGAAAGGAAATAAAATAATAACTAACTGGCTACTCCTCCTCAAGGGTGGTCTCCTGAGTGGGAACCGGCTCCTCAACTGTGTCATCTGCTACCTCATAGGGATCATAATAGGTGGGGGCAAGGTTCTCATCATCGCCTAAACAACAGATCCAGTCAGGAAAGGAGCTAAGTACACAGTGCACAACAAGATTAAACTAAATATTTTATGACAATTAAATATTGGATATCATATTGAGAAACAGCATTAGCAGAACATTATTATTTCAGAGTTAACTGCAAACAGGAATATGAGAAACAGAAATAAATGAAACAGGAAATGAAACTACAATAGCCTAGCAAGAAATAACCAGAACTATATGTGTGTACTTGTGTTTGTTTTTAGAATACATAGTTGGCATGTAGGGGTTTATAAGGCTAATCAGGCACGCCATAGGCGGCTAGCAGTCAGGAATAATCGAGTATCAGGCTGATGGTACCGTCGCGTACCAAAAGCTAGCAGTCACGACAGGGGAAAGGGTAAACTACATGCCTCCTAGTATTCTCCCACCCGACATGAAAAACAAGACAGGAACTACCAATATTCAAGACATGAAATTCAATATTTCTAACACGATGTGTAATCATCAAGGGTACATGTAAGACAGGGAATTAATTATCACAATATATAAAGATTAACTTGAGGTGCAGGTACTTGCCTGTTGTTTGGATCTGATTAATTTGGTTCTTGGGGAAAAAGTCCAGAGATGAGTCCAAAAGCTGAAATAGACATTACCATCACGCTCAGAAGATGTCAAATAGCTAGAAATGCCTGTCCTTGGGTCCAATTTGGAGACAAGGGCAAAAACGACAGTTTTGGGTCAAAACGGGGTCCGCCGGTGGGCCCGCTTTGCACCGAAAAATGCGTCCGGGTCAAAGGTCTCCAAATTCACCAAACTTAGTTTCAACAGGTCAGGAACGCTGATACGAACCCAACGGAACTTCCAGATTTGGATTCCGATGAGCCGAACACAAAATCGCCCGTCAAGCTGGGCCTGTGGGGCCCACGACACGCGATTTCGTCAACGTTCTCAGAATCGAACCAAACTTGACCCACAGGACCAGCGTATCGCTACGAGTCCGATGGCGCAAGTTTCGTCTCGATCTGACGAGTGGTCACGAAGTTAGGGGGAATTGCAGAAAAGCCGGATACGGGGCGATGTCCGCGGATATGCGTTGATTCCGGTGTGCACGCACACCCGAATCAGCTTCCGCGAAGTCTCACACGTCCGTATCGACGGTGCGCACGTATCTGTGAAGACCGCACGCTACCAAGTCGTCCCATTTGGCGGGACGTACTCAGTTCCGGGGGTGAAACAGGGTCTGGTTTTTCCTATTTTTGGATCGCGGTGTGCGATCACCACAGGACGCGATGCCCCGAACAGTTTGTCCGGACACCGAGAGGGTCATACAGGCTTTCCAACGCAATTTGCGGAATCAAAAATAGAGCTACGAGGCGAAAGTTACACGCACCTGAAGGGGACCCGAGAACAGGGTCAAAATCGTGTCCGACACGACACAGGACACAGTGTCCTGTGTCCCGTGTCCGACACAGAGAGGAGAATTAGGGCTAGGGTTAGGGTTAGGGTTTGGGAGCTACGGCCGGCGGGTCCGGTGGTCGGCACGGCGGCGGGAAGGTCGAGGGCGGTCGGGGGCGCTGGGGCGCGGCCGGACTGAGGCGCGGCGGAGCCGAGGGCGGCGGGGACGGCTGCTGCAGCTGCTGGAGTCGGGCGGGTGGCGCCGGAGGAGGAGCGGAGGAGAGGGGAGGAGGTGCTGGCGGAGCTGGGTGGTCTACGGCGAGGGCGGGCGGCGCCGGGGACGGCGTCGGAGGCGGTGGTGGCGAGGGGGTGTCGACGGGGATCTGGCGGTGGAGGGTTAAAATAGGGGAACGGGGCGGTTGCGGAGGCCGAGACGGGCGGAGAGGTGGCCGGGTCATGGAGGAGCGGGCCGAGGCGGGCGGCGGCGTCCGACGGCGGCGCCGCCGGACGCGGGGGGGAACGGGTCAGGCGGAGAGGAGAGAAGGGGGCGGGTTAACGGGTCGCGGTCGGGTTCGGGTGGACCCGACCCGACCCGATAGCTTTGGCGGGCTGGGCTCGGCCCAATGGGCTGGGCCGAGAATGGGCTGGGCCGGACTCTATAATAATAATAATAATAATAGTAATATACTTAATTAATTAATTAACAAATAAATAAACAAATAGTTTTTAGGTAATTAAAAATAGGTCCGGGGTCCAATAAATTCCAGAAAAATTACCCTAAGTCCAGTTTTTCATTTTACACCCAAAAATATTATTTCCATAATATTTTAATATTATTTATTAATAATTAAAAATTATTTAATAATTAGAAAGCCTGATTTTAATTACAGAAAATTCCCAGAAAATTTCAGAAAATCGTAAAAATCCCAATTTTAATATTTTTGAAAAATCAAGGGCTTACACACAGGAAGATCAATTCGCGAGAACTAGATAGGGACAACCACAGAGGAACGGACAAGCTTTTACAATGGAAGTGGATGACATGAATCAGGAAATTGATGTCATAGCAGGTATCACTCTTATTTTTACTTTTTCTGCTGTGACATTGTTTGATACGGGAGCCCCCTACTCATTCATATCATGTAATTTTATTGCCAAAACACAATATTGCCTCCACACCTTTATTTGGTTGTGTTAGAATTTTTACCAGAGGAGGAGTTGTACCTGTTAGTCGAATTTGTAGACCGTGTCCTATAGTGATTCGTGGCAGAGAAAAGAATGCCCGACTTCTAGTCCTTCCTATGCCAACTTTTGATATTGTGCTTGGAATGGACAGGCTAAGCAAGTACCATGCTTTCTTCGATTACTTTGGAGGAAGCATTTATTTAAGGTACCAGGCCAGCCTGAACTTGAGTATAGCCCCTCCTAGAATATAGAAGTCCGTATTGTTAGATACTAAGTAGGGTAACCTTCCTATTAAGAATGCAACTAGAGTATTAACACATCATTGAGTTCATAACACTTGATGAACCCTAGCGTCCCCTACCTATAGACTGGTTTACCATTATTCCTGGATGTATTTATAAAAACTTGAGAGTCGTATAGACACTACTAGAAGTTTGTCCATAGTGTATGACCCTAGTGTTGAGGAACCAATAGAAATCCAAGGTTGAATATTAGGACTAACCTAGCTTTTTATGGTGAGATAGTACTAAAGCACCACAAACTTTAGCTTCTTGACTTGATATTAGCAGAACAGTATCTTAGGAAGCCAAGGGGAATTACTAGAACATTTTTTTTGATCATACCTCGAACATAGAGATTAGCAACCACCTTCCCTCAAGAAACCATGACAATATCTAGAGTCTTTCTATCTTTATGACTTGTTCCTCCAAAATCTTAGCATTCGCTAATTGTGCAACAACTAATTATGTTCTTCTATTATTCATCTTTCAACTCGTACCACCTGACACTACTGATTGTAGACCGAGTAATTTTATTCTATATTAGGATATATAATTTGCCAAGGTTATAGTTGTAATCTTGAATTTTGAATTATATGCTTAGTAGTTAAGAGCCTGATAGCTGAATTGTTCATTTAGACTGTGATCATTATCCTTTAGTTGTAGATCCCGTAATTTGTATCCATAACTCGATATAAGTTATATTCTATTTCACTTGAGAGCCAGTAACCCTTCCATTCTTAATGTTGACACTTGTTCCATAATCACTATGACTAAGACTTAAAGCGACCATGACCTATGTAATATAAGATGATACCCTAATAAGTACTAAGACCCCTTCTCGTAGACCTTAACAGGAGCTTCTACGGTATCCTTAAGACAATTGCAGTATTGGTTTATTATTATAAGTTGGGTAGTATACAAGGAGTTAGTATAACAACTGTAGAGATTGTGGAGTCTTATTATTTGTGAACTTGAACTATATTATAATAGCTCTGATCATAATCCAGTGTATTCCTATTTTCTGAACTACCTTGACTTATGCTGCTATTACAGCCTAGTTTTGCAAGCTTAATCTTTTATCGAGCTTGTTCATGACATATGTGTTATTGGGGCCTGATCATTACACTAATACAAATTGTCTAATCAGAATCAGTGTATTATGGTCTAGTTAGACATAGTGCACTTGGTTCGCCCTTCGTAATACTACTTTATGTGGACTTAAATTCATAGTTGACTAATAAATAAATATACTTGCCCCTAGACATGTCTGGTATATCGTATCGGTTACATAACTTTACTGATACGAGCATGTGAATAGGAATTACCAAAACATGATTTTAACCCGCAACCGCCTTGACGATTCCCTATTTGAATTCTTTAAAACTCCTTGAACCTCGTACTGTATTCTATCACCTTCACCTAGAATTCTTTATTATTGCTCTCCGTCTTCCCTTACTTCGGAAAGACGAAACCTCGTGCTTGATATAAGTTTGCTATGCAGATAGTACTAGATATACCCCATAGGCCAATCATATTATTTGATAATACTTCCCGTAATTAAATGTATATCATAGGTGATATATTCTGTATAAAACCTTGAGGATTGAATAATATGATTAAATAATTTGAGGAATAGTTTTCTTGGATATATAGCCGTAAGTGATAGATGGGTAAATTCTAAGTTGGGTAGACATTTTATTATTAAACATGAGGTGAATTCTTTTGGATTGTGATCAAGAGAGATTAGATAGAGAGACTCTACCCTATATTAATTTCGAGGACGAAATTTTTATAAGTTGGGTAGAATGTAAGACCCTTAATTTTATAAACCTTATTAATTATTTATTTATGGTAATTATGAGCTAAATAGAGGAAATAGATTTTATTTAATTTTTATTTGAGGTATTTGTATATTTAGGGGATTTATGGGGCCATTATAAAATTTTCTTAATTTATTTCATGTAGGAGACCCTTTGGACAGTTGCTAGCTTAACCGTATGCACCAATATAATTTATAGAATTTTCTATGAATATATATGTGTATATATATGTATATCCTATTGGATCTCAACCCGAAACCCAAACCGTAACTCCTAAACCACTACCCGCTTGCACCCGAACCCGCGTAGAAAATATCAACAGCAGTAGTAGCAAAAACCAACTTTCCTTCTTCCTTCTCCGCGCGTGTGAGCCTTCTCATTCCATCATTCCTTAACACTATTATTACTAAACACCCCTCAACCGAAACCAAGACCAACGAAAGAAAGAAACAGCAATAGTGGCTTTTTGGGACCACTAAATATTCCCCACCGCCTCTTGATCTCTATATATATACAACCTTTCCAAAACCTAACCCCACTTCTTACACCAAACTAAAACACAATATTGGACGTTGCACTCTACAGGACTCTTGCTCGGTAAGTATACCTTGCCATTGTACTGTTATTCTTATTTCATATGTTGCATGCATCTGTGCGCGACGGTGTCGTCGCGATATATTTTTATTTATGTATTTGCATTAACCTTGTTTATAAGACTACCCCGTTATCATGTAGCATCAGTAGGTTCATTGGCCGGACACAGTTATTACATGAGTTGTGAGTCTCATATAGATCCCGAACTACGTAATGGGTTGGCCTCCTGTACATATGAGCCGTGCGTTAGGGATAACTACTGATAGAAACTTTGTATGCTAGTAGACCTACCAGTTATTTAGAGGTTTTATCGTGTCATGGATGTGGCATGTTTAGAGCATTGGGCGGGGGAGGACTACTAGTAGGCGTATGGGACACCCCACTTTCTTTACTACGGATGCCACACTCGACGGAGTGATATTGACGATATATTTACTACGGATGCCACACTCTTCGGGATGATATGGACGTTATATACTATGCAGATTCTCCATTCTTCGGAGTGGTAGGACGTTATTAAATACATGTGCCCCTGTATTGGGGGGCATATGTGGCATATACTAGACAGTTGTCACGATTGGTGAATTACGTCAGCATATGTCTAGCCTACACTTCCCATACGCTCAAAGTTGTCCTCAAGTTGCATTTCACTTAGACGGTTAGGTGACCCATTGGATGTTTATATTTCAGTACTTTATTGGCATGTTTATATGTATCTTGTTACGTCCCTCTGAGGACCTGGTCCCTTTCCAGATATGGACGAGCAGGAGTATCCACAGGAGTACGGACCTAGACCTGACTCTACTTACCTGACTAAGGAGGTCTTACCCTCAGAGTAGCTGTGATTTTATTTCCACTGTTTAGAGATTTTGTTGCTACTTCAGTATAGTAGTTTTGTAGTGGATTTATTTCCACCCGACTATCAAACTAGATACTCATCTTGATATTCAGTTATTATTCAACTCTTTATTTCTACCTATTATTTGTGCTGTGGATGATATATAGATTTTGTGTGACTTGTTGTGACAGTATATTACCACTAGTGGATTGAATATTCATAAACAACGTACGTGTGTATATGGTTTCCATATATTGGAGTTCATATACATACGACTGGACAGGTTACGTATTCCTAGTCCTACGTATTTTGGGACTGGGGCGTGACAAGGTGACACATTCTATGTTGAATTTCATGTTGTCATCAACAGGTGGAATCCATCGGGAGATACGGATATCGCATTACGCATGTCTTGCAAGGCGAGAATATTCTTGTTGGCTTCGAAGGAGTAGGTTTGGTGCAAGTACAGCGCTTTGTTGTGATGATAGCGGCAAGAATTGGAGGTTCTTTATGAAGTATAGTAGCACACCATGCCTTCCAAATATCTCATGTTGATCACCTCAGAAAATCGGTCATCCTTTAGCCAGTACTCCAGCAAGTGGATCATATTAGAGTGATCATCGGCTCTGAGACTAAACGGGCTGATAAACCAAACCTCTCTGGTGGTGCGCCAATGTAAGAATAGATGGGTGGCGTCTTCCTCCTGTTGTAGACAAAGGGGCATAGAGTATCCAGTAGGAATTCTTCTGAATATGGAGGTACAAAGAGGGAGATCATTACCCGTCAGATGCCATAGGAAGGTCTGAACTCTTGGCGGAAGATATGTTAATGACAAGAGACGCTTACAGATCGGACTTTTCTCGGCACAGTGGGACGAGCTAGACTTTTCACGCTTGATCGCTTCATAGAGTGACTTAGACAAGTGTAACCACTATATTTTACCTTAAACCTTTAAAGTAATTTGATAAATTTGTATGTTGCTAATTATATTATATTATATTATATTAGTAGTTAGTCTAGAATTAAATATTGTTGTTTAAAATTATTTAGTATTAGTACTAATGCTAGCTAATTATAACTAATTAGTATTAGCTATGAATGGATATAATATTATCCTATTAATTATTTAGATTCTTTCCTTAACTAATTAGATTCCCAAAAAATTTACTGTACATAAAATAATTTTAAATAAATTAGAAAAAATAAAAAAAATTCTGAGAAATTTAATGTAACGAAACGCTTCGCCAACGCAGATGGTGAAATTCTGAAAAAATAATTTTTTTTATCTACTTTTGATATTTTTGCCAACCTGGTTGGCGAAATTTTTGTTTTGTCAACCTAGTTGACGAAAATATGACATATACGTTTTTTTTCGTTTGAGTTTTATTTGGTTTATTAAGTTGGTTTTTTGTTCTGTCTTTTTTTTTTAAATTGCTTTTGTTTATTTTTATTTAGGTTTAGTTCTTTTAAAAAAAATATTGTAGCAATAAATTTTTTAAATAAATTAAAATAAAATAAAATTTAACATACAAAATAAAATATGCTATCATTGAACATCAAAAAATTTAAAAAATAATCTGCTCTAAGAAAATTACGTCTGCCGTCGAGCAGACTTCGAACGGCCATAACTATTTGTTTGAAAATTATTTTTTGTCAAACAATAGGTCGATTTGTATATTTTTGATGAGAGTAACATAATTCGTATAGAAAGAATTTTCATCTGAAACAAGACGCACATGTTACAGGCAAAAATATAAAATTTAAAACTTTACAGTATCATAACTTTTGACTAAGAGATTGAAACAAGGCCCAGCTTTTGACCGAGAGATTGTATGACGGACTTTTGAAAATTTTAGAATCGCAAAAAATCGATGTTTCGACCTCCAAATTTTACTTTCGGTAATTTTATATTTTGATTTTTTCAGTATTTCGAAGTTAACGAGTAAAAATTGGTGCCTCAGTATCCTTAAATATTATCATATAATATATCAGTGTAAAAATGATTAAAAATGGGAAAAGAATATATTTTTTATTTTTTTAACAATAAAATTATCTATTTATAAATAATTTACTAATAGTAATAAGAGATATTTAACATTCGATTACGGTAGAAACTTTAAGGGTCTGCTTGAAAATTGTGAGAGTAGCGGTTATGAGGTATTTTTAGAGTACCGGTGATGAGTGATCCGATTTTTTAGTGATTTTAAGTAGCGGTTATGAATGGGTAACGAGAAGTTATGAAAGTTTTTTTTACAAGAATAAATAAAATAAATAATTTACAGTTTTTATAAACAATCGAAGGTTTTCATAAATAGAATTATAAAACCCGTAAAATTCAGAATTTTCTTACGGATCGAAGTCTGCTCAACAGCATACGTAATTTTTTTACGGCAAGATTTTTATTTTATTTTTGGATGTTCAATGATAGCATATTATTTTCTAGATGTTAAATTTATTTTATTTTATTTTATTTTTCTAATTTATTTTAAAAAAATATTGTTACAATAATTAAAAAAAAACTGAACCTAAATAAAACTAAACAAAATCACTCTTTAAAAAAAATAGAGCAAAAAAAATAAAACAAAAAAATAAAACGAATTTCAATTTATGGAGAAAACAAAATTTAATTTTCTTTGATGTTTTCGCCATGGCTGATGTCACTTCCCGTTCCCAATATACGTATTTGTAACATATTAGTTTTCCTGTTTATATTATTTGTTGCTTGCATGGTAATTAGGTTGCATGTCATGGAGACTAGACCCATTCTTTGGTTCAATTAGACTCATGGTTTAATTGTTGGGTTGGTTTAGTCATGAGTTGAACCCCATAGTCTAAACCTCAAACCCTAGCTATATAAGTTAACTTATTTCTCTCCCTTCCCTCGTTCTCTTATTTTTTTCCCTTCCTTCATTTAGGCAAATACACCTTGCACCATATGGAGAAATCTCTTCATTTTTTATTCTTTTTTTTCTTGCATTTTATTAGTCTATTACGTGCTCACGATGATTCTAAACACTTTTAGTACTTTGAGTTTTCAGTTTTAATGGGTGAATTTGAGTACATCTATATTTGAACTTTAGGATTTTTATGGGTTCCAAAAGTTTTTCTTACTTTTCATCTATTAGAACATGATATTTTAGAAACCTGGTTTTTGTGGGTGATTGAGCATTCCATTTCAAACGTTTTGACTTTTGGTTCAATTGATTTGGACTTAAAATAAAGTTTTATGAAGAAAATAATTTTTGATTTTTGGAGTTCTCACCATGACTGAACTTGCTGTCTGTAGAAGATGAAGTTCTCATGTGGCCAGCACCATATGCGACCGAGAGTTCCATGCTGTATTATTCTTATGTGGCCTGGACACTTGTCGCATATCTGACCAGCATGCGTCCATCTTGTTGGAAGCATGATCGATTATTACACAAGTGTTCTGGGGCTAAGCCTTGAACTCCTTGTGTCTCACTCGCTGAACGAATGAGAAATTCGCTAAGTCCCAGAACGTCTATGCAGCCTTGACCCATATGCAGCAAGCAGACCTATGCAGTAAGCAGAGAATGCAGCCATTTATCTTGGATGCATGAATCTGAATTCTTGGCACATAATTATGTGATCTTGTCTTTTTTTGATGTTATTTTTTTCTCTGTCATACTTTATTACAATGTTACATCATTCACTTCAATCACTTTATTGTCACTTCACTGACACTTCATATTTATGCCCGTCACTCAACACTTGTCCCATGTAGTGGACTTTGCCCTGTCCAATATGTGGCCGAGACTCCCCATGCGGCACTGATCTCATGATGCCCGACCCATACGACACTGAGCTCATGCGGCCCAACCCATGCGGAACTGAGCTCATGCGGCCCGACCTATGCATCACTGACTCTATGCGTCCCCGACCCTTTGTGGCCCTATATGCATCCCTGACCCTATGCGGCCCTATCTGCATTGACTCTATACGTCACTGACTCTATGCGTCCCAGATTTTTATGATTCTAAGTGTGAGATTGATGATTGGAATGCATGAGAACTTAGTGACCATGTGTTGAACCTGACTATATGCTTGACCCGATTATGAATATAGATAGACCATGCAACCAAGTAACTATGACTACCTATGTGCCTGACTCGACCTACGCATTGCCATGTACTAGAACTCATGTAATTTACCAATGATTGGTGACTTGACTCGACTATTGGTATATGTGTTGATACACTTACTACGTGCTACGTGTTCTTCTCACTGCCATATTTTCTAGGAAAGAGTATTTTGGTCATTTTATAATTAATTAAATATTGTACATGTTGTATATTTATTTATTGCATTATTTAATTATTATTAGATGTTAGATTTTGGACTTGTGTTAGTAGACATAACTTGTTTAGATTAGATCCATGGACCAACATTTAATTCTAGTTAGAATTGAGCCCAATAATAAGTCCATTCATTAGGAGGAGGATTAATTAAGTTAAACCAATTAAACTAGAATATTCCTTCCTTAATTATTTCTTCATGAGAGGTCCCAAGGGGTATTTAAGATATTGTATAGTAACTTGGGGAAGGGGAATAAGGGTCAGCCATGTATTTTAAGGAGGAAAAATTCTCTCTTCACTTTTTATTTCAAATCTAGATCTAGAATTTTTTCTTCCAAATTTCTTCATTTCTACATCAAATTCTACCCAAATTCTTTCCAATTCCTTCCCAAATCATCATTGGAGGCCATTAGAGAATGGATCTATAAGGAGAAAGCAAGGATCTACAAGAAGGAGCAAGGATCTACAAGTTGGAGGCTCTTTTCACTCAATTTGGAGGTTTTATTGGAATCCATGTTCCAATAGATACAATTTAGTTTTTTCCCCTCTAATTCGACTCTAAATATTTTTTTAATCATTAAGAACCACCCCATATGCTAAGGCTACCCATAGGAATAGGAATTAGGTTCATAGGTGGCCTATGGAGAAAGTTATGTGTTATTTTGTGTCAATTTTAGGAGGATTCCGAGATTGACACATCTTGTGTTTGTCAATTGGTCAATAAGACCAAATTGATATGTGTTTGAATGTGTGTGGCTAGTTTCGTGTCCACAATTGGATACGTGTAGGTCGTATCCCGATAATTTGGAGATACGGGTATATTTGGGGGGTTTTCTCTGACACGAGGGTTTGAGCATGTCATATTTTGACACAGACACGTAGATGTGTAGTTAGCTCTTTGTATTGTTCATAATTACTATTTTAGACTTATTCGTGTCCGTTGGGATATAATTGGTTGTGTAGTGGAGCCGTATCGCAAGCATATCATAGATCTAGTGTGATACGGGTGCGATACACTCCACTTGTTTATTTTCTTGCATTTTAATTCAATACAACTTGTTTATAGCTATTAGAGTGTTATAATTGTATGGTTATGGGTATGTGTGTGTGTGTATATATATATATATATATATATATATATATATATATGTGTGTGTGTGTGTGTGTGTGTGTGTGTGTGTGTGTGTGTGTGCGCACGCTAGGGGGGTCGGGATGCTAACAACAAAGCCTAAGCAGTAGCCGCAACAGCCGCTGCAGCAGCAAGAGCGGTGGCACTTTAGCTAGCAGCAGTTGCATTCGCTAGCAGCAAGAGCAAGGATAGCAGCAAGGTAAGGGGTTTAGCCTTGGTTTATAGCTAGTTAGTTAGTTAGTTTATTATTAACTATATATATATATATATATATATATATATATATATATATATATATATATAAACTAGTTAACAATAATATATAGATGAGAGATATATATGTAGATAGGTACTAGTTACTTTGGTTAGTAGTATTTCTAGATTACCTTGAGATACACCAAGATAATGAGAGTAAGGTATCTTGGGTACGGATATTGAATATCCGGAGGGGTACGTTAGTATAGTAGTTTAAAATTGTATTGTGATAAGTTAAATACATATTAGTATATAGTTAGGTGTTTGGGTAGTTAGATATGTTAGATATTCAATTACCTTGAGATACCAAGGTAATTTTAAGGTATTGGGTTTGAACATCAAGATAAGTGTGTAGGTAGTGTGGTACCGCTTTTGGTTCAAAGCCAAGGTATCCACTTAGCATTAGTTTAGTTAGAAATATTATATTTTATTGATTGTATATACATATTATAATATTTTCATATCTAATAAATAACTTATCTTATGATACGGTATCTTGTTGGTTTTCTAGTATCCTAGTATAGCTAGTATGCCTAGTTACATAGTATATGGACCCGATATCCTAGAGATAGACTCATACAACATAGAAATAGCTAGTTTGACTAGTTTGACTTAGAGTTGACCTAGTTTGACTGTTTTGACTTAGAATTGGCTTTATGACCTAGAAGTTGACTAGTTTAACTTATTTTTATTCCAAAATCATGTATTGATGTAATATTCGATATTTTAGGTTAGTACATTCTTTGATTGTTTCTTATTTATGATATCCTCTCACTACCAGAAAAGTCAAATTAGCGATGCCCAAAAACGTCGCTAAATGACAAAAAAACGTTGCCAAACACGTTTAGCGACGTAATTAGCGACGTTTTACAAAAGTCGATAATAATCACGTCGCTGAAAGGAAAAACGTCACTAAATATTGCTATACCGACGTTTTTTAGCGACTTAGAAAGTGTCGCTAACTTAGCGATGTTTAGTGACTCAGAGTCACTAATTAGCGACGTAGTTAAATGTCGCTAAACGTCGCTAATTAGTGACTTATATAGCAACGTAACAGCGACGTCTTTAATGACCTGGCAGTACTGCCATGTCAGCATTTTGCGACGTACAACGACGTATTTAGCGACGTTTAGCAACGTCATTAGCGACGGCTTTTGACGTCGCTAAGTAGCGACTTGTTTATCGACGTAGAAAAATATCGCTAGGAGTCGCTAAACGTCGCTAAATAAAAAAAACAGAATTGTTCCAAACTATTATTCCTATAATTTATAAATTTCTAATTAAAAATAGACCCGAAGCAACCCTCCGTTGAATTCTCTAGGTTCACCGACCCCTTCGGTGGAACACTCAACACCGGATTAACAATATTTAATATGAATAAAAGTATCAGAGTCATATAATTAATACACACAAATATCACAGTCACACAATACATAATATATAAGTATCACAGTATCACATGGCATAAACAGTGTCACAAAATGTATATTATCACAGTCACACAAAATGCATAATATATAAGTATATGAAATATCACAGTATCAATCTCGAGGATATCCAATACGCTGGGACAGATACCAGTCCCTCAAATATTGCGCCTAAATAGCGTTTATGTTATCAATCTTCGCTATGGGTGCTGGGTGACTGGAACTCCCCGTCTGAGGTACAGCCGCTATAGGTGCTGGGTGACTGGAACTCCCCGTCTGAGATACAGCAGGTGGTATCTCTTCCTCCTTAACAGTATGTCACGACCCGTACCCGATGTAAGGATACTAGTCGGAAACAACGTCCAGTCTACGCCGCAGAATCGGCGGTAGAACGCTGTCTAGATAGTCTATCTAAAGTAATGAACCACCAATAATAATAGAATACTCAATCACAAAACTAAGATAGAATGAGCACGAATCAGATAAGAATAGAATAGTTATCATACAACTCATGAGTTTAAAATAATATATCAATGAGTCTGAAGAGTCACAAAAATAAGCTGGAGACAAATCCAGTACAAAAGAATACTACCATACTACTAAGCTACACTCCAGGGTCAACTGTCTCAGTTGGGATAAGTCCCTCTTGAGCCAGGGTCTCAGAATCTAAATCCACAACATCCTGGGGTCCATAATAGGTAGGGTACTCCTCAATGTCATCTAGAAAAATATATCCAGTCAGAAAAGGAGCAGAGTACATCTCTAACAGCAGTTCTAATCCATGATAAAAACTATGTAACAGTAAATAGCTGTGGATAAACAAGATGCACAAAATAGATACAAGAGATATATAGACAATAAGAAAATACTGGAAAGAAATACAATAATGAACAATATGCCAATGAAACAATAATACTAATGACTAAGTGTGTGAGTACTAGCTTAACATGTGATCGGCTTGGGCAAGATATAATGCGGCCTGGCTAATCATACGTGCGGTGCATGATCAACACTATTCGCTTACCAAAACTTTATTCAATAGGGATTTGATCACATATCTATACTAATACTCCCCACCCCCAACTGGTATAATAGATCCAACCACGGTATGTTATGGTACTAGATTCCCCAAGAAGAGAGCGACTCCTCCCGAAAATCGGTGTCTATACATGTACAAGATAACCAATGAAATAATACTTGCACCATATACACCATATACCAAGTAATAACATCTCATGACGAGATCCGGATATACCAATCCGTGTAACCATAGTGTCAAGAGAAACATGTATATCTACACTAGATACAACGAACATAGAGGATATCATAAATGAGAAACTATCAGAGAATGTACTCGCCTGAAGTCCAATGAATAGTCTCACAGATGTCTGACTCGGTGCCTCGAAGACCTAGATATGGAATACCACATTAAAACAAGGTCCCGGAAAGAGAACAAGTCAAACTAGTCAACTTCTAGGTCAATAAATCAATCCTAAGTCAAAAGTCAACTATGGTCAACTCTAAAGTCAACTAAAGTCAAACATGGTCAAACCTAGGTCAACCTCACAAGAAATCTATATAAATAATATAGAAATAAAATACAATAATTTAGGAATCAAAATTAAATCCCAATTGATACCCACACAAAGTATACTAATAATACAATATTATACACTCTAAATAATGTATATACAAACCAATATTTATACAAATAAAATAATATATTATTATTAGTATTATACCTCACAAAAACACCTATATATATACATATATAAAACAATTTAATCAATATATATACTTATATATATATACACATAAACTTTACACAATCAAATACTAATAGTTACAAAATACATTGCACATATTAATGTACATATTTTACATGGCTAGAAGCACACATAAAAATACATTCATTAATATACAAATAATTATATAATAATTATAAATAATATAATTACACATTTAAACACATAAATATATTTTATAAAATATTTATGTATAATTTATTTTATTAACATAAGTACATATATAATTGCATGCAAGAAAGCTACATACATATATTTATTTATACACCACATTAGAACACATAGAAATATCTATAGATCTATGCTACAATAAATACCATAATAAATACACTAAAATAATATATAATATCTATATATATTTACTAATTATAAATGAAGAATTTAAAGCATAAATAATTAGATCTACACATAAACATACCAAATTGGAGAGTATCACACCGTATCCCACTAGATCTAGGATACACATGTGACACGAGTCCAACACACAACCAATTGCACCCCGAAGGACACAAACATGTCATAAATAATATTTATGAATAAATCAAAGTGTCAAAAGTAGATTTATGTGTCTGTGTCAAAATACGACATGTATAAAGCTCCGTGTCGGAGGGAAACCCCCCAAAATGACACGTATCACCAAATAGTTGGGATACGAACCACATATACCAAATATGGACACGAAACAAGCCCCAAACACATAAGCACATGCCCAATTGATCTATAGGATCAATTGACACACACAACAAAATATAAATTCGGAATTCCAACAAAATTGACACAAAAAGCACCATAACTTTCTCCATGGGTCTCCTATGAACACAAAACAAATTCCTATGGGTAGTACATACATATAGGTTAATTTTACATGATTAAATCTCAGATTTAGAAGCTATTTTAATGGAAAAAACTGAATTATATCTATTGGGAGATGGATTCCCAATAAAATCTCCAATTGAGATGAACTTGCTTCCAAATTGTAGATCCTTGCTCCTCTTTGTAGATCCTTGCTTCCTCCTTCTAGATCCTTGCTTCTCAACTTTCTAATGGTGAATTGGAAAGAATTTAGGATGAATTTTGTGGGAAATTGGAATGGGAATGGAGGGAATTTGGGAGTGGGAAATTCTAGATCTAGATTTGGAAATGAGAATGAGAGGAGAGAGAAATTTCCCCCTCCTAATATAGGCTGGCCATGCCCCCTTCCCCAAGCAATTGTAAAATGTCCAATGTACCCCTTGGGGCCTCTCATGAAGAAATAATTAAGGAAGGAAGCTTCTAGTCTAATCATTTAATTAATTTAATCCATCTCCTTAACCATGGGCTTTCTAAATGGGCCAAGTCTAACTATTTAATTCATGTTGGTCCATGGGTCCAAACTAAACTAGTTGGGTCTACTAAAATAAGTCCAAAATAATTAAATAACATCCAACAATAATTAAATAATATAATAAAATTATTTACCATGCACAATATTTATTTAAATAGGAAATTACTAAAATACCCTTTTTCCTAAAATGTGGTAGTGACAAGTCTACCCTCCTTAAAATAATTTCGTCCTCAAAATTTAAAGATGAAAACTACCCCCAGAAAATCAAAGAACAGAACTAAAGAATCACAATTAACTAATGAACAAAACATAACTAGAAAATAACATACCTCAAGGTACAAACAAATATGGATAACGCTCTCGCATGTCATCCTCTCTCTTCCAGGTAGACTCCCCCGGAGAGTGATACCTCCATGCGACGCGTACCAAAGGAATAGTCTGGTTCCTCAGCACCTTCTCTCTCCGATCCAGAATCTCAACTGGCTGCTCTGGATAGCTAAGAGTAGGGCCCACCTCTATCTTTGAGTGATCCAATACATGACTAGGATCTGCCACGTATCGTCTCAACTGTGACACATGAAACACGTTGTGCACTCCCTCCAATGCAGGTGGCAAGTCTAGTCTATAAGTAACTGCACCAACCCTCTCTAGAATAGTGAAAGGTCCGATGAATCGCGGACTAAGCTTTTCGCCTCCACCGAAGCGAATCGTGCCTCGTGTCGGAGAAATCCTCAGAAACACCAAACCACCCACCTAGAACAAAACACCATCTTAAGAACTTAATCTATAACAAACAAGAACAAGCACAAACAAAATCTAAACTATACCTCGAACTCCAAAGGTCTTCGATGGCTATCGGCCCAATGCCGCTGTCTGTCCTGCGTCACTCGAAGTCTGTCTCTGATCAACTGAACCTTCTCCGCTGCATGCACAACCATCTCTGGCCCAAGCAAAACTCTCTCTCCAACATCGTCCCAAGACAAAGGAGTACGACACCTCCGACCTTATAGAGCTTCAAAAGGTGACATCTCTATACTGGCCTGGTGACTGTTGTTGTAAGCAAACTCTACCAAATGGAGATGGTCCTCCCAAGATCCCCCGAAATCTAGTACATAAGTGCGCAACATATCCTCGTGAGTCTGGATAGTCCTCTCTGACTGCCCATCTGTTTGGGGATGATATGCAGTACTGAACTTGAGCTGAGTGCCCAAACTCTCCTGCAAACTCCTCCAGAAATGAGAAGTGAAACGACTATCTCGATTTGAGACTATGCTGACAGGAACTCCATGTATCCTAACGATCTGCCTCACATACATCTCTGCCAGCTTCTCCGTAGACAAACCCACCTTGAAAGGCAAAAAAGTGGGCCGACTTGGTCAACCTATCAACAATGACCCAAATCGCGTCTTTCCCTCCTGGAGATCGTGGAAGTCCGGACACAAAATCCATAGTAATGTATTCCCACTTCCACTCTGGAATGGGTAATGGCTGAAGTAACCCTCCTGGCCTCTACCTCTCGGCTTTCACCTGCTGGCACACTAAGCATCTGGATACAAACTGTGCCACTTCCCTCTTCATGCCATACCACCACACACTCTCTCGCATATCCCGATACATCTTGTTAGCACCTGGATGTATAGAATACTGAGAGCGATGCGCTTCCTGCAACACCTCCTCTCGCAACTCCCTACTAGGCACACACAATCTAACTCCATGCCTCAAAGATCCATCCTCTGTAATAGTGAAATCATCCTCCAATCCTGCTCTCACCTGAGCTCTGATACTCCTCAAAGATACGTCATCATACTGTGCTGCCTTAATACTGTCCATCAAATCTGAGTGTATCTGCAATCCCCACATCTGTATAGCACACCCAGGAACAATCACCTCAACGCCCAAGCTCTCCAAGTTCTCCAACAAATATCGATCCTGCGTCAAGAACATAACTACCGGATACCTGCTCAAAGCATCGGCAACTACATTGGCTTTCCCAGGATGATATTGTAAAGAGATATCAAAATCCTTTATCAGTTTCAACCACCGACGCTGCCTCATGTTCAACTCCTTCTGCGTGAAAACGTACTTCAAGCTTTTGTGGTCTGTGAAGATCTCTACACGCTCTCCGTACAAATAATGTTTCCACAACTTTAGGGCGAATATGACAGCTGCCAACTCCAAATCATGGGTAGGATAGTTCTTTTCATGAGGACGCAATTGCTTGGATGCATAGGCAATCACTTTCCCATGCTGCTGAAGAATACAACCTAAACCCTTTCCCGATGCATCACTATAAATAGTGATACCTCCGGACCCTGATGGCAACGTCAAAATAGGAGCAGACGTCAACCTCTTCTTCAACTCTTCAAAAGCAACCTGGCAATTCTCCGTCCAAACAAACTCCACATCCTTCCTTGAGAGTCTGGTCATCGGCTCGGCAATCCTCGAAAAATCTTGCACAAACTTCCTGTAGTAGCCTGCCAATCCCAAGAAACTCCTGATCTCTGCTACCGAACTCGGAGTCTTTCAAGATTTCACTGCTGAAATCTTCTTCGGATCCACTGAAATACCATCACCAGTCACAACATGTCCCAAGAATTCTACCTTGTCCAAGAAAAACTCACATTTGGACAACTTACCATACAACTTCTCCTTCCTCAGCACATCCAACACAATTCTCAAATGCTCCTCATGCTCCTCCGGTGTCCTCGAGTATATGAGTATGTCGTCGATGAACACCACCACGAACTTGTCAAGGTACTGGTGGAACACCTTGTTCATCAAGTTCATAAATACCGTCGGTGCATTAGTCAAACCAAACGGCATCACCATAAACTCGTACTGACCATACCGAGTTCTAAAAGCAGTCTTCGGTATGTCCTCCGGCTTCACCTTCACCTGATGGTAGCCTGATCTCAAATCTATCTTAGAAAATACCTTCGCACCACTCAACTGATCAAACAGATCATCAATCCGTGGCAAAGGATACTTATTCTTGATAGTAAGATTATTCAAAGCCCTATAATTAATGCACATGCGCACCGATCCATCCTTCTTCGGTACAAACAATACTGGGGCTCCCCATGGTGAAGAACTCGATCTGATAAACCCCTTATCCTGTAATTCGTCCACCTGCTTCTTCAACTCGACCAGCTCGCTGTTGTTTACTCTATAGACATGCTGCAAAATTGGTTCTGCACCTGGCACTAAGTCTATAGAAAATTCAACATCTCGATCTGGCGGCAATCCTGGCAATTCCTCAGGAAACACATCCAAGAATTCTGCTATCAACGGATGGGGCAACTCCTTGTCTACCACCATAGCTCCACAAATAATGCCTTCGTCCTGCTCTGCAGCTCCTCTAGCAAACTCGAACTCTGGCTCTCCTGGCAAACCAAATAAAACTCTACCTCCTCTACAGTCTATGCTAGCACGGTGCCTACTCAACCAATCCATCCCAAGTACAATATCGTAGCTTGGAAGTGGCATTACAAGTAGACACGCACTTAACTCCCGGCCTCCCAGAGTAACTCTCCGATCCTTGTAAATATCATTAACCAGGATAATGCCTCCCCCGGTCATGATCTTGCAAGTCCTAAGCAAAGACTCAGCTACCAAACCATGCTTCAGAGCAAAAGAAACAGATACAAAACTATGGGAAGCACCACTATCAAACAAAGCTAAAGTTGGAATGGAATCAAGAAGAATAGAATCAATATGGCACAAGATGTAAGACATCAAGGAAAGGACAGTTTAAGGGATCAAGTATCAAGGTCAAAGGAGAATAGTTGAATCAAAAGAATTTTCCTAGATGTGATTGAGTATCTCAGCCTATATCCTATATCCTATCGCAGGCTCGCAGTAGTACAACTAAATTGTCGCACTACCACGACATCACATACTTGTGAAGCTAGACCTGCATGGGCCACCACCAAAAATGTGTCACGACCCGTACCCGATGTAAGGATACTAGTCGGAAACAACGTCTAGCCTACGCCGCAGAATCGGCGGTAGAACGCTGTCTAGATAGTCTATCTAAAGTAATGAACCACCAATAATAATAGAATACTCAATCACAGAACTAAGATAGAATGAGCACGAATCAGATAAGAATAGAATAGTTATCATACAACTCATGAGTTTATAATAATACATCAATGAGTCTGAAGAGTAACAAAAATAAGCTGGAGACAAATCCAGTACAAAAGAATACTACCATACTACAAAGCTATACTCCAGGGTCAACCTTCTCAGTTGGGATAAGTCCCTCTTGAGCCAGGGTCTCAGAATCTAAACCCACAACATCCTGGGGTCCATAATAGGTAGGGTACTCCTCAGTGTCATCTGGAAAAATATATCCGTCAGAAAAGGAGCAGAGTACATCTCTAACAGCAGTTCTAATCCATGATAAAAACTATGTAACAGTAAATAGCTGTGGATAAACAAGATGCACAAAATAGATACAAGAGATATATAGACAATAAGAAAATACTGGAAAGAAATACAATAATGAACAATATGCCAATAAAATAATAATACTAATGACTAAGTGTGTGAGTACTAGCTTAACATGTGATCGGCTTGGGCAAGATACAATGCGGCCTGGCTAATCATACGTGCGGTACATGATCAACACTATTCGCTTACCAATACTTTATTCAATAAGGATTTGATCACATATCTATACTAATACTCCCCACCCCCAACTGGTATAATAGATCCAACTACGGTATGTTATGGCACTAGATTCCCCAAGAAGAGAGCGACTCCTCCCGAAAATCGGTGTCTGTACATGTACAAGATAACTAATGAAACAATACTTGCACCATATACACCATATACCAAGGAATAACATCTCATGACGAGATCCGGATATACCAATCTGTATAACCATAGTGTCAAGAAAAACATGTATATCTACACTAGATATAACGAACATAGAGGATATCATAAATGAGAAACTATCAGAGAATGTACTCGCCTGAAGTCCAATGAATAGTCTCACAGATGCCTGACTCGGTGCCTCGAAGACCTAGATATGGAATACCATATTAAAATAAGGTCCCAGAAAGAGAACAAGTCAAACTAGTCAACTTCTAGGTCAATAAATCAATTCTAAGTCAAAAGTCAACTATGGTCAACTCTAAAGTCAACTAAAGTCAAACATGGTCAAACCAAGGTCAACCTCACAAGAAATCTATATAAATAATATAGAAATAAAATACAATAATTTAGGAATCAAAATTAAATCCCAATTGATACCCACACAAAGTATACTAATAATACAATATTATACACTCTAAATAATGTATATACAAACCAATATTTATACAAATAAAATAATATATTATTATTAGTATTATACCTCACAAAAATACCTATATATATACATATATAAAACAATTTAATAAATATATATACTTATATATATATACACATAAACTTTACACAATCAAATACTAATAGTTACAAAACACATTGCACATATTAATGTACATATTTTACATGGCTAGAAGCACACATAAAAATACATTCATTAATATACAAATAATTATATAATAATTATAAATAATATAATTACATATTTAAACACATAAATATATTTTATAAAACATTTATGTATAATTTATGTTATTAACATAAGTACATATATAATTGCATGCAAGAAAGCTACATACATATATATATTTATACACCACATTAGAACACATAAAAATATCTATAGATCTATGCTACAATAAATACCATAATAAATACACTAAAATAATATATAATATCTATATATATTTACTAATTATAAATGAAGAATTTAAAGCATAAATAATTAGATCTACACATAAACACACCAAATTGGAGAGTATCACACCGTATCCCTCTAGATCTAGGATACGCATGTGACACAAGTCCAACACACAACCAATTGCACCCCGAAGGACACAAACATGTCATAAATAATATTTATGAATAAATCAAAGTGTCAAAAGTAGATCTATGTGTCTGTGTCAAAATACGACATGTACAAAGCCCCGTGTCGGAGGGAAAACCCCCAAAATGACACGTATCACCAAATAGTTGAGATACGAACCATATATACCAAATATGGACACGATACAAGCCCCAAACACATAAGCACATGCCCAATTGATCTATAGGATCAATTGACACACACAACAAAATATAAATTCGGAATTCCAACAAAATTGACACAAAAAGCACCATAACTTTCTCCATGGGTCTCCTATGAACACAAAACAAATTCCTATGGGTAGTACATACATATAGGTTGATTTTACATGATTAAATCTCAGATTTAGAAGCTATTTTAATGGGAAAAACTGAATTATACTTATTGGGAGATGGATTCCCAATAAAATCTCCAATTGAGATGAACTTGCTTCCAAATTGTAGATCCTTGCTCCTCTTTGTAGATCCTTGCTTCCTCCTTCTAGATCCTTGCTTCTCAACTTTTTAATGGTGAATTGGAAAGAATTTGGGATGAATTTGATGGAGAATTGGAATGGGAATGGAGGAAATTTGGGAGTGGGAAATTCTAGATCTAGATTTGGAAATGAGAATGAGAGGAAAGAGAAATTCCCCCCTCCTAATATAGGCTGGCCATGCCCCCTTCCCCAAGCAATTGTAAAATGTCCCATGTACCCCTTGGGACCTCTCATGAAGAAATAATTAAGGAAGGAAGCTTCTACTCTAATCATTTAATTAATTTAATCCATCTCCTTAACCATGGGCTTTCTAAATGGGTCAAGTCTAACTATTTAATTCATGTTGGTCCATGGGTCCAAACTAAACTAGTTGGGTCTACTAAAATAAGTCCAAAATAATTAAATAACATCCAACAATAATTAAATAATACAACAAAATTATTTACCATGCACAATATTTATTTAAATAGGAAATTACTAAAATACCCTTTTTCCTAAAATGTGGTAGTGACACAGTAGGAGACATCACTTCCTCCTTAACTGTAGGAGGCATCACTTCCTCCTTAATAGTAGGAGGTGTCGCTCTCTTGGGTGCCATCTGGTAAGATAGATGAAAACAAAGAATATAATTGATAACAGATATTACTTAAGACATATCCTTAATAATACGGAATGGAAGAATTAGATGACTCACAAAGAATTAGCTGTTTGTTGCAGTATAATAATGGAGATGATAATATGAATGATGATGATTATTAGGGTTTTGTTAAGTCTTCTATTATATTAGCCCAACTGATAACACTACTCCACATTGCTATTCTTACTGATATCAACTTCTCGTAACCAATATCTTACTATCTAACCTATCTTAACCAATTACCTATCTACCTTGGCACTCAACACTTAACTGTTACTAACCTCTCTAGTACTATCCTTATTCACTTGCACACACCTGAACTCACACAACAGATGGACACCGGCACTCACATTTGCAGTGCCCTCTCAGACACATATCAAATCAACCCTCAATACCTTAGAATTATTTTTAGGCTATTAAGAGTTTGTCTCTCGTTGCTATGCAACTATATAGGTTAGGGTTTAATACGATACTATAATGTTTGGTTTCGAAAATAGGTTATTTATTAGAACCTATGCATAAAGTGTTAGGTAGAGTTGAGGATATACGATTGGGTGAGTATGTATCATTTAGGACTGATACCAGGTTGTATCAGTAGGTGGGGAGTGAGTGGGGTCAAGTGATTAAGTATCAAAGTTAGAATAAGAGGTTTGAGTTTAAAAGTATTTTGGGACTCGAGTACCATATACCAGGGTTCTATTTGTAGTGTTGGAAGGTCTGACATGGTTTCAGTCCTAGAGAGAGTGTGGGTTCAAATATTGTAATGGGTGTCTGAGATTAGTGTGGTGTAGTGTGAGTGTGAGATATTTTGGGTAAGATAAGTGTATGTATTGAATGTGTTATACAAGGTAGTATGCTCTTATACACTAAACAAAGAGCTTGGTATTAGACTAGGTTGTAAGTGTTGGTGTCTATATCATAGGAGGTTGGGTGTTGAGTGGTAATGTAGTAAGAAGGAGAACTCTTGCATTGGAGTAGTCTAAAATCAGACCTTGGTATGAGATATTCATCTCATGTAGAGGAGCATCATGGTTGTGTGTTAGTGTCATGTTAAGAGTTTGTTGTGTATGTAGTATAAAACTCTTACTACTAAAGTTGATAGGGATGAGGTTTTAGTGTGTGCTATGTGCAGTATAGGTTTAAGGGGATATTCAAGGTCAAGTGTCAATTATAGTCCAAGAACAGTGAATATTGAGTGTAAGAATGGGAAAAGTACTCACTTTGTGTTGTGATATCCTAGTATACCACTGAGAGTTGTGGCAGTGTACTTGAGTATAAGTATCATGGTAAATGTCAAGTTAAGTGCTATGGAATATATGACAAGGTATACAATAGGTAATTGTGATACAAGGATATAGGTATAATATATGTATTATAATGAGTGTGTTTATATGGTTTATATATTAAGATACCAAGTAAAAATAGAGTATTATGGTATAAGTATTAGATTTGAGTTAAGATATTAGTTATTGGGCTAGGTAATGGGAATTTAGCTAAGGTATTGAATACTTGGGTTGAGGTAATGCTAAGGTAACAGATTATTGATATATATATATATATCTTAACTCAAATCTAATACTTAGACCATAATAACAGATTAATAGAGTATTCACCCAAATACTCTATATGGAAGTATTAAGAAATTGATATTAAAAGTAAAAATTGATAATGTTTGGTTTATAAATGTATAGGAATCAATCCTGATCAAAAACCCTAAACCTAACCCTAACCCTAACCCTAACCCCAGGTCAAAAAACCTAACTCTAACCCTAACCCTAACCCTAACCCCTGGTCAAAAAACCTAACCCTAACCAACCCTAAACCTAACCCTAACCCTAACCCCTGATCAAAAACCCTAAACCTAACCCTAACCCTAACCCCATGTCAAAAAACCTAACCCTAACCCTAGGTGTCGTGAGTATCTATCAGTGTGTGTGTGTGTGTGTCTACGTCTGTGTGTGTGTCGTGTGTGTCTGTCAGTGTCTGTGTGTGTGTGTCGTGTCTGTCAAATGTGTATTGTGTCAGTGTCACATGAGAGAGAGAGAGAGAGAGAGAGAGAGAGAGAGAGTTAGGGTTTACCTAGAGCTCGAGGAGGAGGAGGGGGGTGCCGGAGTAGCCGCAGCCGTGGAGAGCCGGTCGCCGGTCGCCGGAGAGGGGGGGTAGGGAAAATCGAAAGGTTTTGAAAACTTTTGAAATTTTTGCAGATGGGGGAAAAGAAAACTGAGCCCTAATTAACCAAAATTTAGCGACATTTAACGACGTCAAAAAAAATATCGCTAAATAAAATTTAGCGACGTCCAATACATCGCTAAATACGTTGCTAAATATTTTTAATATATACGTCGCTAATTACGACGCTAAACGTCGCTAAATTATACATATTAGCGACGTTTAGCGACCTTAATCAAACTTATAGCGACTAATATTTTTAAAACTTAATAAAAGTCGCTAAACATCGCTAAATGTCGCCATTCAGCGACGTCTAGCGACATTTTTTACGGAGTCGCTAATTTAGCGATATTTTTATATGGAGTCGCTAAAATGCGTCGCTAATTCCGCTTTTTCTAGTAGTGTCTATGTTCCTTGTATTTAGTGTAGATATTATTAATTTTTTGATATGATGGTTACACGTATTGGTATATCCGGATCTCGTCATGAGATCTTATTCCTTGGTATCTATGGTGTATCTTGTGCAAGCCTTATTTTCTTTTTCTTCTTGTATATGTATAAAGATTGATTCTTGGGAAGATTAGCTACCTACCCAGTGAATCCTGTGTCATAACGTACCATACTTGGATCAACTATAGTCGGGGTAGGGAGTATTTATTATAGATATGTGATCACACCTTTCTTTTGTATGTCTTGTTCCTTATGAGTGTTAATCATATACCGCACATATGATTAACCATGCCATAATCCTTGTGCAAGTTTTTAAGCCGATCACATGTTAAAGCTGGTACTCACTCACTTAGTATTGTTATTTCTTGTTAATTTCTATATTGCTCATTCTTGTATTTATTTCTAGTATTTTTTTATTACATATTTCTTGTATCTGTATATTAAATCTTATATATTCACATCTATTTACTGTTACATAGTTTATATCATTTATTAGATCTGCTATTAAAGATATATTCTGCTCCTTTCTCGACTGGATATATTTTTTCTAGATGATACTGAGGAGTATTATCCCACTTACTATGGGCGTTAGGACATGGTTGGCTTAGAGCCAGAGAACTTGGCTCAGGAGGGTCTCATCCCGACTGAAAAAGATGACCCAGGACTCGTAACTTAGTAGTTAGTTTCCTTTTATACTGGATTTGTCTTCAGCATTGTTATTAGTATTTCTCTAACTCATTGGATATTATTTTGTCTTGTGAGCTATATTTGTGACTCTTCTATTCTTTTATCATATTCATGCATTGGAGGGAGTGCACAACGTGTTTCATGTATTGCAGTTAAGACGGTACGTGGCAGATCCCAGTCATATATTGGATCACTCGTAGATAGAGGTGGGTCCTACTCTTAGCTATCCAGAGAAGTCAGTGAAGATTCTGGGTCAGAGAGAGAAGGTGCTAAGGAACCAGACGATTCCTTTGGTGTGCGTCATATGGAGGTATCACTCGCCAGGAGAGAGTACCTGGGAGCGAGAGGCCGAGATGCACGAGCGATATCCATATTTGTTCGAGCCGTGAGGTATAATTCTTTTTTGTATTGTATTGATTGCTTTTGGTTGTTAGTTTCTTCCTTAATTTCGATGATAAAATTTTTTTAAGGTAGGTAGGATTGTCACCCTCATAATTTTATTTGAGGGTAGTTTGGTAATTGACTTGGGTATTTTAATTTTTATGATTAATTTTATTTAAATATTGTGCATGCACAATTATTTATATATTATATTATTTATTGATTGATAGTTGTAGATTTATTTTAGACTTGTATAGTGGACCTAACATATTTAATTAGATGCATGAACCAACATTTTGGATGAGTTTAGATTGAGCCCATGAATTAGGCCCATTGTTAGGAGAATGGATTAATTAGTAAAACCATTAGACTAGAACCTCCCCCCTTAATTAATTTCTTCATGAGAGGCCCCAAGGGATAGATAGGATATTTCATTGCTTGGGGGAGGGAGTATATGGCCGGCCATAGAGGAAAGAGAGAGAGTGCCTCTCTTATTTTAATTTCCAATCCCATTAGATCTAGTTTTTTCTTCTTTCCAATTTCCTTTATTTTCTCATCAATTCTCTACCAATTTATTCATAATTTCCTTCCTTAATTCTCAATTAAGACTTCTACATCAAGGATCTATAAGAAGGAAGCAAGAAGCAAGAAGGAGGAGGCCAAGATCTACAAGGAGAGGAGCTACTTTCCATTTGAGGACTTTTTATTGGGAATCTATCTCCCAATAGGTACATTTTAGTTTTCTCTCTTATAGTAGACTCTAAATCTGAGATTTAACCATAAAAAACTAACCCACATACATAGGCTATCCATAGGATTTGATTTTAGGTTCGTAGAAGACCTATGGTGGAAGTTATGTGCATTTTGGTGTCAATTTTGGGGGAATTCTGAGATTGACACATGTGATATTTGTCAATTGGTCAAATAGATCAAATCGACATATAATTGCTTGTTTGGGACTAGTGTCGTATATACAATTTGGTACGTGTAGGTCGTATAACGTCAATTGATGAAACAGGTTAATTTTGGGAGGTTTCCTTCGACACGAAGACTTGTGCATATCATATTGTGACACGGACATGTAGATGCTCTAATTATTGTATGTATTATTCATATTTAGTGTATTAGACTTTCTCGTGTCCTTCGGGATATGTTTGGTTGTGTGTTGCAGCCGTATCACAAGCGTATCATAGAATGAGTGTGATACAGGTGCGGTGTACTCCACGTATTTGGTGTTTTGCCCTTAATTCTATATGTACATGTGTGTATATATATCTATATGATAGTGTAGTGTGTATGTGTGTGTGTGAGTGTGTATGCTAGAGAGGTATAACAGTTGCAATTGCAAATAAATAAGGGGGATTAGCAGATAACAACAGTTCAGCACAAGACAGTCCTTAGAAATAGCACTGAAGGAAGCTCGGGCATGGCAACAAAGGGAGCTACTACAGCTATGTTCAGCAGTCACTGAAGGGGGAGCTGCTCGAGTAACTGTGCACATTGCACAAGAGGAAGCAGTACAGTGGATCTGTGCAACAGAGGAGTTTAAGCACTGCATCCATCAATGTGCAGTGAACAGTTGATCAACAACTCGAGGCAACTGGGGATAAGAAGCACAGAGCATTGAGCAACTGCATCTAGCAGTAAGAAGTAGAGACTCATGCACAGCTCAATAATAGGTAATAGTATCAACAAGTGCAATATCAGCACTGACACTGCATTCTTCTACAATATATGTTACCTTATTACAACAGGGAAGAGCACAGTATTTCAGTCTATTTTAGGTATTCACATCAGTCTAGTTAGTTATCAGTTTCAGTATTAGTTAGTTATCTAGTGTATCAGTGATTCAGTTTCAAGTATAGGTGTTTAGCTAATAGTTTATTTAGTTGAGGTATTGGTTAGCATATATAGGTAGTTAGTGGTATGCTTTATTAGTATATAGTTAAGCTATATGCATTATGTTTGTATGATAGTAAGTATATATGGTTATAGTTAGTATATGAATAGTTAAGTAGTTAGTTATGTATGCTATTGGTATATATATTAGTAGTTAATACATTTTGATAGTTAGTAATTAGAGGGTTAGCTATATATATTAGCTATACTTAATAGGTTTTGTATTACCTTGGGATACCAAGGCAATACCCAAGTATTGGGACAATACCCAAGGTATTGAGTTTGGGTATCGAGATAAGTTCGATACGCATTGGTGCAAGGCCAAGGTATCCAAATTTTATTGTTTTATTATATTATTATAATTATTGACTTGAATATATAACTAAACTACTATTTTTATATAATTAAACTTGCGTATCTTAGGATACGAATTTTTAAGTGTCTTTTAGTTTCTTAGTTTAGCTAGTATAGCTTAGTTTCATAGTGTATTGACTTAGTGTCCTAGTGTTAGACTCTTGCAACCTAGATTTAATCGGTTTGACCTAGAAATGGCTTAGTGACTTAGAATTGCATCAACTTAACTTATTTTTATTTTTGAACCTTGTATTGATGCAATATACTATATATAGGTTGTCTAACACCAGCTTGGACATCGAGGACACACCTTGCTCAGGACTTCAAGCGAGTACATTTCTCTAATAGTTTTTAATTCATAATAGTGTATATATGCATGTTCTAGAATTGTATACTTGATTCTGACACAGTAATTTCACGGACTTGTACTACATAGATTCCGTCAGGAGATATTATCCCCTACCGTGTTCAGCGGATACTCGTGTACATATATTTCATCGTGTATATTGGATACTGATTTATATTTCGTGTTCACACACTGTTCGTGTTCAGTGTGCTTATTCGTGTACACCCACTGCTCGTATTCAGTGGTTATAATATTCGTGTACACTCACTGCTCGTGTTCACTTGTCATATTCATGTTCGTAGTGTGTCATGATTAGATCTATTGGTATTAGTTGGGGATGGGAGAGTAGGAGTTGATTATGTAATTAAAGCTCCATTGTTACATAGTGTACATTCTGGTTACATACCTCACTTGTAATCATCTTATTTGATCGTGTTTACCCAAACCAATCACATAATAAACTTGTATTCTGAGGTACATTAGCTAGATTGCAGTTATTTTATCATATTGCAGATATTCATATTGTTGTTCTACATTCTCGTACATTACATGTATATTTATTGTTTATTCATTCATATGTTTAGTGATCTTGTATTTTATTTCTATTATCTGTTTTATATGCTCGATTATGTTATTAAAACTGCTTTCAGAGGTATGTACTTCGCTCTAATCCTGATTAGATATATTTTTCCAGATGACTGGCTTATAGAGCAGTGTCCCACATTCTATGGGCCGTAGGACGGCGTACCTTTAGAGGATACTCCTATAGACCAGGAGGACTTAGTTGCAGAGCCAGAGGAGGTCTAGTTATTTGTGTTGGCATATATTAGACTATTTTGGTGGAGATTCACAGTTATATATTATTTCAGATTGTGGATTGTATCTTATTCTTTCCTTCCATATTCTATTTGTGTATTACCTTTCTTAGTTTGTTTTGTGATTGATATTTGTCATACTTGTGAGATACCATATTATTCCTCCGTTTGGATTTGAAATGATTGATAGGTATCATATTATATTATAGAGATGTTAAATAGTTAGAAATAACCCAGACATTGTTCTACCGCCGATACTATGGCGTAGGCTAGACATAACCATGTACTTGTGCCCGAATATTCGGGTGTGGGTCATAACATCAATCCAGCAGAGAGGGCCAACAATAGCAGTAAAGTCATTAGCTCAGAGTTTGCTACCGACACAAGCTCAGATGTACCAAGAGTAGCAGAGTCAACAATAGGGAGAATAGAGGCCACAATAACAACGTATCCAAGGGAGGCAACAACGAAGAGTGTAACAGGGACAAGGACAAGCTTTTACTTTATCTCTGGAGGCATCTCTGGCATCAGCACCGTGGTGGCAGGTAACATCTCTGTAGCATTGTTTGATTCTGGTGTATCTCATTCATTTGTATAAGCACGATTTGCCACATACATTGGATTAGAGTTCGAGGTATTGTAAGAGAGGTTGAATATACTCACTGGTAATGGGCTCGTAGGAATTAATAGAGTATGTATTGCGTGTCCGGTCATAGTGTACGGGTGTTCATTACCAGCACGGTTGATTGAGTTCACTATGGGTAACTTTTACGTTATATTAGCATGAAATGGCTGAAATACAGTTATGCTATGATAGATTGCCATAAAGGTAGGGTACTATTTAGTATCCCGGGTACGGAAGGATTTACCTTTCATAGATCTGTAGAAGATCAACATGAAGAGAAGATCACAGCGACAGTAATACCAGAAAAATAACTTCTCGAGATAGTCAAAGAGTTCTTAGACGTCTTCCCAGAGTAACTTCTAGGGTTATCTCCCGTAAGAGACGTGAAGTTTTTCATAGAGTTGATTCCTGGAGCAGAACCAATATCTTATAAAGTATACTAAATGGCACCATCAGAGCTAGACATACTGTACCAATATGTAGAAGAACTGAAGTTAAAGAAGTTTATTCGAGTCAGTGGACCACCTTGGAGAGCGCTAATAGTTCTAGTAAAGAAGAAGGATAGGTTGTCACGGTTATATATCGACTACAGATAGTTGAATGTAGTAACAGTGAAGAACAAGTATCCATTACCAATGATTGATGATTTGTTTGATCAGCTGAGTAAAGCCAAGTTTTTCTCTAAGATTGATCTTCGATCATGGTATCATCAAGTAAGAGTTCAGGAGCAAGATATACCCAAGACAATATTTAAGTCACGATATGGGCATTACGAATTCTTAGTTATGCCATTCGGACTGACTAATGCTCCAATAATATTTAAGGATTTGATGAAGCATATTTTTATGCCATATCTAGATCAGTTCATGGTAGTTTTCAAAGACGATATTCTAGTCTATTCCAGTAGCGAAGAGGAGCACGAAGAGCTTCTTCGGAAGGTCTTACAGATTTTAAAGGAATACCAGTTATACGCAAAGCTCAACAAGTGCGAGTTTTGGTTGGATCACGTATTATTTTTGGGTTACATCATCTCTTGAGTAATAGTAGCAGTAGATCCGAAGAAGGTTGAGGCCGTAGAGAGTTGGCCAGTTCCTAACATAGTAGCTGAAGTGCGTAGTTTCCTAGGATTGGCAGGATACTACAGAAGGTTTGTGACAAACTTTACAAGTATTTTAGCACTGCTGACTCGATTAACGCACAAGGAGGCTAAGTTCGACTGGTCATCAGAGTGCCAGATATTATTTGAAGAATTAAAGAAGAGATTAATTTTTGCTCCGATTCTCATGCTTTCAGTAGATTCTGGTGGGTTTATAGTATATTATGATGCGTTGGGAAAGGGACTTGGGTGTGCATTGATGCAATATGGAACGGTAATAGCTTATGCATCCTGGCAGCTTCGAGATTACGTGAAGAATTATCTTACTCACAATTTTAAGTTGGCGGGGGTAGTATTTGCACTTAAGCTGTGGAGGCACTACTTGTATGGTGACCGGGTAGAGATATTTACGGATCACAAGAGCTTAAAGTATGTATTCACTCAGAAGGACTTGAATATAAGGCATAGGAGGTGGATAGAATTGATAAAGGACTATGATGTGGAACTCCAGTACTATCCAGGCAAGGCAAATATAGTAGCAGATGCTCTTAGCAGGAGAGGTAGTACATTTATGTTGACATCGCAACGACATATCATAGAAGATATTCTAAAAATAGGGATTATGATAGTACTTTCGCAAGACATAGGAGTATTGGCTAGTTTATATATATAATCTACCATTATAGAGAGAATTAAGGCGGCCCAAGAAAAGAATTCGAAAGTTCAGAAGCTTCGGGCGAAATGTGAGACTAGTCTCAAGAAAGAGTTGACAATTCATGAAGATGGGACTCTTAGGTTTGGAAATCGTCTTTGTGTACCAAGTGGAGATATCCATCAAGAAGTAATAACCGAGGCGCACAGTTTCCAGTATTCAATTCATCCAGGAGGTACCAAGATGTATCAAGACATCAAGCAACATTTCTGGTGGAACGGGATGAAGAGGGAGATAACACGATTTATTTTCCAGTGTTTGGTATATCAGTAAGTGAAGGCTGACCAGCAAAGACCGACATGATTATTACATATGCTTTCTATTTCGAAGTGGAAGTGGGAACATATCACGATGGACTTTGTGACCGATTTATCTAGATCTCCAACTAGTCGTGATACAATTTGGGTAATAGTAGATCGTCTCACAAAAGTAGCTCACTTTCTTTCTTTCCAGGTAGCACAATCGACATAGCAGTTAGCATAGATGTACATGTGTAGCAGTAGATCCGAAGAAGGTTGAGGCCGTAGAGAGTTGGCCAGTTCCTAAGACAGTAGATGAAGTGAGTAGTTTCCTGAAATTGGCAGGATACTATAGAAGGTTCGTGGCAGACTTTATAAAATTTTTATCACCGCTGACTCGATTAATGCACAAAGAGGCAAAGCTCGAATGATCAGCAGAGTACTAGACATTATTTGAAGAATTAAAGAAGTGATTGATTTTAGCTCCGATTCTCTCGCTTACAATAGGTTCTGGAGGGTTTATAGTATATTATGATGTGTCAGGAAGGGACTTGGGTGTATATTAATGCAACATGGATGGGTGATAGCTTATGCATCACCGCAGCTTCGAGATCAGGAGAATAATTATCCAACTCATGATTTGAAGTTGGCGGCGGTAGTATTTGCCCTTAAGTTGTGGTGGTACTACTTGTATGGTTATCGGGTGAAGATATTTACAGATCACAAGAGCTTAAAGTATGTATTCACTCATAAGGACTTGAATATGAGGCAGAAGAGGTGGCTAGAATTGATAAAGGGTTATGATGTGGAACTCCAGTACCATCCAGGTAAGGCAAATGTGGTAGCAGATGTTCTTAGCTGGAGAGGTAGTATATTTATGTTGACATCGCAGCGGCATATCTTAGAACATCTTCTAGAAAGGCAGATTGAGATAGTAGTTTCGCAAACCGTAGGAATATTGGCTAGTTTACATGTACAAACTGCCATTATAGAGAAAATTAAGGTGGCCCAGGAGGATCCAAAAGTTTAGAAGTTTCGGGCGGAATGTGAGTCTGGTCTTAGGAAAGAGTCGACGATTCATGAAGATGGAACTATTAGGTTTGGAAATCGTCTTTGTGTACCAAGTGGAGACATCTAGCAAGAAGTAATAACCGAGGCACAAAGTTTCCAGTATTCAATTCATCCAGGAGGTACCAAGATATATCCAAATATTAAGCAACTTCCTAAGATTTTCTAAGAATGCTTGTTCACATTCTTCGTTCTAGACAAAGGACACCTTTTTTATTAACTAGATGAAGGGTCGGTATCGTCCCAAGAGATCAGAGATGAACCTCGTAATATATGCCAGACTACATTAGAAACTACGAAGTTCTTTAAGATTACGTGGAGGCCGTATTTCGAGGATAATTTTGATTTTATCGGGGTCAATATAAATACCCTTGGAAGTTATAACAGATCCTAAGAACTTGCCACTGTAGACTCCCAAACGATATCTCACAAATTCTCCAGTCCTGGTGTCTTCGATCGTTGGGAAGTCATTTTTGCTATATGTTAGCAATGGATCACTCCCTAGGAGATCTTTTGCACAGAAGAGTAACAAAGGCCATGAACATGCGATCTATTATCTTAGTCGTATGATGGTCGACACTGAACATTGATACAATTCTATGGAAAAAGAGTACCTCGCCTTGATGTTTGCTATTCAAAAGATGCGATACTATATGTCGGGTCAAACCATTAATGGCATATCAAGAGTAAATCTCCTTCGGGTATTGATGACTAAGTCAAGCACACTCAATTCTTTGTTAGCTACATGGGCAATGTTGCTATCATCTTATGACATGGTATATATTCTGCAAAAAACAGTGAAGGGTCAAGTGCTAGCTAATTTTCTAGTAGCTCATCCTATACCGAAAACTTCCAAACTGTATGATGACATTCCAGATGAAGTCTTAGAGTGTAATATAGCAATAGAAGATGATACCTGGCAACTAATCTTTGATGGCGCATCAAGAATAGGACCCAAAGGCAACATAGTTGCTGGAGTGGGCATAGTCCTAGTATCTTCTAACAAACTACTCATTCATTGAGCATATTCTCTCACTGAACCATGTTCCAATAATATGACAAAATACAATGCTATACTCATTGGTCTCCAATTAGTCAAGTAAATGGACATAGAATATCTTGAAGCCTACGGAGATTCCAAGCTGATAGTCAATCAGATCAGGGAAGTATATGAGATTATGCATAAAGACCTCATCCCTTTTCATCAGTCTTCAATCGAACTGGCTTTTACTTTCAAAGGATTCTTCATCGATCATGTGCTTCGGTTACAGAATATGGAAGCATATGTTTTGGCCGGTCTAGCAGCATCATTGGTCGTTCTCCTAAAGAGATGATACTCAATTATGCTAACAGGTCGAGAGTTGTTATGTACCAAAAATGATATGTACATTGAACAGGGTTACGTCATAAATTCAACCTCCATGAATAAAGATTGGAGAGACCCTTTTATAGACTATGTTGCTTATGGGATATTTTTAGAAGATCCAAAAGAAGTTATTTTTCTTAAAAAATGCTCAGTTCGATTCTACTATGATGCCTCATCTAAAAAATTATATCGTCGTTCTTATGAGGAATTACGGCTACGTTGTTTTTCCAAACCTGAAGCAAGACAATCACTCCGTGAAGCTCGTGATGGCATCTGTGGAGCACATCAGCCATGTCCTAAATTATAAAACCGTCTCAAGAGAATATGTTATTATTTGCCCACCATGGTGGTAGATGCGTAGATTACGCTCAGATCATGTCAATTCTATGCTAATTTTATCCATCAACCAACAGAGTTCTTACACCCTACAACTGCCTCCTGGCCTTTTAAAGCCTGGAGAATGGATATGTCCAATCAGCTCATCTTATTTTAGAGGATATCGGTTTATACTGGTAATAACTGATTACTTTTCTAAATGGGAAGAAGTAGTCCCGCTCATCAAAGTAAAAATATCCAACGTAATTACCTTCATCAAATACCATGTTATCTACCGTTTCAGTGTTCCCCGAAGGATCATACAAGACAATGGACCATAATTCGCCAGTCAAGCATTTTATCGGTTCTATGACAAGAATCAAATTCAAAATTTAGCATCTACGGCCTATAATCCAGCAGCCAACGGCTTAGCGGAAGCCTTCAACAAAACCATAATCAAATTTCCTTAAAAAGTTTGTTTCATCCAACAAACGTGATTGGAGTAAGAAGCTCAGAAAATATTTATGGGCGTATCATACAATAATTGGAACTCAAACTGGTTATATACCATTCTCTCTGGTCTACGAATATGAACTAGTTTTTCTGCTCAAAATCCAGATACCTTCTTTCAGAGTAGCTAAAGCTAATGAGATAACAGTAGAGAATAATGATTGGTTGTGCCTACAAGAATTAGAAGCATTGGATGAAAAGCACATGCACGCTCAATAACGTATTAGTTATACTAAGCACGCATTTTTAGGAGTTTTAATCGAAAAGTCAAAGAAAGAATATTTCAGGTCGGTGAATTGGTCCTTACAGTAAAGTGACCTGTGATCGCAACCCATAAGAATAAAGACAAATTTCAAGCTAAATAGGAAGGTCACATAAGGTCCTTATGTGGTAGATACAGTATTCCCCAACGGAGCCTACAGGCTCGTTAAGCCTAATAGAGATTTGATAATGATGCCTATCAACGACAAATTTCTCAAGAAGTATTATGTCTAGGCACGAAATATTCTTCTCCATCTCCAGTAGAGTAAAATAAGATGTACAACAAGTATATTTTTCTAATTCCCAGCAACTTATAGCCTACACGGTATCTCAAACTATTATCTATATTCATTCTTGAATAAGACATGGGTAATGGGTCCTCAAAGTTTTTCAGTGGGACAATCCTCAGATCCAACGAAATCTCTCGTTGAGATCATCTAAATGATTCTCTCCAACAAAAATATCCTATTCTTAAAGTCCAGTTGTTTTAAGGATATCATATTCCTGATCCCCACTTATGTTGGGAATAATCTCACATGTTTCTTCACCAGTCAATAGGCGTAATGTGATTCTCATATCCATATTACCTCTGAATCATATTTTATTTATTATCCCCAACAGAGAAGATAATAGTTTGCCCTTGAACTACTCTTTATTCTTTTCCCCAGTAGAGTAAACTAGCGAGCTATCACGTCTATATCACCTCTGATAGTATTGCATCATGTAAAATTTGTCATTTGTACTCAGCATGAGTACGCCACGGGTGACAAATCCACCTAATACCCTATTAAATTATATTTTGCCATGTTTATGTTACCTATGAGGATATATAGTTGGTGGGATCCCGTTCGAAATCATATCACGTCCATATTACCTCTTATCTTGTTTTCACTCTAATCTATCATTGGTATCTAATGTCAGTTGCACAATAAATAAATAGGTCTACAACAAATAATTGTTCTTTGAAAAGCTAAAAGTTTTAATTCATTTTTATTGAAAAACATACAAGAAAATAAAAAAGGAAAAACATAAGGTAAATTTCACTCAAGTGGAGTAGAAAGATTAAGGAGAAATTGTGTCAGTCGAGCTAGTTCGTGGTCTTTATTCAATGTTGCTATCCTACGTGCTACGAGCATTCTCGAGTCATCTGTAGCAAAAAGTGCCATAGAAGCATATGACTCTATCTTCTTATTTCGATCGTAGTCAATCTCGTTCTTGTTATGCTCGAGCTACAAAAATTATTCTTTTGCTATGTCATAATATGCAAAAGGAGCCATCTGAATGCTTGCTTGCTAGCTATTATTGTAAAAGAACTCCACCAAATATAAGTGATCCTCCCAAAATCCTCCAAAGTTAATCATGCATGCTCTCAACATGTCCTCCAACGTCTGAATAGTGTGCTCTGACTATCCATCTATCTGCGGGTGATAAGAAGTTATAAACTTTAATCTAGTTTTTAGGCCTTCCTGCATACTCCTCCAAAAGTGTGACGTGAACCTAGAATCTTTGTCGAAAACTATGCTGACTTGTACTCCATGTAGACGTACAATCTTCTCCATGTATATCTCTGCCAAAACTTCTATAGATAGCCCAACTCTAAAGGGTAAGAAGTATACCGCCTTAGTCAATCTATCCACAATCACCCAAACTGTATCTCGACCAACTGGACTCCTCGAAAAACCCGTAACGAAGTCCATGGTGATGTGCTCCCATTTTTACTCCGAAATTGGAAGTGGTTGGAGTAGTCCTGCTGATTCCTGATGTCCAGCCTTAACTTGCTGACATACTAAGCACTTTGCCAGAAATTGTGCTATCTCTCGCTTCATCCCGTGCTACCAATAATGCCGTCTCAAGTCTCTGTACATCTTCCTACCTCCTGTCACCCTCACTTTTCCAGCTAGGGGTAGTTTGGTATTTTGGCATGGATAAATAATTTTAGGAATAAATATTAAATATTACTGTGATGATTGTATTAATTATTTAATTATGTTTGATCTATAAATTATTTTTGACTTGTATTATTTATTTTAGTTAGGAGGTTACTCCAATTGTTAAACTTCTTGTAAGTCCATTTAGACTTGTCGTGACAACATGAGCCCAACTTGGACCCAAGCCTATTAGACCTTTCTCATTAATTAATTAAGGATTATTAGCTTAATTATAATTAGTTAGAGACTTCAAAAAATACCCACCCTTGATTATTCCTCATAATTTACCATGTAAGGGTAACTTGGATCTTAGTATGTAACTTGGAGAAGGGGGTAGAGGGGCCGGCCATACAAATCCTCTCTTTCTCTCTCTCCTCCTTCATTTTCATTCATTGCATTTTGCTCCCAAATTCTAGATCCCCAATTTTCTATTTTCTCTCCATTGGTTTCTACTCAATTCACCTCTATTTTCTTCTCAAATTCATTACTCTTGGAGCTTTGGATCTTGGATAAGCAAGAAGCACAAGAAGGAGGAGCTTTGGAGCTAGAGATCAAGTTCGAAACGTGTCCAATTGCATTTGTATTGGGAATCCATCTCCAAATTGGTAATTTCTAAAATTATCTCTCGTTATAGCTTCTTAATCATATATTTGACCATTAGGAATGACTCCATGGCATATGGCTACCTATAGGAGCAATTTCTAGGCTAATTGATTATGTATTATGAGTTCTATGTGATATTTTGTGTGCATGTTGGGGAAATTACGAATTTGACACATCAAGTGTGTGTCAAGAGACCAATTAGATCTAATTAGACTTAGATCGAGGTTATGGGATGAGATACATGTCCACAAAAGGATACGAGAAGGCCGTTTCACGGTACGGTACGATACCGTATGATACAAAGCTCTATTTCGGGTATTTTATATAATTACTCTTCAATTCTCAGTGTAGCAAATTGCATTAGTTATATATCATAGTTATTTATATGTGGGGAGGATTATTATGGAATATTTGGGGTTTTAGCAATCTAATTGAGTATGTATCTTAGTGTGGCATATAGTGCATAGCACATGTTCGATTTTATGCCTAGTATATGTATGAGATGGATGTGGTGTATCTTTAGTTGGTGTACTTTAATTGGATGAAGGGAGAGGGTTACAATAGCAGTAATTGTCATGCCCCTGTCCCAAAATACGTAGGACTAGGAACACATAAGCATGCCAGCCGTATGTATATGACAACTCCAATATATGGATACCATAATACACACGTACGCTGTAATATGAATAATAACTCACATGTGGTATATATATTGTCATAAGTCACAGAAATACTAATCTTATCCACACAATAAGTCACAAAAAGGAAATAACTAAACTAGAATCACGAGTCTGTATAATCCAAAAATAATAGTCGGGTGGAGACAAATCCACTACCAATGACTATATCAAAACTAAAAATAAGAGAGGAGCATAAAATCTCCAATATAAAATAAGATGATGAAAGAAGAGTATCAGCTAAGAGATACAATGCTAGAGATAATCAAAGATGATCAGAAGGTAAGACCTCCTCGGCAGAAAGTAACGTGTCAGGTCCTGGCCCGTACTCCTACGGATACTCATGGTTGTCTATACCTGGCAATCCTCAGAGGGACGTAACAAGATACATAGAAGCATGCTAATTAAATACAATAAATATGAATAATAGACAAAAAATATATAAGTATGATGTACAATACAATCTATATGAAATGTATAATGAGGATAACTTTTTGACGTATGGGCATGGGTAGGCTACTCGATCTAAATCTCACAACTCACACATACGTCAGGAACATCTGAAATCGACGTACCGCGAGAATAGCGACCAACGCGACACACTACCAAAGTCGTGCTAGATACTATGGTTTACTAGAGTGGTTATAGCCCATACGACTACTGATTGTCCTCCCCTCCCATGATACTATGTGTCAAATGTGTGTGTATATATATATATATCATATAGTTATGACTGAAAAAATACACATGCAATGAATATACAGAAAAATAATAAGCATGCAAAGTACTGTAAGCAATTTGGCAAGGTATACTTGCCTGACAAAGGAGCTACAAAGTGTAACGTCCAGGAGTCAAGCACACATGATCAGAAACTACGACCTCAGAATGAACATCTCCGGATACTGAAATAAATATCACTAACATTCCCAGAATAAGCGAGATAGCTAAAAAATACTATCCTTTCGTCCAATTTGGACACAGGAAAAAACGGTAATTTTGGGTCAAAACGGGATCCACTTGTGGCCCACTTTGCACCAAAGAGCGTGCCAGAGAAAAAGGTCTCTAAATAAGACAAATTATAGGTTAAACCAATTCTAAATGTCTATACGAACTCAACGGTACGTCCAATTTTGGATTCCGGTGAGCCGAACACAAATTTGCCCAAAAAATTAACCGTGGGGCCCACTAATAGGCGGCTTGGTCAACTGTCTCAGAATCACGTGAAACTTGGGTCACGGGACCAGCATGATACTATAAATCCAATAGTGTAAATTTTATCACATTCTGATGAGCATACACTAAATGTTGTTTTATTTTACAAAAGTTGCGATACAAGGCCTTTTTACGGATATGGGATAATTTTGACGCGCACAAGCGTCCAAATCTGTTTTCGTGAAAGCCCACACATCTGGACATACTATACGCACCTTTCGGTGCAATTGGTACGCGACGGTGCGGTCCCGTTTGGCGGAGCGCGCTACGTATTAAAAATTTCAGAGATCCAAAAATAAGTTTTTATGGGTTTTCAACCTAATTTAATTCAGCATATAACACCAAATAAAATAATATAATTGACAGAAAATAATCTTGGTTATATGGTCTTCATATAGCAAAAAGAAAGTTTAGATTTGGATGTCTGTGGTGGAAGATATGAGTCCTTAAACATGGGTCATCGTAACCATTTTTTGTAGCGTAAAAGTCGTGATTTTTCTCCAACTTGGTCTCGATTTTTACCTAGGGTTTAGCGTTGTTCAATGAAAACTAATATACAGAGTTGAAAGAGGGATATGTCATGAACATACCGGTGAAGAAAAATTAGAATTTGGTCGCAAGATGGAGCAAAAAATAACGCATGAACAGGGGTACGTTGCTGTCTGATTCAGTCGCGGCGCACGCGGGTCGCGGAGGCTAGTCGCGGCGGTGCTGGGCTCCCACGACGGCGGTGCTGTGGAGGTCGGCGGCGGTCTGGGTCGAAGTCGTGGAGTAAGGGTTTAGGGTCAGGGTTTATACAAGTTATAAAATATATATAGAGAAAGAGAAAGAGAGAGAGAGAGAGAGAGAGAGAGAGGATGGGAGCGGGGTGTGTATTCCGAGTGGGGGGGTGTACAACGGGTTAGGCCTGGGCTGAGTTTGCTGCTGCTTCTGCTAGCGGTTTTAATTACGTAGGGACTTTAGGTACTAAGTTTGCTGGAGCTTTAGGATTTTAGGTTAGTGAAGTCAATGGTTTTTTTTCCTCCGATTTTCCTTTTTTTTACTACTATTTACTTTGTTTGCTAATTTAGAGCTTGTTTTTACTACACGGCGCTTATAATACTTTGCTTGACTACTTTACATTTATTTGTTACTGCGCTATAGTAATTGCTTTTCTAAGCTGACTTATTTTTGTTTATTACATTTTTTCATTTTAACTACTTTTAACTTGTTTACTTCTCTTTTAACATAGTGCTTTTAATATACTTTATTCGCTATTTTAATTTAATGACTACTTAATTTTTTTCATTGTCGTATCTTTTTATTTTTCTTATTTTTTTGCTATTGGTTTTCTTTCTTTTCTTTTCTTTATTCTTTTCTTTTTTTACTATATATATATATAGTAAAAAATTAAGTAGAAAAATAATATTATATATATATATATATATATATATATATATATATATATATATTAGAAAATAATATTAGCACATCCTAGAAATCTCTTAGCCTTCTACAAGAATTCCTAAAATAAATTAAAATAAAATAATAGTTTGTTCCATAAATATCTAGCTAAATATTTACCTAGTAATTAAATTCAATAAATTTATATTTTCTAATATACTACAAAATAATGCAATCCAATTAAATGATTAATTAAATACTTATAATATGTTTTAAAAATTAGGGATTTTATATTCTACCCAACTTATAAAAATTTCGTCCTCAAAATTGACACTAACCCATATTCAAAATAAATCACTATAGCTATTACATTTCATTTCTATCTAGCAGTGCTTCCTAAAAGTCTTGGTAAGCCATTCTAACCCTTTTCTTATTTATTCTCCATATACTATTCTATCATCCCTTAACTCGTCTATACTACCCAACTTACAAAAATGCTACTAGAAATCAAACTCTCTTGAAGCTATTGTCTAGGTTGGAGGACGAATTTATTTATTGGGTCGAGAATCTTGGGATACCTGTCTGTAATCTTATTACTATACTTTTTCCCGTAACCGTCAAGTATCGTAGTCTAATATACCATGCCACCTGACCAGTATGGCTACAAGTAATTCGACTACTCTACCATAATCGTCTAGCTGCAACTGTCGCTACCTCGCCAGCGATTTATCATAGTCATCAGTTCGTAACAAGTGCCTTCAACTCTTTCCTAGGCTTAGTCTAAGTTTTAGGGCAACAATTAAGGTTTGGACTATCTTATAAAATTAGTAGAAGTAAGTACTAATTCAACTATCCAACTAATTAACGTTTAGACTAAGGGATGCTATTCATGGTTTAAAATAATAAGAGGATACAAATATTGCTATAGTGCATATACATAAGGGTTATCATTATGAACTTATTTTTTAGTTATCAATCATTACTAATCCATTTATATTTTAACTAACAATACAAATGGGTGAGGTTGAAGTAAATCAAACAGTTCACACTGGCACGAAAAGGTACAACTACGATAGGAAGAGTTAAGCACGAGATACATAATGGATATAAAAGAGAAGATAAGCCACCCAAGGGGGCGAGATGGTGATAGGGAAAAGAATACTACTACTGCTACTCGCGTCATCCATTAGCATCGTGTGTATGCCATCTAGTTAGAATATCAACATATCCTCATAACTGCTAAACTACCATATATATAATTCTACATCTACTTATACACCTAAGATCTCTTGTCATAATGGGGTTATGAGTATGCAATGACAAATATAACTAAAAGATTGTACCTGTATCTATGGCTTCCTGTGCCTGCGCTCCCATATTTGTCATCATGAGGGCTTGGCCTTATCTTTGGTCATTCAACTGGGGTCTAGCGTCCTCCATTTGTGTAGACTGTAGAAGCAGTGGTGGGTCCCTTTGGTCTCCTATATGCCATAGACCTCTGGATCTGCTGAGGATAAGTTTGGGTTTGATGGTGACTTGATCCACATATCATGCATAGCCCCAATCGACGATGACAGTCTCTATGAATATGACCTATCTTACCACAAAAGTGATAAGTACGGGGGTCCTTGGTTGAATATGGTGCGACACTATATGGTTGTTGGCGTGCCAAAGGGTGTCTAATGGGTCCTCATGGCTATGTCATTGCTGGTACTTGGTGAATTCTCTGTTGATTTCTATTTCCCCTACTGATGGCCTCCTGAATCCTGGCCTCTATCAATAACTCGGCATAAGAGATCCGGGACTGTGATCTAGTATAGTACTGATGCTCCTGAGTCAGCCCACGGTGAAACCTTTTAGCCTTCTCAAAGTCATTTCGTATTAGGGTAGTGCCATACTTACTGAGGCGGCTAAAGTCTGCATCATACTCGTCAACTTTCTTGTTTCCCTGATCCAGATGGAGGAACTGATCGTACAACGCATCTCTTACAGTGTCCGGGAAGTATTTCCTCTCAAAGCACTCCAAGAATTATTTCCAAGTCTGACGCATATCCAACTGGTGCTCCATTGATTCCCACCAGTGATGGGCGTTACCCTCTAGCTGAGTCCTTACGCCTGTCATTCATAGATCTGTAGGTAGTTATGATGCTTCTAGCAACATTTTGGTATTGGAAATCTAGTTCGTGGTCTCCTCTGGACTCTCATTGCCTTTATATGGCTTGGGGCCCATCTGCACAAAGTCCTTGACTGAACCAACCTGAGCTTGTGGTACTGAAACTAGTTCCTGGGTTGGTGCAGGGGTTAGGGCAACCATTCTCTCAAGTGCTGCAAAATATTCTATCCTCTGCTCTGCCACTTGCTGCCTCTGCTCTGCAGCTTACGCGGCTGTCTGTTGACTCTGTTACTACATTATCATCTGGAAGAATTTGAACATTTGTGTCTGGATATCCTGCGGTGCTAGTGGAGTTGGAACAGTCCCATTAGGCACCGTAAAAGGAGCTGATGGGATTGGATTGTTAGTTAGTCCATCCGATCCCGGAAGAATAGGAGTCGTTGAAGTCTCTCCTGGTGATTGTCCGTTGACCCCTGGAGACATGTGGTCCCCGGTGGCAGCATGTTCGTTACGCAAATTCATCTCTTTGCAAGAGATGGATGGAGGATTAGAAAAAGTACATGAATCAAGCAGGATACAAGAACTTAAGTAGGACACACTAGAAGGAAGGTAAGTTATAGTTGAGTGTATATGAGACCTAAAATTATAATCCTAGGTGCAGGCCCGCTCGGTACAGTTACGTAACCGAAATGGCTAACTCGACCTACATGGGCCACCACAAAAATATGTCATACCCCAGTCCCAAAATACGTAGGACTAGGAACACGTAAGCATGTCAGCTGTATATATATGACAACTCCAATATATGGATACCATAATACATACGTACGCTGTAATATGAATAATAACTCACATGTGGTATATATATTGTCACAAGTCATAGAAATACTAATCTCATCTACACAATAAGTCACAGAAACGAAATAACTAAACTAGAATCACGAGTCTGTATAATCCCAAAATAATAGTCGGGTGGAGACAAATCCACTACCAAATGACTATATCAAAACTAAAAATGAGAGAGGAGTAAAAAATCTCCAATATAAAATAAGATGATGATAGAAGAGTATCAGCTAAGAGATCTAACGCTAGAAATAATCAAAGATGCTCAGAAGGTAAGACCTCCACGGAAGAAAGTAACACGTCAGGTCCTGGCCCATATTCCTGTGGATACTCCTGGTCATCTATACCTGGCAAGGGACCAAGTCCTCAGAGGGACGTAACAAGATACATAAAGCATGTCAATTAAATACAGTAAATATGCATAATAGACAAAAAATATATAAGTACATTGTACAAGACAATCTATATGAAATGCATAATGAGGACAACTTTTTGACGTATGGGCATGGGTAGGCTACTCGATCTAAATCTCACAACTCACACACACGTCAGGGATATCAAAAATTGATATATCGCGAGGGTAGCGACCAGCGCGACTCCAAAAATTGACATATCGTGAGGGTAGCGACCAGTACGACACACTACCGTAGTTGTGCTAGATACTACGATTTACCAGTATGGTAATAGCCCATACGCCCACTGATTGTCCTCCCCTCCCATGATACTATGTGTCAAGTGTGTGTCAACATATATATATATATATATATATATATATATATATATATATATAGCATATACTTATGACTGAAAGAAAATATACATGCAATGAATCTACATAAATATAATAAGCATGCAAAGTACTGTAAGCAATTTGGCAAGGTATACTTGCTTGGCAAGGGAGCTACAAAGTGTAACGTCCAGGAGTCAAGCACACAGGATCAGAAACTACGGCCTCAGAAAGAACGTCTCCGGATGCTAAAATAAATATCACCAACGTTTCCAGAATAAGCGAGATATCTAGAAAATACTGCCCTTTCGTCTAATTTGGACACAGGGGCAAAACGGTAATTTCAGATCAAAGTGGGGTCCACGTGTGGCCCATTTTGCACTGAAAAGTACGCCAGAGGTAAACGTGTCACGACCCGTACCCGATGTAAGGATACTAGTCGAAAACAACGCCCAGCCTACGCCGCAGAATCGGCGGTAGAACGCTGTCTAGATAGTCTATCTAAAGTAATGAACCACCAATAATGATAGAATACTCAATCACAGAACTAAGATAGAATGAGCATGAATCAGATAAGAATAGAATAGTCATCATACAACTAATGAGTTTAAAATAATACACCAATGAGTCTGAAGAGTAACAAAATAAGCTGGAGACAAATCCAGTACAAAAGAATACTACCATACTACAAAGCTACAACTCCAGGGTCAACTGTCTCAGTTGGGATAAGTCTCTCTTGAGCCAGGGTCTCAGAGTCTAAACCCACAATATCCTGGGGTCCATAATAGGTAGGGTACTCCTCAGTGTCATCTGGAAAAATATATCCAGTCAGGAAAGGAGCAGAGTACATCTCTAACAGCAGTTCTAATCCATGATAAAAACTATGTAACAGTAAATAGCTATGGATAAACAAGATGCACAATAGATACAAGAGATATATAGACAATAAAGAAATACTGGAAAGAAATACAATAATGAATAATATGCCAATGAAACAATAATACTAATGACTAAGTGTGTGAGTACTAGCTTAACATGTGATCGGCTTGGGCAAGATACAATGCGGCCTGGCTAATCATACGTGCGGTGCATGATCAACACTATTCGCTTACCAATACTTTATTCAATAGGGATTTGATCACATATCTATACTAATACTCCCCACCCCCAACTGGTATAATAGATCCAACCACGGTATGCTATGGCACTAGATTCCCCAAGAAGAGAGCGACTCCTCCCGAAAATCGGTGTCTGTACATGTACAAGATAACCAATAAAACAATACTTGTACCATATACACCATATACCAAAGAATAACATCTCATGACGAGATCCGGATATACCAATCCGTGTAACCATAGTGTCAAGAGAAACATGTATATCTACACTAGATACAACGAACATAGAGGATATCATAAATGAGAAACTATCAGAGAATGTACTCGCCTGAAGTCCAATAAAAAAGTCTCACAGATGTCTGACTCGGTGTCTCGAAGACCTAGATATGGAATACCACATTAATACAAGGTCCCGGAAAGAGAACAAGCCAAACTAGTCAACTTCTGGGTCAATAAATCAATTCTAAGTTAAAAGTCAACTATGGTCAACTCTAAAGTCAAACATGGTCAAACCAAGGTCAACCTCACAAGACCTCTATATAAATAATATAGAATAAAAATACAACAATTAGGAATCAAGGTTTGATCCCTATTGGTACCCACACAAAGTATACTTAAGATACAATATTATACACTCTAATATAAATTATATACAAATCAATATTTATGCAAATAATATAATATATTACTACTAGTATTATACCTCACAAAAGCACATATATATATACATATATATATATACAAATATAAATCAAAATTCATATATATATATAAAACAATTTAATAACTATATACCTACATATAAACTTACAAAATTAAAATACCAAACACATGCACATATTAATGTATGTATTTTACATGGCTAGAAGCACACATAAAAAAATACATTAATATACAAATAATTATATAATAATTATAAATAATATAATTACACATAAATAAATTTTATAAAACATTTATGTATAATTTATACTATTAACATAAGTACATATATAATTACATGCAAGAAAGCTACATATTATATTTGTACATCATATTAGCACACACAAAAATATATAGATCTATGCTACAATAATTACTATAATAAATACACAATATAAATATATAATATCTATATATATTTACTAATTATAATTGAAGAATTTAAACCATACATAATTAGATCTATTCAAAAATCCACACAATTGGAGAGTATCACACCGTATCCCACTAGATCTAGGATACGCATGTGACACGAGTCCAACACACAACCAATTGCACCCCGACGGACACAAACAAGTCACAAATAATATTTATGAATAAATCAAAGTGTCAAAAGTAGATCTATGTGTCCGTGTCAAAATACGACATGTTCAAAGTCCCGTGTCGGAGAAAAACCCCCCAAAATGACACGTATCACCAAATAGTTGGGATACGAACCACAAGTACCCAAATATGGACACGACACAAGCCCCAAACACATAAGCACATGCCCAATTGATCTATAGGATCAATTTCACACACAACAAAATGTAAATTCGGAATTCCAACAAAATTGACACAAAAAGTACCATAACTTTCTCCATGGGTCTCCTATAAACACAAAACAAAGTCCTATGGGTAGTATATACATATAGGTTGATTTTATATGATTAAATATCAGATTTAGAAGCTATTTTAATGGAAAAAACTGAATTATACCTATTGGGAGATGGATTCCCAATGAAATCTCCAATTGAGATGAACTTGCTTCCAAATTATAGATCCTTGCTCCTCTTTGTAGATCCTTCCTTCCTCCTTCTAGGTCCTTGCTTCTCAACTTTTTAATGGTGAATTGGAAAGAATTTGGAGTGAATTTGGTGGGAAATTGGATTGGGAATGAAGGGAATTTTGGAGTGGGAAATTCTAGATCTAGATTTGGAATGAGAATGAGAGGAGAGAGAAATTTCTCCCCTCTTTTAATAGGCCGGCCTTGCCCCTCTCCCAAGCAATTGTAAAATGTCCAATGTACCCCTTGGGGCCTCTCATGAAGAAATAATTAAGGAAGGAAGCTTCTAGTCTAATCATTTAATTAATTTAATCCATCTCCTTAACTATGGGCTTTCTAAATGGGCCAAATCTAACTATTTAATTCATGTTGGTCCATGGGTCCAAACTAAACTAGTTGGGTCTACTAAAATAAGTCCAAAATAATTAAATAATATCCAACAACAATTAAATAATACAACAAAAATTATTTACCATGCACAATATTTATTTAAATAGGAAATTACTAAAATATCCTTTTTCCTAAAATGTGGTAGTGACAAGTCTACCCTCCTTAAAATAATTTCGTCCACGAAATTTAAAGATAAAAACTACCACCAAAAAATCACAGAACAGAACTAAAGAATCATAATTAACTAATGAACAGAACATAACTAGAAAATAACATACCTCAAGGTACAAACAAATATGGATAACGCTCTCGCATGTCATCCTCTCTCTCCCAGGTAGACTCCCCCGGAGGGTGATGCCTCGATGCGACGCATACCAAAGGAATAGTCTGGTTCCTCAGTACCTTCTCTCTCCGATCCAGAATCTCAACTAGCTGCTCTGGATAGCTAAGAGTAGGGCCCACCTCTATCTCTAAGTGATCCAATACATGACTAGGATCTGCCACGTATCGTCTCAACTGCGACACATAAAATACGTTGTGCACTCCCTCCAACGCAAGTGGAAAGTCTAGTCTATAAGCAACTGCACCGCCCCTCTCTAGAATAGTGAAAGGTTCGATGAATCGCGGACTAAGCTTTCCGCCTCCACCGAAGCGAATCGTGCCTCGTGTCGAAGAAATCCTCAGAAATACCAAACCACCCACCTAGAACAAAACACCATCTTAAGAATTTAATCTATAACAAACAAGAACAAGCACAAACAAAATCTAAACTATACCTCAAACTCCAAAGGTCTCCGATGGCTATCGGCCCAATGCCGCTGTCTGTCCTGCGCCACTCGAAGTCTGTCTCTGATCAACTGAACCTTCTCTGCTGCATCCACAACCATCTCTGGCCCAAGCAAAACTCTTTCTCCAACATCGTCCCAAGACAAAGGAGTACGACACCTCCGACCATATAGAGCTTCAAAAGGTGACATCTCTATACTGGCCTGGTAACTGTTGTTGTAAGCAAACTCTACCAAATGGAGATGCTCCTCCCAAAAACCCCCGAAATCTAGTACATAAGTGCGCAACATATCCTCGAGAGTCTGGATAGTCCTCTCTGACTGCCCATATGTCTGGGGATGATATGCAGTACTGAACTTGAGCTGAGTGCCCAAACTCTCCTGCAAACTCCTCCAGAAATGAGAAGTGAAACGACTATCTCGATCTAAGACTATGCTGACGGGAACTCCATGTATCCTAACGATCTGCCTCACATACATCTCTGCCAGCTTCTCCGTAGACAAACCCACCTTGAAAGGCAAAAAATGGGCCGACTTGGTCAACCTATCAACAATGACCCAAATCGCGTCTTTCCCTCCTGGAGATCGTGGAAGTCCGGACACAAAATCCATAGTAATGTGTTCCCACTTCCACTCTGGAATGGATAATGGCTGAAGTAAACCTCCTGGTCTCTGCCTCTCGGCTTTCACCTGCTGGCACACTAAGCATCTGGATACAAACTGTGCCACTTCCCTCTTCATGCCATACCACCACACACTCTCTCGCATATCCCGATACATCTTGTTAGCACCTGGATGTATGGAATACTGAGAGCGATGCGCTTCCTGCAATACCTCCTCTCGCAACTCCCCACTAGGCACACACAATCTAACTCCATGCCTCAACGATCCATCCTCTGCAATAGTGAAATCATCCCCCAATCTTGCCCTCACTTGAGCTATGATACTCCTCAAAGATACATCATCATACTGTGCTGCCTTAATCTTGTCCATCAAATCTGAGTGTATCTGCAATCCCCACATCTGCATAGCACACCCAGGAACAATCTCCTCAATGCCCAAGCTCTTCAAGTCCTCCAACAAATATCGATCCTGCGTCAAAAACATAGCTACCGGATACCTGCTCAAAGCATCGGCAACTACATTGGCTTTCCCAGGATGATATTGCAAAGAGATATCAAAATCCTTCATCAGTTCCAACTACCAACGCTGCCTCATGTTCAACTCCTTCTGTGTGAAAACGTACTTCAAGCTTTTGTGGTCTGTGAAGATCTCCACACGCTCTCCGTACAAATAATATTTTCACAACTTCAGAGCAAAGATGACGGCTGCCAACTCCAAATCATGGGTAGGATAGTTCTTTTCATGAGGACGCAATTTCCTGGATGCATAGGCAATCACTTTTCCATGCTGCTGAAGAACACAACCCAAACCCTTTCCCGATGCATCACTATAAATAGTGAAACCTCCGGACCCTGATGGCAATGTTAAAATAGGAGCAGACGTTAACCTCTTCTTCAACTCTTCAAAAGCAACCTGGCAATCCTCCGTCCAAACAAACTCTACATCCTTTCTTGTGAGTCTGGTCATCGGCTCGGCAATCCTCAAAAAATCTTGCATAAACTTCCTGTAGTATCCTGTCAATCCTAAGAAACTCCTGATCTCTGCTACCGAACTCGAAGTCTTCCAAGATTCTACTGCTGAAATCTTCTTCGGATCCACTGAAATACCATCACCAGTCACAACATGCCCCAAGAATTCTACCTTGTCCAAGAAAAACTCATATTTGGACAACTTCCCATACAACTTCTCCTTCCTCAGCACATCCAACACAATCCTCAAATGCTCCTCATGCTCCTCCGGTGTCCTCGAGTATATGAGTATGTCGTCGATGAACACCACCACGAACTTGTCAAGGTACTGGTGGAACACCTTGTTCATCAAGTTCATAAATACCGCCGGTGCATTAGTCAAACCAAACGGCATAACCAAAAACTCGTACTGACCATACCGAGCTCTAAAAGCAGTCTTCGGTATGTCCTCCGGCTTCACCTTCACCTGATGGTAGCCTGATCTCAAATCTATCTTAGAAAATACCTTCGCACCACTCAATTGATCAAACAGATCATCAATCCGTGGCAAAGGATACTTATTCTTGATAGTGAGATTATTCAAAGCCCTGTAATCAATGTACATACGCACCGATCCATCCTTCTTCGGTACAAACAATACCGGGGCTCCCCATGTTGAAGAACTCGATCTGATAAACCCCTTATCCTGCAATTCGTCCACCTGCTTCTTCAACTCGACCAGCTCGCTGTTGTTTACTCTATAGACATGCTGCAAAATTGGTTCTACACCTGGCACCAAATCTATAAAAAATTCAATATCTCGATCTGGCGGCAATCCTGGCAATTCCTCAGGAAACACATCCAAGAATTCTGCTATCAATGGATGCGGCAACTCCTTGTCTTCCACCATAGCTCCATAAATAATGCCTTCTCCCTGCTCCGCAGCTCCTCTAGCAAACTCGAACTCTGGCTCTCCTGGTGAACCAAACAAAACTCTACCTCCTCTACAGTCTATGCTAGCACGGTGCCTACTCAACCAATCCATCCCAAGTACAATGTCGTAGCTCGGAAGTGGCATTATAAGTAGACACGCACTCAACTCCCGGCCTCCCAGAGTAACTCTCCGATCCTTGCAAATATCATTAACCAGGATAATGCCTCCCCCGGTCATGATCTTGCAAGTCCTAAGCAAAGACTCAGCTACCAAACCATGCTTCAGAGCAAAAGAAACAGATACAAAACTATGGGAGGCACCACTATCAAACAAAGCTAAAGCTGGAATGGAATCAAGAAGAATAGAACCTGCGATGACATCTCCGGTGGGTTCCTCCTCTTCGACGGTCATAGCAAACGCTCGTCCCTGCCGAGCACCTCCCTGCTGTTGATGCTGGACAAAACGCTGCTGCTGTGTCGGAAGCGGTCCCCTCGGCTGTGCTGCAGGTGGTCTCGTCTGTGTCCTCGGAGCTGGAGCTGCTCCCTGAACTGCACGACGAGGACACTCCCTCGATTGATGCCCTTCAGTACCACAATACAAACAAACTCCTAGCCTCCTCCTGCAAACTTCCCAGATGTGGCCGGGCTTCTTACAGAAGTTGCATGGAGCTTGCTGTAACTGTCTCTGCTGCTGAGGTGCCTGGTAAAAAGGCGCTCTAGCTGGAGTCTGGTTCTGCTGTAGCTCCTGGAAAGGTCTGGACTAGAAATGAGGACGTTTGGCAGATACTGTACTGCCGTTGGCCCCCAGAAAAGAATCACGGTCTCTCTTAGTCTTCAAACCCAGATCCCGCTCAACCTTGCGTGCCTCCGCAAGTATCTCCGAGTATGTCTCATAAAAAGACGAAATGAGGATCAATATGGCATATGATGTAAGACATCAAGGAAAGGACAGTTTAAGGGTTCAAGTATCAATGTCAAAGGAGAATAGTTGAATAAAAAGAATTTTCCTAGATGTGATTGAGTATCTCAACCTATATCCTATATCTTATTACAGGCTCGCAGTAGTACAACTAAGTTGTTGCACTACCACGATATCACATACTTGTGAAGCTAGACCTGCATGGGCCACCACCAAAAATGTGTCACGACCCGTACCCGATGTAAGGATACTAGTCGAAAACAACGCCCAGCCTACGCCGCAGAATCGGCGGTAGAACGCTGACTAGATAGTCTATCTAAAGTAATGAACCACCAATAATGATAGAATACTCAATCACAGAACTAAGATAGAATGAGCACGAATCAGATAAGAATAGAATAGTCATCATACAACTCATGAGTTTAAAATAATACACCAATGAGTCTGAAGAGTAACAAAATAAGCTGGAGATAAATCCAGTACAAAAGAATACTACCATACTACAAAGCTACAACTCCAGGGTCAACTGTCTCAGTTGGGATAAGTCTCTCTTGAGCCAGGGTCTCAGAATCTAAACCCACAACATCCTGGGGTCCATAATAGGTAGGGTACTCCTCAGTGTCATCTGAAAAAATATATCCAGTCAGGAAAGGAGCAGAGTACATCTCTAACAGCAGTTCTAATCCATGATAAAAACTATGTAACAGTAAATAGCTATGGATAAACAAGATGCACAATAGATACAAGAGATATATAGACAATAAGGAAATACTGGAAAGAAATACAATAATAAACAATATGCCAATAAAACAATAATACTAATGACTAAGTGTGTGAGTACTAGCTTAACATGTGATCGGCTTGGGCAAGATACAATGCGGCCTGGCTAATCATACGTGCGGTGCATGATCAACACTATTCGCTTACCAATACTTTATTCAATAGGGATTTGATCACATATCTATACTAATACTCCCCACCCCTAACTGGTATAATAGATCCAACCACGGTATGCTATGGCACTAGATTCCCCAAGAAGAGAGCGACTCCTCCCGAAAATCGATGTCTGTACATGTACAAGATAACCAATAAAATAATACTTGCACCATATACATCATATACCAAGGAATAACATCTTATGACGAGATCTGGATATACCAATCTGTGTAACCATAGTGTCAAGAGAAACATGTATATCTACACTAGATACAACGAACATAGAGGATATCATAAATGAGAAACTATCAGAGAATGTACTCGCCTGAAGTCCAATGAAAAAGTCTCACAGATGTCTGACTCGGTGCCTCGAAGACCTAGATATGGAATACCACATTAATACAAGGTCCCGGAAAGAGAACAAGTCAAACTAGTCAACTTCTGGGTCAATAAATCAATTCTAAGTTAAAAGTCAACTATGGTCAACTCTAAAGTCAAACATGGTCAAACCAAGGTCAACCTCACAAGACCTCTATATAAATAATATAGAATAAAAATACAACAATTAGGAATCAAGGTTTGATCCCCATTGGTACCCACACAAAGTATACTTAAGATACAATATTATACACTCTAATATAAATTATATACAAATCAATATTTATGCAAATAATATAATATATTACTACTAGTATTATACCTCACAAAAGCACATATATATACATATATATATACAAATATAAATCAAAAAGCATATATATATATAAAACAATTTAATAACTATATACCTACATATAAACTTACAAAATTAAAATACCAAACACATGCACATATTAATGTATGTATTTTACATGGCTAGAAGCACACATAAAAAAATACATTAATATACAAATAATTATATAATAATTATAAATAATATAATTACACATAAATAAATTTTATAAAACATTTATGTATAATTTATACTATTAACATAAGTACATATATAATTACATGCAAGAAAGCTACATATTATATTTGTACATCATATTAGCACACACAAAAATATATAGATCTATGCTACAATAATTACTATAATAAATACACAAAATAAATATATAATATCTATATATATTTACTAATTATAATTGAAGAATTTAAACCATACATAATTAGATCTATTCAAAAATCCACACAATTGGAGAGTATCGCACCGTATCCCACTAGATCTAGGATACGCATGAGACACGAGTCCAACATACAACCAATTGCACCTCGAAGGACACAAACAAGTCACAAATAATATTTATGAATAAATCAAAGTGTCAAAAGTAGATCTATGTGTCCGTGTCAAAATACGACATGTTCAAAGCCCCGTGTCGGAGAAAAAATCCCCAAAATGACACATATCACCAAATAGTTGGGATACGAACCACAAGTACCCAAATATGGACACGACACAAGCCCCAAACACATAAGCACATGCCCAATTGATTTATAGGATCAATTTCACACACAACAAAATGTAAATTCGGAATTCCAACAAAATTGACACAAAAAGCACCATAACTTTCTCCATGGGTCTCCTATAAACACAAAACAAAGTCCTATGGGTAGTATATACATATAGGTTGATTTTACATGATTAAATATCAGATTTAGAAGCTATTTTAATGGAAAAAACTAAATTATACCTATTGGAAGATGGATTCCCAATGAAACCTCCAATTGAGATGAACTTGCTTCCAAATTATAGATCTTTGCTCCTCTTTGTAGATCCTTCCTTCCTCCTTCTAGATCCTTGCTTCTCAACTTTTTAATGGTGAATTGGAAAGAATTTAGAGTGAATTTGGTGGGAAATTGGAATGGAAATGAAGGAAATTTGGGAGTGGGAAATTCTAGATCTAGATTTGGAATGAGAATGAGAGGAGAGAGAAATTTCCCCCCTCTTTTAATAGGCCGGCCTTGCCTCTCTCCCAAGCAATTGTAAAATGTCCAATGTACCCCTTGGGGCCTCTCATGAAAAAATAATTAAGGAAGGAAGCTTCTAGTCTAATCATTTAATTAATTTAATCCATCTCCTTAACTATGAGCTTTCTAAATGGGCCAAATCTAACTATTTAATTCATGTTGGTCCATGGGTTCAAACTAAACTAGTTGGGTCTACTAAAATAAGTCCAAAATAATTAAATAACATCCAACAACAATTAAATAATACAACAAAAATTATTTACCATGCACAATATTTATTTAAATAGGAAATTACTAAAATACCATTTTTCCTAAAATGTGGTAATGACAAAAGGTCTCTAAATAGAACAAATTATAGGTCAAACCAATTCTAAACGTCAATACAAACTCAACAGTATGTCCAATTTTGGATTCCGGTGAGCCGAACACAAATTTGCCCAAAAAGTCAACCGTAGGACCCGCAAATAGGCAGTTTGGTCAACTGTCTCAGAATCACATGAAACTTGGGTCACAGGACCGACGTAATACCACGAATCCAATAGCGTAAGTTTTATCGCATTCTAACGAGCGTAAACTAAATGGTGCGATATTTTACAAAAGTTGCGATATAGGGTCTTTTTACGGACACGGGGAGATTCCGACGAGCACACGCGTCCAAATAAGTTTTTACGAAAGTCCACATGTCTGGACATACCATACGCTCCTTTTGGTGCAATTGGTATACGACGGGGCTGTCCCGTTTGGCGGTACGTGCTCCGTATCATAAATTTCAGAGTTTCAAAAATAAGTTTTTATGGGTTCTCAACTTAATTTATTTCTGCATATAACTTCAAATAAAATAATATAATTAACAAATAATAATCTTGGTTATATGGTCTTCACATAGCAAAAAAGAAAATTTAGATTTGGATGTCTGTGGTGTGAGATATGAGTCCTTAAAACGGGTTATCGTAATAGTTTCCTGTAGCGTAAAAGTCATAGTTTTTCTCCAACTTGGTCTAGATTTTTACCTAGGGTTTAGCGCTGTTCAATGGAAACTAATACACGGAGTTGGAAGAGGGTGTCACGCCCTAGTACCAAAATATGTAGGACTAGGAATACGTAATACGCCCAGCCATATGTATACGAACTCCAATATATGAAAACTATATACACACGTACGCTGTACATGAATATCCAATCCACTAGTGGTAATATACTGTCACAACAAGTCATACATAATCTATATCTCATCCACAGTACAAATAATACGTAAGAATAAAGAGCTGAATAATAACTGAATATCAAAGATGAGTATCAAGTCTGATAGTCGGATGAAAACAAATCTACTACAAAACGACTATACTGAAGTAGAAACAAGGATCTCTAAATAGTGGTAATAAAATCACAGATACTGCGAGGATAAGACCTCTTCAGTCTGGTAAGTAGTGTCATACACAGGTCCGTACTCCTGCAGATACTCCTGTTCGTTCATATCTGGAAAGGGACCAGGTCCTTAGAGGGACGTAACGAGATACATAATAATATGCCAATAAAGTACTGAAAAGTAAACATCCAATGGGTCACCTAACCGTCTAAGTGAATGCAGTTTGAGAACAACTTTCCACCAAGTGGGCTACCTGGCCAAAAAATATGGGATTGGCATGATTCTCTCGGAGAATCAGGGGCCTACAAAGCATGTCGCCTTTTGAACGACAGAGGCCGCAATGTAATATATAGGGGTCATCACCGCCCGTATCTCCAGTGGAGCTTCCGGGTTACAGAAGGAAAAAGTACAAAGGAGCCTAAATGCCTTACTAGTTATTCTCCCCACCCCATGCTCTAAGCATGTCACATCCATGACACGATTTGGTTCATAACATATCTTTAGTACAACAGTCTAATCCTACAACCAGACAAAGACAAGGACAAGGATTGGACCACCGTACTACAATAGACTATGTCCATAGACTACTAATAACTGCTAAGTCTTCTAGCATACAAAGTTTCTATCAGCAGTTATCCCTAACGCACGATCCATACGTACAGGAGGCCAGACCTGTCACGCAGTCCGTGATCTATATGAGACTCATACTCGTATAACAACTGTGTCACGGCCAATGAACCTAATGATGCTTTATGATAATGGGGTGGTCTCATAAATAAGGTCAGTGGATATATATAAAAATCTAACACGACGACACCATCGTTTGCACCCAAGTTCCTTGGATGCGCATTTTATATAGCAGTTAAAATATATGAACTAAAGATAGAAAATAAAGATGTATACAACATATGGAATATGAATAACAGTACAATGACAAGGTATACTTGCCGAGCAAGAGTTCTGTATAGTGCAAGCATCCAATACGGTGTTAAGTTTGGTGTAAGAAGTGGGATTAGGGTTTTGGAGAGTGTGTAATATATATATAGAGATAAAGAGATGGTGGGATAATTTAATGGTTTCAAATACTACTGATGCTGTTGTTTCTTCTTTCTTTGTTTGGTTTCGGTTGAGGAGAGTTTAGTAATAATAGATATAAGAGGTGGTGGAATGAGAGGGCTCACACGTACGGAGAAGGGAAAGAAAAGTTAGTTTTTGCTACTGCTATTGTTGATATTTTCTTCTCCTAATGGGTCCGGGTAGGGGTTAAACGGGTAGTGGATTTAGGATAGAGGGTTTCGGGTTGAGATCCAATAGGAATTATTTTTGTGCATACCATTAAGCTAGCAATAGTCCAAAGTGTCTCCTACATGAAATAAATTAGAAAAAATTTATAATGGCTCCATAAATCCCCTAAATGCACAAACACCTTAAATAAAAATTAAATAAAATTTATTCTCTCTATTTAGCTCATAACTACTAAATAAATAATTAATAAAAAGAGTAATATGGTTTTCAGAATTAGGGGTTTTATATTCTACCCAACATATAAAAAATTTGTCCTCGAAATTAAAACTAAGCCATGGTAGAAAGTCAAGAATGGTAGGAGATATAAATTAACAAGTAAATTTATACCTTGGTCTGCGAATAGGTTCAAAAAACGTTGGCACATGTCATCCTCGCGCTCTCAAGTAGATTCTTCTGGCGTGCCATGCTTTCATGCCACGCGGACTAAGGGAATAAACTGGTTCCTCAATACTTTCTTTCGACGATCGAGGATTTCCACGGGTTGCTCTTGATAGGACAAGCTCGGACCAATGGTAATCTTCGAATGGTCGAGAATATGACTGCTGTCTGCCACATATCGCCTGAGCTGCGATACATGGAATACGTCATATACTCCCTCAAGTGAAGGTAGTAGCGCAAGTCGGTATGCCACTTCTCCCACTCTCTCTAGCACGTCAAATGGTCCAATATACCTTGGACTCAACTTGCCGTACCGTCCGAATCGAATGGTGCCTCTGGTAGGTGATATTCTTAAGAAGACATGATCGCCCTCTTTAAACTCCAAGGGACGACGATAAAGGTCTGCCCATTGTTTCTGCCTGTCTTGCGCTGCTCGCAAGTATCCTTGTATCTTCTTAACTGTCTCAACGGTGTTGACCACTAATTCTGGTCCCAGAATCTGACGTTTTCCTACGTCACTCCAACACACAGGAGACCTATACTTCCTTCCATATAATACTTCAAACGGAGCCATCTGGATGCTCGTTTGATAGCTATTGTTGTAAGAAAACTCCACAAGATGTAGGTGGTCCCCCCATGATCCTCCAAAGTTTAATGTACAAGCCCTCAACATATCTTTCAATGTCTGAATAGTACGCTCTGACTGCCCATTTATTTGCGGGTGATAAGATGTACTAAACTTCAGATGAGTTCCAAGACTCTCTTGCATGCTCCTCCAAAAGTGCGATATAAAGCGCAAATCCTTGTCTGATACAATGCTGACTGGTACTTCGTGCAATCTCACGATCTGCTTCATATATAAGTTAGCCAAAGTTCTGTAGATTGGTCAACTCGAAAAGGCAAGAAATTGGCTGACTTGGTGAGTCTATCTACTATTACCCATACTGCATCTTTACCACTTGGACTCTTGGGAAAGCCCATGACGAAGTCCATAGTGATATGATCCCACTTCCATTCTAGAATCGGGAATGGTTGCAATAACCCTGCTGTTCTCTGGTGCTCTGCCTTTACTTGCTGACATACCAAACATTTAGCTACAAAGCGAGCTATCTCTCTTTTCATTCCATGCCACCAAAAGTGCTGTCGTAAATCACGATACATCTTGGTGCCTCTAGGATGAATAGAATATATCGAACTATGAGCTTCTGTCATCAGCTTCTATCAAATCTCTCTATTGGGAACATATAGACGATCACCACATCGTAATGTCCCATCATTATGAATGCGTAGTCCTGTCTGCTCTCCGGCCTTTGTCCTTTCCTTTAATCTTCTGAATCTGGCATCGGTAGGCAATGCTGTCTTGATTCTTTCTACTAGTGATGATTGTATTTGCAAGTTGGCTAGTGTCCCGTTTGCTCCAGGTAATATCACTTCAATGCCAAGACCTTGCAAGTCCTTCAGTACTTTTTTCTGTGTTGTCAAGAAGTAAGCTACTGGTTTTCTGTTTAATGTGTCTACTACAACGTTACCCTTGCCTGGGTGATAATGTAGCTCTATCTCGAAATCTTTTATTAATTCGAGCCATCGACGTTGCCTCATATTTAACTCCTTTTGAGTGAAGACATACTTGAGGCTTTTGTGGTCTGTATAGATTTCCACTCATTCCCCATATAAGTAATGTCTCTATAGCTTTAGAGTAAATACAACGGCTGTAAGTTCCAAGTCATGAGTTAGATAATTCTTCTTATGTACTCGTAATTGTCTAGATGCATATGCAATCACCTTGCCATGCTGCACTAATATGCATCCCAAACCTTTTCCTGATGCGTTATTATAGATCACATAGCCTCCTAATCCTGATAGAATAGTCAATACTGGTGCTGAAGTCAGTCGCTTCTTCAATTTCTCGAAAGCGGCTTGACACTCGTTGGTCCATATGAACTCTTAATCTTTGCAAGTTAACCGAGTCATAGGTGTTGCTATCCTTAAGAAGTTTTACACGAACCTTCGATAATATCCCGTAAGTCTAAGGAAACTTCTCACCTCTGATGTTGATTTAGGAACAGGCCATGTCTCGACTGCCGAGATCTTTTCTGGATTAACAGAAATACCATCTCCTGTAATAATATATCCAAGAAATAAGACTCTGTCCAAGAAGAACTCATATTTACTGAGCTTTGCATATAACTGCTCTTTCTTCAAGGTCTCTAGAACAATCTGCATGTGCTTCTCGTGCTCCTCGTGGCTCTTTGAATAGACAAGTATATCATCTATGAAGATGGCCATGAACTGGTCCAAGTACTGATGGAAGACTCGATTCATTAAGTCCATAAAGATAGCTAGAGCATTGGTCAATCCAAATGGCATGACCATAAACTCGTAGTGCCCATATCTTGTCCGGAATACGGTTTTTGGGATATCCTCCTTCCGTACCTTCACCTGGTGATATCCCGATCTCAAATCTATCTTTGAGAATACCTTGGCTCCACTGAGCTGATCAAATAAGTCATCAATGCGTGGCAATAGATATTTATTCTTTACAGTCACTGTATTTAAGGCTCTATAGTCAATGCACATAAGCACTGACCCATCCTTCTTTGGTACAAACAACACTGGTGCTCCCCAGGGTGATGTACTTGGTCGGATGAAACCTTTTTTTTTAGTTCTTTCAATTGTGTCTTCAGTTCATCCATCTCCTTCTTCGCCAGTCTATAAATATGTGATGCTATGGGTGTTGCTTCCGGTGTCAATTCAATTGAGAATTCTACATCTCTATCTGGGGGTAGGCCTGGCAATTCTTCTGGAAAGACGTCTTGGAATTCTGAATTAATGGGATGATAGACAACATCATCCAATGCGAACTGCATATCATTAAGGATTTCTGTGGATCCTCGTGTAAACTTAAGTTCAGGCTGGCCTGGTACTTTGAAAAGAATGCTCCCTCCAAAGCAATCGAAGAAAGCATGGTACTTGCTTAGCCAGTCCATTCCAAGCACAATATCAAAAGTTGTCATAGGAAGGACTAAGAGTCGGGCATTCATCTCTCTGCCACGTATCACTATAGAACACGATCTACAAATTCTACTAACAGGTACAACTCCTCCTCCGGTAAGAATTCTAACACAACTAGATAAAGGTGTGGACGCAATATTGTGTTTGGCAATAAAACTAGATGATATGAATGAGTGGGTGGCTCCCGTATCAAACAATATCACAGCAGGAAAAGTAAAAGCAAGAGTGATACCTGCTATGACATCAATCTCCTGCTTCATGTCATCCACTTCTATTGTAAAAACTTGTCCGTTCCTCGGTAGTTGTCCCTGTCTGGCTCTCAAAAATTGATCCTCCTATGCAGGTAGCGGTGGTCCTCTCTGAAATTCCCCTGCTGCTGGAGGTCGAGGTGCTCCTGGTCTCATCATTTGCTGAGCTAGCTTTGGTGCTGGGAGCGCTAGCCTCTGTGCTGGCGGTGGAAGTGTCAATGCTTGTTGCATAGGACAGTCTTTCATCATATGCTGTCCGGAACCACACCTCATATATTGTCCTAAGCGAGTTCGACAGTCACTCATAATATGTTCATGTTTCCCACAATAATGGCAGTGGGGCTTCTCTGGGATCTGGTACGGTCCTGCTCTGTGCTGGTACTATTGTTTCTGTGCTAAAGGACGTCTGATAGGTCCTCTTTGTTGTGCTCTTGTTGGTCCTTGTTGTATCCTTGCGGGTCCTTATTGTGTCCTCAGCTGACCTTCTTTTTTTTTTTGCTGATGGTTTCTTACAATCTGGCTTCTGTCAATAATTCGGTATAAGATATCCGGGACTGTGAGCTTGTGTAATATTGTAGATCCTGAGTCAGTCCTCGATGAAACCTCTTAACCGTGGCCAAGTCATCTGGTATCAGAGCAGCACCATATTTACTGAGGTGACTAAACTCGGTATCATTCTGTTCCCCTACTCCAGGTGGAGAAACTGATCGTACAATGCATCTCTGACGGTGTCTGGAAAGTACTTCCTTTCAAAGTACTCCAAGAATTGCTCCCAAGTCTGGTATGTACCCAACTGGCGCTCCATGGATTCCCACTAGTGATGAGCATTACCATCTAGAAGCGTCCTTACACCTTTCATTCATAGGTCTGCAGGTAGCTGTGATGCCTCTAATAACTTCTGAGTGTGAGTGATCCAGTTGGTAGTTTCCTCTGGGCTCTCAATGCCTTTGTACGACCTCGGACCCATCTGTATAAAGTCCTTTACTGAACCAAATCTAGCTTGAGGTACTGGAGCTAGTGCTTGAGCTGGTACAATAGTCGTTGCAGCCATCCTTTCAAGTGCTGCTAGGAACTCTTGTCTCTGTTCTGCTGCTTGCTGCCTCTGCTTTGCAGCTAGTATGGCAGCCTATTTTTGCTGTTCCTGCATTATTATCTGGAAGAATTAGAACAGTTGTGCCTGGCCATCCTGCGGTATCGATGATACTGGAAGGTTCCCAATAGGTGGAATGGGAAGATCAGATGGAACTAGATTATGAATCTGTCCATCTGGTCCTGGAAGTCTAGGAATTGTTGAGGTCCCTCCTTGAGTCTGACCATTGACTCCAGGAGTGGTATCGCCATCGGCGATAGTACATCCATTCTGCATATCCATTTCTCTGCAGGTGATGTACACAACGATTAGACGAAGTACAGGAATCAAACAGGATGCAAGCATTAAATAGAATATAGAAGCATGAGATATACTGGGGAATCATCCACGTATTTTATAGTCAAAACCCCCAACATACATAAAGTCCCTCCTTGCGTAAAATAGGGCTTTAAGGTTATTTGTGTAAAACAGGTTAATAAGCTGTCTGCGTAAAACAGAGTTTCAAGGAAGTTTGGCGTAAAGTAAGATTTCAGAGCTATCCGTGTAAAGTAGAGATTCAAGAAAGTTTGGCATAGAGTAGAGAGATTCAAAACTGTCGGCATAAAATATGGCTTTAGAACTGTCCGCGTAAAGCAGAGATTCAAGGTAGTCGGCGTAAAGTAGGGCCTCAGAGTTGTCTGGGTAAAAGTCTGCGTAATCAGTTTTCGCACGTAAAGTCTGCGTAAAAATCTGCCTGCGTAAAGTCTATGTAAAAAGTCTGCGCGTAAAAGATTTGATGCGTAAAGTCTGAAATACGTTGCAGCATAAAGTTTGTACGAGAAATTCTTCGTATTCCTCGGATGAATTTGTCAAACAAATCAGTGAACCGGACATATGACAAAAGTACAGCACGATGATCGAGAGGACGACTGTGATGATAATTTTGCACAGAGACCCAGGTTATCGTTTAGTGATATATTGGATACAAGTCGTTTTTACACATTCAAAAGAAAAAATGGAGTCTTCTGAATATGCTGCATATTTTATATTGATATAAACGAGTTTTTACGCTCAAGATAAGACAAAATCAGACGTCACGTCAAAAGCTGTTTCTTGCACAGGGCTCGAGGCATATCTCTGCATTTAATGCACAAGATTTGTTCTATTTGGTCATGACTGGGAAAGCTTAGACTGTGACAAATACGCTCACATCACCATTCTTATATTTTATGCCTAATTAGGCTACTCTACGCTGATTATCTATTATTCATGAATCATCAAGTTTACGTAGGGACAGTTACCTACGTAGCTTGTATGCCATGATCTTATAAAAGGATACGTGTCATACGCAGATTGAACGTGAATAGCAGTTGTCACAACCGCAGCGTAAAGTAGGCAATCTTCTTCATAGTTTGGCTTTTATGCCAATAAGACAGTCATTTGGCTTTTACGCCAACAACAGTCATTTGGCTTTTACGCCAACAATAGTCATTTGGCTTTTACGCCAACAAGGGTTAAGGGTCTGGTCACAGGGTAAAGGAATTTTTTTTTGGCGTAGAACTTTTTTTATCCAAACATAGGATGGTTGAAAGGAAGAATGAGGTTTTAGTCAAGTGTGGATGAGATCCTTATACTCTATTCCTATACGCGGGCTTGTTCGGTACAATTATGTAACCGAGACAATATATTCTGGACCTGCATGGGCCACCACCAAAAACATGTCACGCCCCAGTCAATGGAGAAAATATACATGCAATGAATATACAGAAATATAATAAGCATGCAAAGTACTGTAAGCAATTTGGCAAGGTATACTTGCCTGGCAAGGGAGCTGCAAAGTGTAACGTCCAGGAGTCAAGCACACAGGATCAGAATGAACATCTCCGGATGCTGAAATAAATATCATCAAAGTTTCCAGAATAAGCGAGATAGCTAGAAAATACTACCCTTTCGTTTAATCTGGACACAGGGGCAAAACGGTAATTTTGGGTCAAAGTGGGGTCCACGTGTGGCCCACTTTGTACTGAAAAGTGTGCCAGAGGTAAAGGTCTCTAAATAGAATAAATTATAGGTCAAACCAATTCTAAACGTCAATACGAACTCAACAGTATGTCCAATTTTGGATTTCGGTGAGCCAAACACAAATTTGCCCAAAAAGTCAATAGTTGGGCCCACAAATAGGTGGCTTGGGCAACTGTCTCAGAATCGCATGAAACTTGGGTCACAGGACCAGCGTGATACCACGAATTCAATGGCGCAAGTTTTGTCGCATTCTAACGAGCGTAAACTAAATGGTGCAGTATTTTACAAAAGTTGCGATATAGAGCCTTTTTACGGATACGGGGAGATTTCGACGTGCACACACTTCCAAATCAGTTTTTGCGAAAGCTCACATGTCTGGACATACCATACGCGCCTTTTGGTACAAATGGTATACGACGGGGCGGTCCCGTTTGGCGGTGCGTGTTCCGTATCATAAATTTTAGAGTTCCGAAAATAAGTTTTTATTGGTTCTCAACTTAATTTATTTTTGCACATAACATCAAATAAAATAATATAATTAACAAAAAATAATCTCGGTTATATGGTCTTCACATAGCAAAAAGAAAGTTTAGATTTGGATGTCTGTGGTGTGAGATATGAGTCCTTAAACTGGGTCATCACAACAGTTTCCTGTAGCATAAAAGTCATAATTTTTCTTCAACTTATGTTGTCTGATAAAATAAACGAAAGATATGAAAATGAGCCTTTATACGAAAACCCGCTCTTTATATTTACAAACAAGCAGTACAATTAATCCTATACGAGGATGTCGAGTATAATTTTTTAATCTGGGTAAATATTGCTATAGGAGTCTGATCTGCAGTCGATCACTTTGTCCCTTGGACCACACGATGATGAAGAAGTGCCATAGAAGACAGAAAACAGCTTCGAAGGTTGCTGAAGAGAGTGGATGCTCGATGCCAAAGTCGTCGATCACTACTCTTCGCCTGAGCTCTGGATTCTTCTCTCTCAAAGACTCTTTGACTCTCAGTTCCTTGACCTTGGATCTGATACTGGATTTCTTGACCAATTTTCGACCAATTTTTCTCCTTTTTTCTCTGTTGATAGAGGTCTCTATTTATAGAGTTTTAGTGACAGTGACCACTCAGTCGGTGTAGAAACCGAGTAGTGGAAAGTACAGCATCCTTTTATACGATGATTACAATAACTATTGCCTGCATATAGATGACCTTTTGAATAAGCGTGTGACGCGTATCAATTAAGAGACAACGCATATAACTACTGCGAAGATCATGGAATAAAAGCCACGTAGGTAGTTATCCTTCGTATAGAAGAGGTTGGCGTAGAAGCCAATAACTATCACCATGGCGTAGAAGCCAAGCAGGCATAGAAGCCGAGTAGGCGTAGAAGTCGAGTAGGCGTAGAAGCCGAGTGGGCGTAGAAGCCGAGTAGGCATAGAAGCCGAGTGGGCACAGAAGATAGATGATCCTCTTCTCCTGACTGAGGCCTGAGTTGGCAAAATGTGCCAAAGTGATGATATGGACGTCTTAGCCAAAATTATGGCTCTTAGAGATATAATCAAATCTCTTGCATTAAATGCTGAGATCTGCCCCCATCCTGCGCATTAAATGCAGAGGCGTATCTTAAAAATTTGCCCTCATTCTGCACATTAAATGTAGATACGCGCCTCAAATCCTGTACGAAGAGCAACTACTGACATGGCAGTCTGTTTGTCTTCTGCGGAGCGTAAGAAGCTCACATTTGCCTGTGTAAAATTAGGTAACGTATCCCCTTGTATGCGTAAAAGCAGTTTACGCAAAGGGGATGTCACTAAACGACGGTTCAGTGACATTTAATCAAATCTTCTGCATTAAATGCAGAGATCCGCCATTATCCTGTGCATTAAATACAGAGGCGTGTTTTGAAGGTCTGCCACCCTTTCTGCACATTAAATGCAGAGACGTGCCTCGAGTTCTGTCATCACTCTGCGCATTAAATACAGAGACGTGCCTTGTGCCCTGCCATCGCTCTGCACATTAAATGCCGAGACGTGCGTTGAGCCCTGTACGAAGAGCAGTATTTGACGTGGCAGGCTGTTTGTCTTCTGTGGAGCGTAAACAGCTCACATCTGCCTGTGTAAAACTAGGCAGCGTATTCTTTTGTATGCGTAAAAGCGGTTTACGCCAAGGAAATGGCAGTAAATGACCCCCTGAGTTGCAATGCCGCACCATCATTATAGCCATCGCCTGGGTAGTCGTGCAGTACTCTTTGTCAGGAGTCCAGACGTCAGGTTCATTACATGATCTAACAGGTTCATTTCAAAGAATTCGAAGTGTCCCTCGTACACTTCAATGCTGCATTGAAAGCGGATTAGATTTACGCCATAAAGGCGATGTAGCACCCTTTTTATGCTGAAGCAGCCTGGACATACTGCATTACGTGGATGGTCCTTGATCTTATATTTTACGCAGTTCTCAGCGAAAAAGCTCTGTTGCACGTAGTGGCTCCGAAGTCATCTTTTTACGCTGCCCCGCATCAATATGCTACGTATAGATATCCAGCGTATTTTTTATGCTTCTATAAGACCCCCTTCAAAGCTTTTAAATTCCTCGTAATTTGAAATGCTTTGAATGAAGCATGAAACGGTCAAGTCTGACGAGTCCTTTAAGGCTGACTTTATGGCAAAGTTTATTGGGGATCCGTTGGGATTCGAAGGGCTCTCTCTTGCCTATAAAAGGATGAGGAGTTAACCTGTTCTTCCCATATTTCCTTCTCCACACAGAGATGATCGTCGGAGTTCGTCGGGTCGACTTGAGGAAGAAGAAGACCATGTTCTTCCAGCATGTAAGGAGCCAAAAAAGATGACATCTTTGAGCAAATATCCTCTTCATCGATGGATCATGGAAGGATATCATAGCCTCCTTTGTTCGGGATAATCAACAACTTTATATGGCGGTTCTTTCGGAGAGAGGAATGGTCGTATTTGACCACACAGCTTGCAAGCTGTATCTTCTCCTGATACTTTCGTGGACCAGAGCAGAAACTAGCTCGGTCCTCGAGTATTGAGTTGGGTAAAATACCTTAACTCAATCTGTTATGGCGTTGGACGCAGGAAAGCAGATTGACCCTGCTTTCCTGTATTAGAGGATGGGTCTAGGCCCATTTTTGTATCCTTCCGCCATTCACCACTTTCTTGTTCATCGACTGTGGAAGTCGTGAACTGCTGAAGAAGACGAAAGAGCATCTCCACTAATACGAGAACCTGCCAGAACAGACTCTGGGGGTGGCCTTCCGACGACGACGAGGAAATTCTTTGTAGACGGGATTTCCCTCATATGTAATCATGAAAATGGAGAAAAACACTTTTATAGACTGGATTTCCCTCATATGTAATCATGAAAATAAATAAAATCGTCTTCTTTTGTGCATATGATTATTTCCCCATATACTTTGCTGTGAAGTCTCAATATGTATAGCTTCGACACGTCTGGTAACTTTACGCCGACTCTGATAGAAAGAGTGCTAGGTCCCGTCCTGTCTTTTACGCATAACTAGGGATGCGTAGAAAGTCGCTTAGCATTCGAGTATTCGAACTGTCCTGCTGTTAGGAATGAGGAATCATGTAGAATTATGAACTGTCGCTTCTGATAAACTGAATTCTTGTTCAGACATCATCTTCAAGAATGATTTCTCAAAAAATCCCTTGAAACAGGGCGAGAAATGGCTGTCAAAAACTGAGTCGCCACCTTGAATTTATAGATGAAATATTCAGACTGGAGTTTGGATGAACTTCCAATCGACCCATGGAGAAGAGTAATTTTCAATGTTGAACTCTGTATGCTTTGGGTACTTGGGATATTTTGAGGTCAAGAAGGAGTATCTTTTGTGTGAACTCTTGTAATTGACCGCCTTAAGAATTGTTCAGATGTACGCGTACTCTGGCCTGCGTATTTTTTAGATGTGCGGAAAGTCATCGATCTGTAACTGTAGATAAGCATAAAATCATAAGTTCGTAGCCTCTCGAGCATAAAAGCTACTGAGCATGAGAGCATTCGGGCGTAGGAACTGTAGATTTGTAGCTTCTGAAAAGGAAATCTTCCGAGCGTGAAGTTGTGGATCTATTGCTTCTGAGCATAAAAGCCACCGAGCATGAAATCGTAGATTTGTAGCTGCTGAGCATGAAGTCATAGGTTTGTAGCCTCTCGAGCGTAAAAGCTACCGAGCATAAAAGCATTCGGGCGTAAAACCATAGACTTATAGCCTGTGAGCGTAAAACCGTAGATCTGTAGCTGTCGAGCGTAGAAAGCTCCTTAGCGTAAAAACCACGAATCTGCTTTGTACGAAAATTTTTTGAATTCGCTGACTGTCCACCTTCTCTGAGTAATAGGCTGACGTAGTACCCAATCATAACCGAATATTAATTATGAGATTTGGTTCAGGATTCGAGGAGTCCATCCGAACTCTATATATATCCCAAGCTTTTGAGAAAAAAACTTTTCATCCGTCTTCTGCAAAAGAAAGCCTTCGACTGTTCGAGTTCTTCTTCGTTTCTCCTCCGAGCCTTCAAAGTTTTCAGCAATGGCCCCAAAATAAATCCCCTCCACTAAAGGAAACAATATTGATTCTTCTTCTCGTTCTTCTGCTCAAGCGAGAGCGTCTTCGGTCGGGCAAGGCGAACTTCATTCTGAGTGAAGTATCCCGCCGACGAGCAGTGCACCCGGCCTTAGAGGTAGAGCTTTGGGGACGAAAAAGAACGACTGAAAATCCTTCGCACATGTTGTATGTGAACACGCTAGGTCATCTTCTGTGCTAATAGCCTCTTTAAGGAAGATGATGCACATAGATGTTTCATCTTTTACTCCTACATTTCTAATGTGTCAGCGTAAAAACTCTATATTTTCGCAGTCGGGCGTAAAAGCTTTGACTGTCGAAACTTGGCGTATACTATATAAATTGAGTGTTACGCTTCTGGATGAGAATTCTGGCATAATAACTTAATTTTTGACAGTCTGGCATAAAACACAGACTGTATACTGCCAACCTTGAATTTTACATTTAGGAAATGGATTCCAGCGTAAAAGCTCAAGTTTTTACAGCCTTGGCCTAAAGCACAGACTGTTGATTTTTGGCGTATGCTGCAAGATTTGTACAGTCTAGTATAGGGACTGATGTGTTTTTCTTGCACTCTTGCAGTTAACTTGCATGCGTCTCCTCTAGCCAATGTGATTGGTTCTGCTACCGGGATGCTGCACTCTAACTATCTGGAGGATCTGTCCCACGTGACATTTCCTATCTCCGGGCCCCAGTACCCTGAAGGAAGGGAAATTTTGATATCGGCTCAGGGCGAGCGAACGCTGCTGAACATGATTAATGGAGATCCCCTGACATACATAGACGGGGCCCAATACATAAAGTCGGCTTTTCTCTTCGGGTACATGATTGACAAGCAGTCCCAGACGAAGCCCAAGAAAGAACTATGGGTTTTCCCTGCCGGGGGCTTGGTCCTGTATCTGCCCAAGATGCTGAGAGACTATCCCATCTCGGCATTCTTCCATGCTACACATCCCAGGAGGATATCGTGGACGCTGACAGTAGTTCGGGGGATAGTTTCTTGTTGAACTACAAGAATTATTCCTGGAACGTGACCATAGTTTAGACTGTCGGCGGGTGCTGAACTTCAGTCACAGTTGGAAGCTTTTCTGCACTGTTCCTCTGTATATCTTAATCAACAGGGGATCAGACTTCAGAATGTAGGTGATGGGCAGACCATTCTTTCTCCTGAGGCTTTCAATTGGTTGGTCTGCATTAGACCTTCCCATTTAACAGAAGCGAAGACCATTGCTTCTTGGAGCCTAACCTGCCCAGTCGGTTTGCCAGGCAGTTCGGGTATGACTAGTTGCACGTGGGCAATGCCGTCACCAACTTCAGGTCCAGGGGTGGACTCATTGATGGAGCGAGAGGATGGCGATATTTCATCATGGGTTGCACTGAAGCAACTTTTATCGTGCCCGTCATTTCACTCTCCACGGAGCTGCGCATTCTCCATTCGTATGCCCAGTTCTACGTAGCAACCAACACCTTCCATCGCGATTTTGATATGCATGGAAGTTTTAGGATACCCTCTTCCAAGCCTGGGAAAAGAGTCAAAATCCCCTCGGTTTCTTCTGACGAGGGTGAAGAGTCCATTACTCCGGATGAGCCTCTGTTGTCGGTGCCGAGGGGTGAAATACCTCCGCCTGCAGGGGCTTTGGTCAGTTGGAACTTGACGAGGGCCTGGAAGAATATTTGACGGTGTCGGTTGACACACCACCTTCTCCAGGTATGACAGTTTGCCTAGCATCATTAAGAAATGATTTAGCTGTACTGGCCGCAGACGCGACATATACACCATCAGCCATGGGTAAACATCGTCTCGATCACATAAGGGCCTTCCCATTTGGGCTGGAATTTGCCCTTACTCCTGTGAGTAAGAATTATCGGCTTTCTCACAGCTAAAACTTGCTCGCCAACTTTGAACACTCTTTCCTTTACTTTTTGATTAAAAGCTCTGGAAATGCGTGCTTGGTAGAATGCGATGCGCTGTTGAGCTTGGAGGCGTTTCTCGTCTAATTCTTCTAGCTCTTGAAGCCTTAACAGGTCATTCTTTTCTTGAGTCAACTCATTAGCCACGGCTATCCTGAGTGACGGAATCTGGATCTCGATGGAGAGAACTGCTTCGCTCCCGTAAACCAATGAGAATGGAGTGCAACCCGTCGATGCTCGTACCGTTGTGCAATATGCCTAGAGACATTCTCCTAGCTTCTCGTTCCAATCCCTCTTGTTCGAAGAGACGAACTTTTTCAAGAGCTTGATAATGGCTTTGTTGAAAGCTTCCGCCAAACCATTAGCAGCAGGATTATATGTCGTAGAGGCCATATTTTTTATCCGATTTTTATCGCAAAATTGATGAAACGCTTGGCTGATGAATTGAGGCCCATTGTCATGAATTATCCTCAGGGGTATCACGAAGCGATAAATGACGTGATGCTTGATGAAGCTGATCACATTAGATGCCTTTACCTCCGCAAGAGGGATTGCCTCTGCCCATTTGGAGAAATAATCCGTGATGGCCAGTATGAACCGGTGACCTCTGGAAGAAGACGGGTGAATAGGACCAATGATATCCATACCCCATGCTTCGAAAGGTCAGGACGCAACCATAGGATATAGATATTCAGGAGGTTAATGGATAAAGTCTGCATGGACTGACAGGCTCTACATTGTCTTGCATACTTTATTGCATCTGTGATCATAGTCGGCCAGTAATAGCCCATTCTTCTGATGCGATCCTGTAGCTTAGGACCGGGTTGATGCGCTTCGCATACGCCGTCGTGAGCTTCACGGATAATCCGCTGTGCTTCATCACCAGAGAGACATCGTAATAATAGTCCGTCATAAGACCGGCGATATAGACATTGTGAAGATGCGTCGAAATAGAAGCGCAATGATCATCTTTTGACGGATAGTGCTTCTTTAGGGTCTTCTGGCAAGATTTCGTATGCTACAAAATCTATAAAAGGACATCTCCAGTCTTTCTTTGGAAGATCTGTGTTCACCGCGTTGCTGTGTTCTATGTAAAAGTTATTTTTCACACAGAATAAATTTCTGTTAAGAAGGATCACCGAATTCTGCCTTCTTATAGGGGTAGCTAAATCCGCAGCTAGACTGGCTAGGGCATCAGCTTCCAGATTCTGAGATCGAGGTACATGCTCTAGGAAGAATACTTTGAATGTCATGGCTATCTCGACTATTGCTCGGTGATAGGGGATGAGGTCTGGATTTCGGACTTCATATATTCCTCTGACTTGATTGACAATCAACAGAGAATCACTGAAAGCTTCCAGAGATTCGACACCCAATTCTTTAGCGACTTGGAGCCCGATTAGTAGAGCGTTATACTCTGCCACATTGTTAGAACAGGGCTCACTAAGAGAATATGCTCGGTAGATGACAAGCTTATCAGGAGTAACCAGGACAATCCGTACTTCTTAGACCACGTTTCCCCTGGAACCAGTCCTGGAGGCACCGTCGAAGAATAGTTGTCATGCATCACTTTCCATTATGGAATTACATTCTGCAACTTCGTCGGGAATGTCCTCGTACAGTTTGGAAGCCGTCGGGATCGGATGAGCAGCTAGGAAGTCAGCCAATGCTTGGCCTTTGACGGACTTCTGAGGGACGTACACCATGTCATACGGTGTTAATAACATCGCCCAAGTCGCGAGTCAGGAATTAAGAACACTTGGCTTGTTCATCAGTACCCAAAGAGGATTGATCCTGGAGATGATGTGAATGGTTTGGCCTGTGACATAGTACCGCATTTTCTAGATAGCGAACATCAGAGCCAAGCATTCTTTCTCCACTGGGTTGTACCGGTGTTCGGCTCCGACCATCATCCTGCTGAGGTAGTAGATAGCCTGTTCATGACTCATATCGTTCTTTTGTGCGAGAAGAGCTCCCAGAGAATGATCCATCACTCGTACATACAGCACGAATGGTCTTCCTATGACGGGAGGCACCAAAACTAGCGGACTAGTGAGGTAGCGTTTGATATCGTTAAACGCTTGCTGACATGCTTCGTCCCATACGAAGGATACACCTTTCTTCATGAGATGAGAAAAGGGCTGACATCTCCCAGAGAGGTTGGATATGAATCTCTAGATATAAGCCAGACGACCTTGAAATCCCCTGTGTTCCCTCAGATTGCGGGGCGGTCATATTTCTAAGATGGCCTTGATTTTGTCAGGGTCCACTTGAATGCCTTTGGCGGTAATGACAAATCCCAGGAATTTGCCACTAGATACCCCCAGAAAGGACTTTGTAGGATTCATTTTGAGTTGATATTGGCGCATCAATTCAAATACTGTCTTCAAGTCTTGGATGTGATTATCCTTGAGGCAGCTTTTGACAGCTACTTCGTCTATGTAACACTCCACTGTTTTGCGTAAATGCTCATGGAATATGTTACTCATAGCCTGTTGGTACGTAGCCCCGGCATTCTTCAATCCGAAGGGCATGACTGTATAGCAATATACCCCCAATGGTGTCCGGAAGGCAGTATGCTTCTCGTCTTCAGGATGCATCTTGATTTGATTGTATCCTGAAAATCCGTCCATGAAAGACATACGTTCAAAACCGCATGTATTGTCAATCATGACGTCTGTGATGGGAAGAGAAAACTCATCCTTGGGGCAGGCTGCATTTAGATCTCGGTAATCGATGCAGACACGTACTTTCCCATTTTTCTTCATGACTGAGACATTATTGGTGATCCATTCGGGATGTTGTTCTTCCCGGATGAAACCGCAGGCTATCAACTTCTTGACTTCAGCTTCAATGGTGTCCATCATATCCGGGCAGAACCGGCGTTGGTGCTGCTTCACAAGCTTTGAATCGGGCAATATATTGAGCTTATGAGTAGCCACCTCTGGATCAAGGCCTGGCATGTCCTCATAATTCCATGCAAAGACGTCGATATATTCTTTTATCAGCTGGATAACTTCTTCCCTTTCTGCTTCAGAAAGATTGTTACTGATAAATATCGACTTTGGCAAAAGTTCATCCCCAACGTCAATCTGGATAACTTTATCTTCAGTGGGAGGTTTTCTCTGCTCGAAGCGAAATTCCCATTGTGTATCCATTTGCTGAGACCAAGCATCATTCTCAAACAGTTCAGATTCTTGTTCGTCTGCTTCGAAGGAATCCGTCATTACCATATTTACTGATAATGTTCATTCGAGAGCATGAGATGAGTCGGAGGGCGCTGAGCCGTTTTGAGAAGAGAAAAAGATATCCTCGTTTGAATCAGGAGCTGTAAGGGAGGTGGTATACCCTAACCTGAAACAAGTTCGTTGATAGTAGGGATCACCGTGCAGCGGCATTCGTCTGCCTTTTTCGTAGTTGAGACCTGGTTCCAGCTTTAAGTTATAACCCATACATTGCATGATCTTCAAAGCTTGCGGGCTGTATTTGTGAACTTGTATTTTACCAGCATCTTCATCGGAAGAATCTTCTTGCACAGTCTGTTTATTGCGCATGCGACCGAAGACTATTGCATGCTGACTGCTGCAAGTAGGCGGGACAATGAAGATAGAATCCTCATGCGGTCCATATATCGTGGTAACATTGGATGATGACGCCACTTCCCACATATACAGATGATAGGAATCTATAGCTTCCAAGAATTTTTGTGCTATAGGTTCTATATCGTCATGGGCGGAGGATTCTTGATTCAGAATTTGAGCGTCAACTAGAAAAGAGGATATTTATTATTATCTGAAACTTTGTTCCCGGTTGCATTTACATCAATCGGCTGCTTGTTGCGCCGAAAGTTGATGACCAAGGGTGGAGGATTCTGGTTCAAAGTGATCACTAGAGGATCACCCCCTTTTCCTGACCTGGTTTTGTTCAGGTGGATAGCCATAGGCTCTATGGCTTTTGGATGCGTAGTCCGTCCTTTCACCTTGATTGACAAAGGTTGCTCGATAGAGGGTTCTTTTGGCTCCCGGTGGGATTCCTTCTCTGCTTCGGCTGACACCTCTTTCGTGTAGTCTTGAGAGTACAACACGGCATCAGAGTAGTATGATTCTACTCCTTTGAACGGGTTCAGGTCAGAAAACTCCGTTTGTACTATTCTTTGGGCGTCTACATATTTAAAGCATTGATGTAGAATCGAAGGAACGATATTGTGGTCGTGGATCCAAGGTCTGCCCAGCAGAATATTGTAGGACACCTCAGAATTAATTACATAATATGTAGCCACTGATTTGAGGTCGCCAATCTGGATCCTCAGGCGAATTTTCCCCAACGGCTTACTTTTTCTGGCGTTGAAACCCACGATTGTAGTGGTGGTGTAAGCCAATTCGCTGGTGGGAATCCTCAGCGGTCTAAGCAGACTATGAGGAATGATGCTGATTGATGATCCTGGATCTATGTGAATCTGGTCGATCTCCATGGAACCGACGTACCCGGTGTAATAGAGTGGTCTATCATGCCTGTTATATTTTAACAGCATGTCGTTTTGAGTGAAAGTGATATTCGGGACCACCTCCATCACACTGTGGCATTGAGGACACGCCACGGGTTCTTCGTCAGGGGACTTGAGCTGGGTCAAGTATGCATCCACCTGCATCAATGCTTCACTCAGGGCTTGACGAGTGTCTTGAGAGAGCCTGAGTAGTTCAAAGATGGACAACCTGGCTGGTGTATTAGCCAATTGGGCCAGGATGTCGAAGTTGTACGGCTTCTCTAAACCTTTGTTTCGAAGGTTTTTCATAAGTTTGTCGAAACGCACTTCTTTTTGCTTCCCTCTGTCTGTCGAAGTTGGTCTCGAAGGACCGGCCTCTGGTATGGCAGATTCTGGTTCTGAAGGCTTGGCAGCTGAAGCGTCTGCCGATGCATCTTTTTGGCTGGCTCCATAGTCCTGGAGGTAAGCTTTCCCTGAACGGGTTCTAGTAGCCAAGACCTCATCTTCTGATGTCGCGTGTACCGTAATCATGTGACACGGTTTGTGCTTTGAGTTCTTTTTGGACTTAGCCTTAGCAGCTTGAGTCTTTTTCTCGATCTCCGACACCAGGTCTGGATGAACCCATATAATCTCGCCTCGCTGGGTAGTTAGGGGTAGCAGGTCATAATTTTGACCCCTAGTCGGAGGGAGATTAACGATGTTCATCGTTGTCCGGGAAATAGGTGTAACACCATCCGGGACTTCTTGGGGAGGCAGATTGCCAAATTGCAGAGAGATCATGTTGGCTGTGACCGTCTTCTCGCTGTTGCGCAGAGTGATGGCCTTAGCATCGATCAGCTCCTAGATCTTTCTTTTCAGTAAATAACACGCCTTTGTAGGGTGGTGTACGTATCTATAAAAAATGCAGTACTTGGGTTTATTAGTACTGCCGACTTTATTGGGCCGCTTCTCCTCCAGAAGGGTAATCTTGCCACTTTTGACGAGACACTCGAATATGCTCGGAATATCGTCGTCATCGAAAGAGTATACTTCAATGGGCCTGGAAGTCCCAGGTTTCGTCTGCGTGGTTGTCGCATTCTTTTGTCTGGACGTATTGATCGCCAGAGCTTCTTTTCCTTTGGAACTGCGAGGATGGTCGCTGTAGGGGGATAATCTCTTGCCTCTGTCGGAGGCAGAGATCATGATGCCAATGTCACGCGCCTTCCGACTGTTGTCCTCGGCGGCTACCGCTGAGATGATGAACGAGGGCCAATCATGGGACTGATATGGTCCTGTGAACACCGAGATGACGGAAAGAAGGTTCTTCCTGCAAATGTCCACCAATGCAGAGTCTGGAACCCCGGGAGGCATTTGCAAAGTGGCTTGACGAAAATGTTCGATAAAGGTGCGAACGTCCTCTTTTTTCTTCTGCTTCACTTCAATGAGAGAGGACATAGACATATCCATCCCTCCTTCGTAGAATCTTACGAAGAATAAGGCTTTGAAGTCGTCGAAGGAAGTAATGCAGTTGTCCGCCAGGCTGCGGTACCACTGGTAACACCGTCATCATACTGAAGTAGTTTATGTACTGACTCGGTGATATTTTTCCCTCGAACAGAGCCATGGTCTGTGGTTTGTATTTAGGAGGGAAAGGGGCCTCTTCCTAGATAGCCGGGTAAGGCTGGTTGATTCCCAATTTCTTGAGCTGATCTTTGTGCTTCAAGGCATCAAATTGGGCTTTCAACTCCCGTACTGTCTGCATCGGATTCTCAGCCGGTAGCGGGACCACGGAGTGGTGAGGAATCGGTTGTATTGCGACTCCAACGGGAGGTAGTACATTCTCCAAGTGTAGAAGCGGAGGAACTGCTGACTCTTGATCTAGAGCGGGCTCATGGATCGTGTTGGATGGTGGTAAGTCCACCGCCATACGTATTTGAGTTGGAGGGACCGATGCTTGAGCCATAGCAGCTGTGTGTTGAGTTAGCATCATCTGGTGCATGTTCTCCATCATGGATTGCATCTCTTTCAGAGACGTTTCCAGTACAATAATGCGTTGCTCAGCGCTCCCAGACGGGGAAGCTTCCTCGCGTTCATCTGGAATGGCATAAACTCCCATCTCCCTGGGTATCATTGAAAGATTAGTATAGGTCTCTGTAGAAGTTGACTCTATACTTTCGGCATCTGATTCGGGAGACTGGCGACCCCCAGCATCAGAATCAGAAGAGTACGAAGACGGTTGTCGTGACCTCGAATGAGTGTTTCAGAATACCCCAGCTTCGGTGTTCCTAAGGAGCATGTTGAATCTCCTTCGGCTCGGAGTTCTAGAGGGATGACGTCTTAAGTCCGACCTTCCTCTAGGTATGTGTGAAGCCATGTTCACAGATGCATGCGTGGGCTCTTCTTCCTGGAAAGACGGATAGTAGCTCAACCGGTCAAAAATTGACCGTTTTGCTTCAGAACAGCAACAATTAATTACAATCCTATGACTATTACAATAGTGCTCGCTAGGAGGCGTAATAGACATGCTGGAAGATCCCCCTCTCCTTGCATTTTTGGATCAGATACTTGCGCAGGTCAGGAGGAGTTACAGAAGAAGAAGATGATGGCTTGTTCCTTCTGTTCATATCAGAGGGCATGCGGATGTTGGGAACCATAGTTTTCCCTGTGCTACCTATATACAACAGGTTGGCCATCTGGATAGCGGATAATCCCCGAGGAGAGTGTCTTTCCGCAAATTGAGCCTTCTTTACGCTGAGGGACTTCGCCTGGCGTAATTTGGAGCTCTGCTCTGGTTGGGGTAAAGCTGAGGATGTCCTCAGTCGGTCGTCAGCCTCTCGCGTAATCCGGAGGGCGGACAGATTATTCCCTTGCTGGCATAAAGGCCGAGAAGTTGAGTAGTCCGTCGCTTGCTTTCCCTTGCATAGATTGCAGAGATTATCTGCTTTTCCGCAGAAGGCAGATGTATTTTTACGCGTGGAGTGCGTTTGGGATTACTGATTTGGCGCTGAGGTATTATCAGAAATTTTGTCTATTTCGTAACAGACGGGAGACAGAGTTTTATGCGCAGAGCGCGATGTGTACTTTTGGACTAGCGCTGAGGCATTGCCAGAAGTTTTGTCTGCCTTGTCAGAGACAGGCGACTGAATTTTATGCGCAAGGCGCGGAGTATACTTCTGGATTGGCGCTGAGGCATTGCCAGAAGTTTTGTCTGCCCTGTCAGAGACAGGCGACTGAATTTTACGTGCAAGGTACGAAGGGAGCAATGCTACCACCTCGTTGGTCGGAGAGATTGAAGAGATTGAAGAGATCGAAGAGTCGACATGAATGGTAGAGGATGTCTTGGGCATCCAGACCTTACGCAATTTCCTGTTGTCTTGGACAGAGAGAGAGTGAGAGCTACCCCCTGTTCGAAGCATATTTTTGTAGGTAGACTGGTCGAACAGGATGACCAGTATCTTCTTCATGGATCCCACGGATACCGTATCGTATTGAGCAATTGCTTCCTAATCAGAAGAGAAAGATGTCCCCAGCAGAGTCGCCATCTTGTTGTCTGATAAAATAAACGAAAGATATGGAAACGAGGCTTTATACGAAAACCCGCTCTTTATGTTTACAAACAAGCAGTACAATTAATCCTATACGAGGATGTCGAGTACAATTTTTTAGTCTGGGTAAATATTGCTATAGGAGTCTGATCTGTAGTCGATTACTTTGTCCCTTGGACCACACGATGATGAAGAAGTGCCATAGAAGACAGAAAATAGCTTCGAAGGTTGCTGAAGAGAGTGGATGCTCGATGCCAAAGTCGTCGTTCACTACTCTTCGCCTGAGCTCTGGATTCTTTTCTCTCAAAGACTCTTTGACTCTCAGTTCCTTGACCTTGGATCTGATACTGGATTTCTTGACCAATTTACGACCAATTTTTCTCTTATTTTCTCTGTTGATAGAGGTCTCTATTTATAGAGTTTTAGTGACAGTGACCACTCAGTCGGTGTAGAAACCGAGTAGTGGAAAGTACAGTACCCTTTTACACGACGGTTATAATAACCATTGCCCGCGTATAGATGACCTTTTGAATGAGCATGTGACACGTGTCAATTAAGAGACAACGCGTATAACTGCTGCGAAGATCACGGCATAAAAGACACGTAGGTAGTTATCCTTCGTGTAGAAGAGGTTGGCGTAGAAGCCAATAACTGTCACCATGGCGTAGAAGCCAAGCAGACATAGAAGCCGAGTAGGCGTAGAAGCCAAGTAGGCATAGAAGCCGAGTAGGCATAGAAGCCGAGTAGGCATAGAGGCCGAGTGGACGTAGAAGCCGAGTGGGCGTAGAAGCCGAGTGGGCACAGAAGATAGCTGATCTACTTCTCCTAACTGAGGCCTGAGTTGGCAAAATGTGCCAAAGTGATGATGTGGACGTCTTAGCCGAAATTATGGCTCTTGGAGATATAATCAAATCTCTTGCATTAAATGCAGAGATCTGCTCCCATCCTGCACATTAAATGCAAAGGCGTGTCTTGAAGATTTGCCATTATTCTGTGCATTAAATGCAGATACGCGCCTCGAATCCTGTACGAAGAGCAACTGCTGATGTGGCAATCTATTTGTCTTCTGTGGAGCGTAAGAAGCTCACGTCTGCCTGTGTAAAACTAGGCAGCGTATCCCCTTGTATGTGTAAAAGCAGTTTACGCAAAGGGGATGTCACTAAATGACGGTTCGGTGACATTTAATCAAATCTCCTGCATTAAATGCTGAGATCCGCCATTATCCTGTGCATTAAATACAGAGGCGTATTTTGAAGGTCTGCCACCCTTTCTGCGCATTAAATGCAGAGACGTGCCTCGAGCCCTGTACGAAGAGCAGCTTTTGATGTGGCAGGCTGTTTGTCTTTTGTGGAGCGTAAACAGCTAACATATGCCTCTGTAAAACTAGGCAGCGTATTCCTTTGTATGCGTAAAAGCGGTTTACGTCAAGGAAATGGCAGTAAATAACAGCCTGGGTTGTAGTGCCGCGCCATCATTATAATCGTCGCCTGGGTAGTCGTGCAGTACTCTTTGTTAGGAGTCCAGACGTCAGGTTCATTACATGATCTGACAGGTTTATTTCGAAGAATACGAAGCGTCCCTCGTACACTTCAATGTTGCATTGAAAGCGGATGAGTTTTACGCCATAAAGGCGATGTAGCACCCTTTTTACGCTGAAGCAGCCTGGACATACTGCATTACGCGGATGGTCCTTGAGCTTATATTTTACGCTGTGCTCTGCGAAAAAGCTCTGTTGTACGTAGTGGCTCCGAAGTCATCTTTTTACGCTGCCCCGCATCAACATACTGCGTATAGCTATCCAGCGTATTTTTCATGCTTCTACAACTTGGTCTTAATTTTTACCTAGGGTTAGCGTTGTTCAATGGAAACTAATACACAGAGTTGGAAGAGGGTGTCACGCCCCAGTCCTAAAATACGTAGGACTAGGAATACGTAACACGTCCAGCCGTATGTATACGAACTCCAATATATGAAAACTATATACACACGTACGACGTACATGAACATCCAATCCACCAGTGGTAATATACTATCACAACAAGTCACACACAATCTATATCTCTTCCACAGTACAAATAATAAGTAGGAATAAAGAGCTGAATAATAACTGAATATCAAAGATAAGTATCAAGTCTGATAGTCGGATGGAAACAAATCCACTATAAAATGACTATAATGAAGTAGCAACAAGGATCTATAAAAAGTGGTAATAAAATCATAGATACTCCGAGGGTAAGACCTCCTCAGTCTGGTAAGTAGTGTCATACGCAGGTTCGTACTCCTGCGGATACTCCTGCTCGTCCATATCTGGAAAGGGACCAGGTCCTCAGAGGGATGTAACAAGATACATAATAACATGCCAATAAAGTACTGAAAAGTAAACATCTAATGGGTCGCCTAACTGTCTATGTGAATGTAGTTTAAGAACAACTTTCCACCAAGTGGGCTATTTGGCCCAAAAATATGGGATTGGCATGATTCTCTCGGAGAATTAGGGGCCTATAAAGCATGTCGCCTTTTGAACGACAGAGGCCGCCATGTAATATATAGGAGTCATCACCGCCCGTATCTCCAATGGAGCTTCCGGGTTATAGAAGAAAAAAGTACAAAGGAGCCCAAATGCCTTACTTGTTGTTCTCTCCACCCCATGCTCTAAGCATGTCACATCCATGACACAATTTAGTTCATAACCTATCTTTAGTACAACAGTCCAATACTACAACCAGACAAGGACAAGGATTGGACCACCGTACTACAATAGGCTATGTCCATAGACTACTAATAACTGCTAAGTCTTCAAGCATACAAAGTTTCTATCAGCAGTTATCCCTTACGTACGGCCCATACGTACAGGAGGCCAGACCTGTCACGCAGTCCGTGATCTATATGAGACTCACACTCATGTAACAACTGTGTCACGACCAATGAACCTAATGATGCTTTATGATAATGGGGTGGTCTCATAAACAAGGTCAGTGCAAATATATATAAAAATCTATCACGACGACACCGTCGTTTGCACCCAAGTTCCTTGGATGCGCATTTTATATAGCAGTTAAAATATATGAACTAAAGACAGAAAATAAAGATGTATGCAACATATAGAATATGAATAACAGTATAATGGCAAGGAATACTTGCCGAACAAAAGTTCTGTATAGTGCAAGGGTCCAATACGGTGTTAAGTTTGGTGTAAGAAGTGGGATTAGGGTTTTGGAGAGTTTGTAATATATATAGAGAGAGATAAAGAGGCGGTGGGGTAATTTAGTGGTTTCAAATACTACTGCTGCTACTGTTTCTTCTTTGTTTGGTTTTGGTTGAGGAGAGTTTAGTAATAATAGATATAAGAGGCGGTGGAATGAGAGGGCTCACACGCGCGGAGAAGGGAAAAAAGTTGGTTTTTGCTATTGCTGCTGTTGATATTTTCTTCTCCTAACTGGTCCGGGTAGGGGTTAAACGGGTAGTGGGTTTAGGATAGAGGGTTTGGGTTTCGGGTTGAGATCCAATAGGAATTATATTTGTGCATAGCATTAAGCTAGCAACAGTCCAAAGGGTCTCCTACATGGAATAAATTAGAAAAAAATTATAATGGCTCCATAAATCCCCTAAATGCACAAACACCTTAAATAAAAATTAAATAAAATCTATTCCCTCTATTTAGCTCATAACTACTAAATAAATAATTAATAAAAAGATTAATACGATTTTCAGAATTAGGCGTTTTACAGAGGGATAGGTCATGAATATACCGGTGAAGACGAATCAGAATTTGATCGCAAGATAGAGCAAAAAACAGCACGTGAACAGTGGTACGTTGCTGTCTGATTAAGTCGCGGTGCACGCAGGTCGCGGAAGCTGGTCGCGGCGGTGTTGGGCTCCTGCGTCGGCTGTGCTGGGCTCCTACGGCGGCGGTGTTGTGGAGGTCGACGATGGTCTGTTTCGGAGTCGTGGCGTAAGGGTTTAGGGTTAGGGTTTATACAAGTTATAATATATATATATATATATATATATATATATATATATATATATATATACAGAGAGAGAGAGAGAGAGGATGAGAGCGGGGGGTGTATTCCACGGGGGGAGGGGGGTGTACAGCGGGTTAGGCCTGGGCTTGGATTGCTGCTGCTTCTGCTAGCGGTTTTAATTGCATAGGGACTTTAGGGACTAAGTTTGCTGGAGCTTTAGGATTTTAGGTTAGTGAAGTCAATGGTTTTTTTACTCTGCTTTTTCTTTTTTTACTACTATTTACTTTGTTTGCTAATTTAGAGCTTGTTTTTACTACACGGCGTTTACTCTATTTTGCTTGACTACTCTATATTTATTTGTTACTACGCTATAGTAATTGCTTTTCTAAGCTGACTTATTTTTGTTTATTACATTTTCATTTTAACAACTTTTAACTTGTTTTAGTTCTATTATATATTCATTAACACAGTTCTTTGCTTCTCTTTTAGCATAGTGCTTTTAATATACTTTATTTGCTATTTTAATTTAATGTCTACTTAATTTTTTTCATTGTCGTATCTTTTAATTTTTCTTTTTTTTTTGCTATTGGTTTTCTTTCTTTTATTTTCTTTATTCTTTTCTTTTTATTACTCTATATATATATATATATATATATATATATATATATATATATATATATATATATATATAATTTCCAGAAAATTATATTAGCACATCCTAGAAATCTTTTAGCCTTCTACAAGACTTCCTAAAATAAATTAAAATAAAATAATAGTTTGCTCCATAAATATCTAGCTAAATATTTATCGAGTAATTAAATCCAATAAATTTATATTTTCTAATATACTACGAAATAATACAATACAATTAAATGATTAATTAAATACTTATAATATATTTTAAAAATTAGGGGTTTTACAGTAATTACTACTCGGGTAACAGAGATATTGCATAGTGTCTACAGTAAGTGTGAACGAAGTGTTCTAGTATGTGCAAGAACAGTCGTGCTAGGGGGCAGCACATGTTGCACACAATAATATGCTGTTCCAGCAACTAGGTGAGATGAGTTATATTCAAACAAAGTGTGTAGATGCAAGTTACATTGGAGAGAGACAACAAGGGGTATCTGAACTAAAGTGTGTCTATTTGTATTAGGTAGTGATACAGGGTATATATGAGGTATTTGGGTGTGAGTAACAAGGTTAGGGTAGTGTTTAGTGTATATTTAGTTATGTGTTCTTGAGTGTGGCAATGAGCTTGCATGCAGTACAAGCACTGCAAAGTGATATTGCAGGTGCATTATCGCAGTCCAGTAGCTTGGTTGATTTACAGTTGGTATCAAGGGAGTAATATTCAGTTATGAACATTAAAGAGAGGCCAGCTTGATGCCTTACATCAATGCTCCAATTACAGTTGTAGTACAACTCAGATTTGGGGATGTTCATTTGAGTAGTGCAAAAACTACTGCAGATGGAAGGTTAGGAGTGCTTGTTTCAGTGAAGCAATGTGATAGAGGGGAGCTACCTGGGTATTAAGTGTATTATCAGTGTACAACTGTTCAGTGAGAGTTTTGTGTGAAGTGTAGATGTAAGTTAGAGTAGGATTGATGTTAAGTATCATAGGTTAAGTAAGTTAAGGTTTTAGTGTTGAAGGTATTAAGCTATATTATTGATATTAAGATGATAACGTATATATAAGATATGGATACTATACCAATTAGAGTATGTATACTAGTTTATGATATTGGTATTAGTATATATAGTATCCTACTACCTAGTGATTGCTTGATTAACTATCACTTTCAAGTTATGAACTTAGAATCTAGGTATGGACCTAATATTCACTAGTATGGACTTGTAATCACCCTAGAAACTAGGTATGGACCAAAAATTAAGGTATTAGCCTAGTTTGACCAAGTTTGACTCGTACGACTTAGAAATGGCCTAGAAAGAAATTCTAGCATATTTTAGCTTGATTATCACTATATTACACCAATTTGATATTCCATTCATATCTAGATATGTGTGACATCAGCTCGGACACCGAGATACACCATTTGCTCTGGACCAGAGGCAAAAATATTTCTCTGTTAGTTTTTATTTCTTGATAGTGTATATATCACATGTTCTAGAACTGTATATTTGATTCCGACACAGTGGTTTCACGAATTGGTACTATATGGATCATGTCTGAAGATGTTATCCCTTACTGTATTTAGCGGATACTCCTTCACATGCATTTTTTCGTATGTATGGGTATTGATTTAGTGCACTTCAAGTTCACACACTGTTCGTATTCAGTGTGCCCATATTCGTGTTTGCAACATGTCTTGATTGGATCCATTGGTATTCGTTGGGGATGGGGGAGTAAGAGTTGGTTATGTGATCAAGCCTAAGTGTATTCGTGTATATGTCGATTACATATCACACGTGTAATCTAGTTACCATATTGTATTCGTGTTCAACCCAAATCGATCATATAATAAACTTGTATTGTATACCACCTCAGTTAGTTTCAGCTATTTTTATTGCTTGCAGTTATTCAAATTTCCTGTTCTTTATTCCAGTACATTACATGTTCACTCTACTTTATTTCATTCTTATGTTTAGTTATCTTGTATTCTTTTCTATTATCTGTTATATATGCTCGATTATATACTTGGAACTGCTTTCAGAGGTATGTACTTTGCTCTAATCTTGACTAGATATATTTTTTAGATGATTGGCTTGTGTACCGGTATCCCACCTACTATGGGCCATAGGATGTCGTACCATTAGAGGATACTCCTTTAAAGCATGATGACCTAGTACCAGAGGCTGAGGAGGCTTAGACTTACTGTTTAGATTTGTATTAGACTTTATTGTGGCTTATGGCATGTATATATTTTATTTTGGACTTGTGGATGTATTGTGTCTCTTTTTCTTCGTTATTTTATCTCTTGCTTTATCTTCCTTAGTTTGCATTGTGATTGAGTACAGTTTATATTTATTAGATACCATTTTGTTCCTCCGTTTGGTGTTGAGATGATTGATAGGTACCATGTATATATTATATAATATATTTAGATAGTAGAGTTGACCCAGACAACGTTCTACCGTCGATGCTGCGGCATAGGCTGGACGTTGCTCACTACTCTTGCCCTTATTTCGGGTGTGGGTCATGACACCTCCCGGATGAATAAAGTATGCTAAATTATGTGCCTCCGACATTAGCTCATACCGAAGCTCTCTATTAGGAACATAGAGGCCATCCCTACATCTTAAAGTCCCATCTTCATGTATCCTCAGCCCAGTCTATAATTAAGCCCCAGTCCTATACTTAAGCCTCTGAAATCTCGTATTAGTCGGTACAGCTGCCTTGATACGCTGCACCAATGATGTTTGTACTTGAAGGTTCATCAACTTTGTGACTTCTCCTGGTATAACCACCTCTATGCCCAGCTGCTCCAAATTTTATATCAATTTTTTCTCTGTTGTCAAAAAGTACGCCATCGGTCTCCTACTCAACGCATCCGCTACTGCATTAGCCTTGCCTAGATGGTACTGTAGCTCAATGTCAAAACCTGCCATCAACTCGAACTATCGCCTCTATCTCTAATTTAGATCCTTCTGAGTATAGACATAATTTAAACTCTTATGATTTGTATAGATCTCCACAGTCTCTCCATAAAAATAATGCCTCCAAAGCTTCAGAGCAAAGATTAATACTACAAGCTCCAAGTCATGAGTGGAGTAGTTTTTCTTATGGGTCCTTAACTACAGAGAACCATAGGCTACCACCATCCCAGGCTGCATCAAGACACAACCTAATCCCTTTCCAGAAGTATCGCTATAAATAATAAATCCTACCGGTCCGGTAGGTATGGTCAAGATCGGTATTGTAGTCAGGTATTTCTTTAACTCAACAAACGATATCTGATACTTCTCTGTCCAAATAAACTTCTGGTCCTTGCGGGTCAACCTTGTCATAGGCTCTACAATCCTCATAAAATTCTCCACAAACCTCCGGTAATATCCGACAAGTCCTAGAAAACTTCGTACCTCTGAGACGTCGGTTGGGGTCGGCCACGTCTCTACTGCTGATATCTTAGCTAGATCCACTCATATGCCTTCTTCCAAGATATCATGCCCGAGAAAAGAGACATAATCTAGGAGAAACTTATATTTGCTCAACTTAGCATATAACTTCTGATACCTTAATGTCTCCAACACCTTCCTCAGATGCTCTTGTGCTCCTCCTGGCTCTCCGAGTACACCAAAATTTTGTCAATGAAGACTACCATAAACTTATCCAAATACTGGTGGAAGACTCGGTTCACTAAGTTTATGAACACAGCAGGTGCATTTGTCAACCTGAAAGGTATTACCCAGAACTCGTAATGACGATAACGAGTCCTGAAAGTCGTCTTATGAATATCTTCACGCCTCACCTTCACTTGATGTTATCCCGACCTTAGGTCAATCTTAGAAAACACCAGTGCTCCTGTCAGTTGGTTGAACAAGTCATCAATCCGCGGCAAAGGGTACTTATTCTTAATGGTCCCTGCATTAAGGGGTCTGTAGTTGATGCACATGTGAACTGTTTCATCTTTCTTTGGCACAAACAAAACTGGGGCTTCCTAAGATGATGTACTTGGCATAATGAATCCTTGTCCTACAACTCGTGCAACTGCACCTTTAGTTCATCTAGCTTCTTCTTTTCCAGCCGATATATATTATAAGATATTGGTGCTGCTCCAGGCACTAACTCAATAGTGAACTTGACTTCTCTGTCCGGTGGAAGACCTGGCAACTCATCTGGAATGGCATCTACAAACTCCTCAATAATCTGTGGCGGCACAACTTCCATCGCCATGCAAGCTCCACCATACTGGCCTACTCCCTTCTTCGTAGTTTCTCTTATGAACTCAAACTCTGGCTGGCCCGGTGGCTTAAAGATAGCACAACCTCTATGATAATCTAACACTACATGATATTGGCTAAGCCAATCCATCCCCAGCACTTTGTCGAAATATGGTATTGGGAATACCAAAAGTTGAGCTCTCATCTCCCAACAACAAATAATAACTGAACAAGTCCTACAGCTACTAGTTACAGGAAATATTTCTTCCCCGATATGAATCCTCCAACTCTTAGTCAAGGATGAAGTAGTTATTTTATGCATTGCTACAAATCTAGATGATATGAATGAAAGAGTGGCCCCAGAATCAAATAAAATAGTGGAAGGTACTAATCCGACTAGAATAATACCTGTAATAGCCTCTCCTTCAGTCTCTGCTCCTCACTGATTTAGTGAAAACATATGTCCTTACGTCTGAGCTCATTCCTGCTGGCTGGCTCTCTCGAACTACACTACCTATGACGCCAAGGGTGGTCCTCTCTTTTGGCCTCCTGGTGCTGCTAAACGAGGTAAACCTCCTCATTGGTTGGTTGCTCCCGGTACTGCTAGTTTTTGAACTCCTACTGGTATAATGGCTCCACGTCGCGGACACTCCCGTGTCTGTTGCTGTCCCGATCTAAAAATTATGCTAGTTTTCAGTCTCTTCCTTCACTCTCTTCGCACATGCCCCTTCTTGCCACATAAGTGATTAGTCGGAGGTTCTCTAAGATGGTAGGGTCCCGTCCTCTATTATTGTTGTTGATGTCCTATTGGTCGTCTGATAGGCCCTCATTGTTGTGTCTTTGTTAATCCTTGTTGAATTCTTTACTGATTCTCTTTTCCTGTCACGACCCGCACCCGGTTTAGGGGCACGAGTGCGTGGGTACGTTCAGCCTATGCCGCAGCATCGGCGGTAGAACGCTGTCTAGGTCATGTAACTATCTAATCAAACTCACGTGAATACCCAACTCTATAAGGAGACGTGGATATCATAAAATAATGTTAGAAATACTCAATCACATAAACTAAGCACGATGAGATATCAAGGCAAGCCAAAAATTAAAGACAAGTCTAACGACAAAATAATTATACCTGCAATCAGTAACATCCAATGCCCAAGTGTCAGAAATAAGTCCACTAAGGTCACAGTCTGAAAAAATATTTTTCAGTCAGGAAGGAGCAAAGTACATCTCTAAATAGCAGTTCTATATTCATGATATAAACTATGTAGCAGTTCTAGATGAAAATATACGAGAAACATGTCTAGGTACGAGAAATAAAAGAAATACTGAAAATACTGTAAGTAAATGCAGGAGAAGAAATAATATGTCCATGAGCAAGAACCTATGACTAAGTGTATGAGTACTAGCTTTAACATATGATCGGCTTGGGAACTTAATCAGGCTGGTTACATGTGATTAGCTATGATTCATGTAAGGTCAGGCTAACCTTTGGTTAGCTATGATGCATGTAGAGGTCAGGCTAATCACACGTAACAGCTATGAAGCATATAAATGGTCAGGCCGCACCCGACGTGAGATGTGGGGTGACCTATGATGCATGTAAAGTTGGGTATGATCACATATCTACACTAAAATACTCCCTAACCCCCGACTGGTATAGTAGATCCAATCATGGTACGCTATGGCACGGGATTCCGTAGGGAGGTAGCAAATCTCCCCTGGTCTCAGTGTCTGTACATGCACAAGATAACAAGGAAACAAGTCTTGTACAAGCTACACCATGAATAAGAAATAACATCTCATGACGAGATCCGTGTATACCAATCCGTGTAACCAACGTGTCAAGGGCATGGATATCTACACTAGATACAGTGAAAATAGGAGATATCATAAATTAGAAACTAATCAGAGAATGTACTCGCCTTGGGTCCTTAGCTGTCAATACCAATGTCCTATCCTAGAGTATCGTCTGGAGAATCCGACAGTCCTATAAACACATAATAATATCACTTGTATCAGATGCTACACTAACACACAAAAGAAATACCTTGGCCTCAGGGCTATGCCAGGTATGGCTCTAGTCAACTAGGGTCATCTAGTAGGGATACGTATATAATACACATTTACACTCAAAGTATATACCAATAAAAACGTATATAATATATATATAAGTGTCTATTAGTAATTGTACAAAATACGTATGTGTGTATATACACTAAATAGATGTATATAAATATATATTTATACACCAAAAATATATATTTGTATATATATATCAATCAAATATTTATATATATGTATATTAACAAATCAAAGAATGTACATAATGCCACCCTCCTCAAGGTGATCCCAAATGAAATAGCAGTTAGTTCCAATGGGTCCGGAGCAGTCCAATTAGCTAGAAACTATATAAAGAAGTTCAAGTTCGGAGTTCGGCACGAAAATCGGGATAAGGATACCAGGCTAATAGGGGAAAGGGTCGTTTGTTTGTAATTAAGGTAACACCTTAATTTATGAAAATCATTTCAAAATTATTTTGAACAATAATTACCAATAAAAGTTTATTTATAAAATTTAGAATTTATGTAAAAGCCAATATATTTTTATATCTATAGTGAAATCGGTTACCAGTCCAAAATAACCAAATTTGAACTAAATTTTTTTATTATTGAAACTATTTCTTAAATAATAATATAAACCCCAACAAATTATTATATTTTGACATAATCAAAACCCTTATAATTATTTCGCAACTACTAACTAATTGTATATTAATATAACCAAGTCCTTATATATAATACATAACTAAATTCATACATTATAAACAATAAAACTAATTATATTTTATTTACTAAACTAATTACATGAAATTACTAAACTAATTACATTAATTACTAAACTAATTATAAATTAACTAATTATACTAACTATCACATAACTTAAATTAACTCAAAATTTTCAGAACTGAAGAAAGGAAAGAGGGAAGAGGGAAGTCGGAGAGGGAGCTCACGTTGGGTTTCCCGGCGTCGACGGAGGAGTCCGCCGGGGTCACGCGGTGGTGGCGGTCCAACTTCGAGGCGGGATCGGGGAGCTCAGTGCGGCAGCGAAGCTCGGCGACGGTCGAGCGTTCATCTCGGAGGCGGCGGTCGACAGATCTGCTGTGGCGGCGGCGGACTCGGCTCGTATCCAGGAGGCGGCGAAGCTCGGCTCGACGGATCTGCTGTGGCGGTGGTCAAACTCGACGGTGGTCGACGGATCCAAGGCGGCCACGGCTCGACGCGGGTGAGGAGGTCCGAGGCGGCCACCGGCGGTAGGTTAGGTTTTGGGATTTATGCGAACGAGTCGGGGTTGGATCGTGTCCGGGGATGGACACGATGGATTCGATGTACTGTCGACGTATCCGGGTGTTGGACACAGGGGCTTGAATGTACTGTGGTGTGGGGGTTGTGTCCAGATGGTGTCGGACACGAAAATCTGGTTGTAACGTTGTAAATCTGGACACATGAAATGAATGGATACGGTAGGACACCCGGGGTTGGACCCGAGGCCAACACGGCTGACACGGTAATGCTGGACACATGGACACGAGCACACAAATCAATGGTGATGGCTTGTTGGCTTGTGGAAATTTGTGAGGGCTAGCTAGGGTTTCTTGGGAATGGTGTGGGTGAGAGACTTTAAATAGGGAGAGAGGGTGTGGGATAAAGGGTGAGGATTGGCCCAATAATAAATGGCCCAGATTATATATAAATGGGTTTTCATGTGGGAAAAATGAGGGTGTGAATGGGAGACGTTTAACTGGTAAATTTAATAGAAAAAATATAATTTAAGAAAATATTTTAAGAGGCTTCCAAGGCTAACTGATTCCCAATTAGCTACTAATTAAACCCATGTTCCAAAATCTTAGAAAGTATGTAATTTATTTATTTACTATCCCAAATGGATTACAAAATTTATTGTGAAGAAAACAACTAGTCCTTTAAATAATTTTATTAAATAAATAATTTTATGATTTCAAGCCAATAAATATTCGAAGCTAGAGTATTATATATATATATCATTATTTATCTATTTAATTTATAAGAAATCGACATTTAGAAAAAATGATTTTTTATAAAAGATTTTAAATCACCTTCTAAAATCAAACATTGTTCAAAATCTAATAAAAATTTCAAGGAGAAAATATTTTATAAACTTGATATTTAAAATAAATTAAAATCTAATTATTTCGGAAATTTGGAAATCGGAGGTTACAAGTCTACCCACCTTAGAAAAATTTTGTCCTCGAAATTTAAGATCCTCAATAATTTCCTTTACTCATCATATTATTTCCATCAAAATTTAAATTTCAAACCAAATAATCATGAAGTAATTCCATATTGCTATTTCACAACCTTTCAAAATTTTATAACATCATATTCCTGAAAATCTTCAAGTTTAAAAATCAAATCCCCTTTGTCATAATCTCCTCCAAAAAATTTAAGTTTGTATCTAAATACTCAAGGATTTTAATATCCAATCCTCCAATTAAAATCCAATCAATGCATATTTATAAAAATCGTATTCCAAAAAATTAAATTTTAAACACTAATCCATCAATCATCTTACTCCTCTAACTCAATTTCAATTGATGCTTATTCAAATCTAAATTCTCCTTCCGAGAATTGAATTCGACACCATTCCATTAACGATTTTATTTCCCGATTTTCTTTTTCCTCAAATACTCAACGATGCGATACCTTCAGAATCTTCAATATAAAATATAAAATTTCTATCTTGCAATCAAATAGATAAAATGATAATCTCTCAAATTTTCTCAAATTTTAATAATCAATTTAATCATATCAAGACCTTCCTAAAATTAATAAATCCTTAAATTTGCCCTGTGAATTTTTTAGCTCTCCATTTAAGTTAATGTTTATCCTCGAATTTCAATCATACCTCGATTTTCGTAAAATTAATGATCCATCAACTCCGTTATAGCAACCCCTAAATTCTTTATTTAAATTAATGCTCATCCATAAATTTAATCCTCTTGTCTCTTTTGTCAGTCATAACCTTGTCATAGATCTTTGCTATGGTCAAAACCCTAATGATCATGGTTTAAGAAAATTCTACCTACAGCCATGCAATTTAAGAAAATATAGGTCATGTATCTTTTGTCATGGTATTTCAGTCTCTGTTAGGGTGTACTACTAGTTTTATTCTAACAAGAAATCATGCATACGAACTACAGTATTAGGAAAATCAATCAATCGAAAGACGGAAGAAGGAATCATTAGGAGGGAAAGAAAGAACCTGCTAACGTATTACTTGTAGTATCTACTATCTCTAACAAACACTTAACTCTAGCACATTCACTAACTAATTCCTATTCATGTACACTGGTACCCATATCAACTAATCATTAATCCACAAGATCCATGAATATATCCGTATTGCACACACCTGTCTATTAATACCAAAATCTGATACCAAGAACCTCTAACACGATTATAGGTCAATTGATGCATGTAAAGTTTGATACCTCTATCTCTTTAGGTACCCCTGTTCTACTTCAGTACCCCCACTGCTAGTTCTCGTTCCTACTACAATTGTCCATACTATTTGTTCTTATCACTCAAGTGCACACCAAGTGTAACACACCATACTAAGTGCTAAACCCTTTCTAATATAACTCTAGATGGACACCCAAGTCAGTCTGCGGTGCCACCTCAATCATGCTCAAGTCACCAGATCCTTATACATGTATATCATCTACTCATATATTAATATTCATATTTCTCATCTACCATAAATTTAATCCTCAAAAATAATCATCAAGGTTTAACTTCTCGATCAACTTAAAAATAGCTGTATATGCCTCCTCAAAGTCAGATACTCAACATCGAAATAGAATTTTAATCACTTCTAAAATCTTTGTAGCCTTGACCATATTTATTGAATCAATATTTGAAATTCTCAAAAATTTTAATGGCACAATCTCAACTCCTCAATAATTCTTAAAATAAAATTTTATTTTCACTTTTTAATTTATAAATCCACCAATGTACATATCAGTGCTCACGGTCTCTGATACTCAAGGTGCACTCAATGCATCTAGTGTCTATAATTGTGTACTAAAATTGTACTGCCTGAATCACTTGTACTATTACCTCCAATGATCAAAGTTATCATCACCTGTATTTTCTTTCATGATTTCAATTTATGTCAACTGGTATATCATCTAATTATCATCACACAGAGTGCTTACTGTTATTAACGTTATTCTCGACTAATCCTTGATATAGAATCATTAGCACTTTTGGTATTATATTACTAGCTTCATTAATGGATCATCTCATCAAGCTTATTATAACTCATGATTACATGTATCTACTATAACACTCATGTTTCTTTACTCTCATGGGTATGTGTATGGTTCCTCATCTCGATTGATGTATATGTATTTCCCTTTTACCTTTCATAGCCTGTTACACTAATCTGTGATACGCTTCACCATCTTCATTACCGATTCCGATATTTCTCTACTCCTGACACCTCATTATAACTCCTCATGCATATAAATTTCTTTACCTTCAACACGCCCGATATCAATCATCCGATTGAACGTTATGCTCCATTAATTCTTAACACAATTCCTTGATACCAAATTGTTTACATAGATTACTTAATTACAAAATCATGATTATCCAGGACGGGTAATTGGCTTTGATACTAACTCTGAGAACTATCACTGATACTCTATACTATCCCTCTACTTATAGTACTATAATGACACTTATCCTAGAACCATTGTCACAAGGTATTATGCTATGGGTTAACTCTAGGTTAAAGCCTACTGTTCACATGTCCAACTAGGAAACACTTACAACTCACTAGCAACACAGTCAATACTAATACTCAAGACACAGCCATAATTACAAGTCATTAATTATCATACTTAATCATGGAATCCTCAAAGGATATAAGCTCCAAAGGAACTGGGTTGAGGACTGAAGGTGTTTCTACTGCTAGCAACCAAAAGGACGATGGAATAAAGTCTTGTATAACAGTAATAGATAAGTGTTGAGATGATACCTTAAGAACAAATTTTAAGACACAACCCGATAATCATACACGTCGGTCAGAAATCATGACGCTGTGAATCCTCGCCATGCCAGTGAGCATAGGTGCGATAAACGACAGGTTCCGTAACTAAAGTACGCAACCCTACAGTCATGTCATCTAGAATCTTCGCTAACCGGTACGGCTGCGATAACTCTAGGTTCCATAACCCAAGCAGACGTTTCACCTTTCTCACTGTTCTCATCCCTATATGTCATCAGATGATATTAAAAAATTTAGTCCGTAAAATTCATCTCGACATGAAATCAACTCTACAATGAAACCAAGATTTAAATTTTAATAATTGATCAACAATAATCAAATTCAATATCAATGAGTGAGGACGGACGGAAACAAGGCGAAGGATTTAAAATTAGAAATTTTAATAAGATTCTCAAGGGGTCGTCCCAGGAATCTCTCAAGAATTTTGTGATTGAGCATCCTCTCTCATCCTAGTATCCTATGTCCTATATTCTATAGCAGGTACGTAGTAGTACAACTATGACGTCGCACTACTACGACATTGCACAACTAGCGAAGTCAAACCTGCATGGGCCACCACTAAAAACGTGTCACGACCCGCACCCGATTTAGGGGCACGAGTACGTGGGTACGTCCAGCCTACGTCGCAGCATCGGCGGTAGAACGCTGTCTAGGTCATGTAACTATCTAATCAAACTCACGTGAATACCCAACTCCATAAGGAGACGTGGATATCATAAAATAATGTTAGAAATACTCAATCACATAAACTAAGCACGATAAGATATCAAGGCAAGCCAGAAATACAAGACAAGTCTAACGACAAAATAATCATACCTGCAATCAGTAACATCCAATGCCCAAGTGTCAGAAACAAGTCCACTAAGGTCACAGTGTGGAAAAATGTTTTCCAGTCAGGAAGGAGCAAATTACATCTCTAAATAGCAGTTCTATATTCATGATATAAACTATGTAGTAGTTCTAGATGGAAATATACGAGAAGCATGTATAGGTACGAGAAATAAAAGAAATACTGGAAATACTGTAAGTAAATGCAGGAGAAGAAACAATATGTCCATGAGCAAGAACCTATGACTAAGTGTATGAGTACTAGCTTTAACATGTGATCGGCTTGGGAACTTGATCAGGCTGGTTACATGTGATTAGCTATGATTCATGTAAGGTCAGGCTAACCGTTGGTTAGCTATGATGCATGTAGAGGTCAGGCTAATCACACATAACAGCTATGAAGCATATAAATGGTCAGGCCGCACCCGACGTGAGATGTGGGGTGAGCTATGATGCATGTAAAGTTGGGTATGATCACATATCTACACTAAAATACTCCCTAACCCCCGACTGGTATAGTAGATCCAATCATGGTACGCTATGGCACGGGATTCCCTAGGGAGGTAGCAAATCTCCCCGGGTCTCAGTGTCTGTACATGTACAAGATAACAAGGAAACAAGTCTTGTACAAGCTATACCATGAATAAGGAATAATATCTCATGACGAGACCCGTGTATACCAATCTGTGTAACCAACGTGTCAAGAGCATGGATATCTACACTAGATACAGTGAACATAGGAGATATCATAAATTAGAAACTAATTAGAGAATGTACTCGCCTTGGGTCCTTAGCTGTCAATACCAATGTCCTGTCCCAGAGTATCGTCTGGAGAATCCGACAGTCCTATAAACACATAATAATATCACTTGTATCAGATGCTACACTAACACACAAAAGAAATACCCTGGCCTCAGGGCTATGCCAGGCATGGCTCTAGTCAACTAGGGTCATCTAGTAGGGATACGTATATAATACACATTTACACTCAAAGTATATACCAATAAAAACGTATATATTATATATATAAGTGTCTATTAGTAATTGTACAAAATACGTATGTGTGTATATATACTAAATAGATGTATATAAATATATATTTATACACCAAAAATATATATTTGTATATATATATCAATCAAATATTTTTATATATGTATATTAACAAATCAAAGAATGTACATAATGCCACCCTCCTCAAGGTGATCCCAAATGAAATAGAAGTTAGTTCCAATGGGTCCGGAGCAGTCCAATTAGCTAGAAACTATATAAAGAAGTTCAAGATCGGAGTTCGGCACGAAAATCGGGATAAGGATACCAGGCTAATAGGGGAAAGGGTCGTTTGTTTGTAATTAAGGTAACACCTTAATTTATGAAAATTATTTCAAAATTATTTTGAACAATAATTACCAATAAAAGTTTATTTATAAAATTTAGAATTTATGTAAAAGCCAATATATTTTTATATCTATAGTGAAATCGGTTACCAGTCCAAAATAACCAAATTTGAACTAAATTTTTTTATTATAGAAACTATTTCTTAAATAATAATATAAACCCCAATAAATTATTATATTTTTACATAATCAAAACCCTTATAATTATTTCGCAACTACTAACTAATTGCATATTAATATAACCAAGTCCTTATATATAATACATAACTAAATTCATACATTATAAACAATAAAACTAATTATATTTTATTTACTAAACTAATTACATGAAATTACTAAACTAATTACATTAATTACTAAACTAATTATAAATTAACTAATTATACTAACTATCACATAACTTAAATTAACTCAAAATTTTTAGAACTGAAGAAAGGAAAGAGGGAAGAGGGAAGTCGGAGAGGGAGCTCACGTTGGGTTTCCCGGCGTCGACGGAGGAGTCCGCCGGGGTCACGCGGTGGTGGTGGTCCAACTTCGAGGCAGGATCTGGGAGCTCAGGGCGGCAACGAAGCTCGGCGGCGGTCGAGCGTTCGTCTCGGCGGCGGCGGTCGACAGATCTGCTGTGGCGGCGGCGGACTCGGCTCGTATCGAGGAGGCGGCGGGTGCTCGGCTCGAGGCGGCGGCGAAGCTCGGCTCGACGGATCTGCTGTGGCGGCGGTCGAACTCGGCGGTGGTCGACGGATTCGAGGCGGCCATGGCTCGATGCGGGTGAGGATGTCCGAGGCGGCCACCGACGGTAGGTTAGGTTTTAGGATTTCTGTGAACGAGTCAGGGTTGGATCGTGTCCGGGGCTGGACACGATGGATTCGATGTATTGTGGACGTGTCCGGGTGTTGGACACAGGGGTTTGAATATACTGTGGTGTGGGGATTGTGTCCAGATGGTGTCGGACACAAAAATCTGGTTGTAACGTTGTAAATCTGGACACAGGAAATGAATGGATACGGTAGGACACCCGGGGTCGGACCTGGGGCCAACACGGCTGACACGGTAATGCTGGACACACGGACACGAGCACACAAATCAATGGTGATGGCTTGTTGGCTTGTGGAAATTTGTGAGGGCTAGCTAGGGTTTCTTGGGAATGGTGTGGGTGAGAGACTTTAAATAGGGAGAGAGGGTATGGGATAAAGGGTGAGGATTGGCCCAATAATGAATGGCCCAGATTATATATAAATGGGTTTTCATGTGGGAAAAATGAGGGTGTGAATGGGAGACGGTAAACTGGTAAATTTAATAGAAAAAATATAATTTAAGAAAATGTTTTAAGAGAGACTTCCAAGGCTAACTGATTCCCAATTAGCTACTAATTAAACCCATGTTCCAAAATCTTAGAAAGTATGTAATTTGTTTATTTACTATCCCAAATGGATTACAAAATTTATTGTGAAGAAAATAACTAGTCCTTTAAATAATTTTATTAAAAAAATAATTTTATGATTTCAAGCCAATAAATATTCGAAGCTAGAGTATTATATATATATCATTATTTATCTATTTAATTTATAAGAAATCGACATTTAGGAAAAATAATTTTTTATAAAAGATTTTAAATCACCTTCTAAAATCAAACATTGTTCAAAATCTAATAAAAATTTCAAGGAGAAAATATTTTATAAACTTGATATTTAAAATAAATTAAAATCTAATTATTTTGAAAATTTGGAAATCAGAGGTTACATTTCCCTTGCTGATAGCCTCCTGAACTCTGGCCTCCATCAATATTTCAGCATAAGAGATCCGGGATTATGAGCTTGTATAGTATTGAAGCTCATGAGTCAGCCCGTGATAAAATCTCTTAGCTTTTTCCAAGTTATTCAGTATCAGAACGATACCATATCTACTGAGGCAGCTAAACTCGGAGTCATACTCATCAACCGTCTTATTTTCCTGCTCTAGATGGAGGAACTGATTGTACAATGCATCCTTCGCAGTGGCCAAAAAGTATTTCTTCTCAAAGTACTCCTAGAATTGCTCCCAAGTCTGGTGTGTACCCTATTGGCACTCCATCGATTTCCACCAGTGATGAGCATTCCCTTCTAACTGAGTTCTCACGCTTGTCATCCATAAGTTCGTAGGCAGCTGTGATGCCTCCAAAAGTTTTTTGGTGCTAGTTATCCAAGTTATGGTCTCCTCTGGACTCTCATTGCCTTTATATAGCTTGGGGTTCATTTGTACAAAATCCTTAACTGAACCAACATGCGCTTGTGGCACTGGAGCTAGTGACTTGGCTGGTGTTGGTGCTGGTGTAACCATCCTCTCAAGTGCTGCCAGGAATCCCTACCTCATCTCGGTGGCTTCCTGCCTCTTCTCTGTCGCTTGCTACCTCTACTTGGCAGCTAGTACGGTATACTGCAATCTTTGTTCATGCATCATCATCTAAAATAATTAGAACATCTGCGTCTTGCTATCATATGGTGCTGCTGGAGCTGAGGGATCTCCATTAGGCACTATAGGAGGAGCTGGTGGAACCGGATTGTCAATATGCCCGTCCGATCCTGGAAGTAGAGGAGTCATCGAGGTCTCTCTTTCTGTGTGGCCATCGACCCCAGGAGACGTGTTGCCCTCGGTAGCAGCATGTTTGTTACAAAAATTAATCTTTCTACAAGAGATAAACAAAAGATTAGAAAGAGTACACGAATCAAGCAGGATGCAAGCATTTATTCAAATTGGACAGATTGGGAGAAAGGTAAGTTATAGTCAAATATGGATGAGACCTAAAACTCTAATCCTAAGTGCAGGCCCGCTAGGTATAGTTACGTAATCGAAACGGCTAAATCGACCTGCATGGGCCACCACTAAAAGTATGTCATGTCCAAGTCCCAAAATACATAGGATCAGGTATAAATACACATGCCAGCAGCACGAACAAGTATAGAAACCCAATTTAATGGACCTAACCAGTCGTAGTATGCTATAAAATATAACTAAGTCATAATAACATCGGCATGTTTAATCTAGTCTCATCCACAACCATCACAGAATAAGAAAATGCATTGTTAGATAATTCTTAGGTCCACTACATATAAAGTCTAGTGGAGAACAATCCACGAAAAATAAGTACAAATGATTACTGAAAGAATACAACTAGCTAATAAAAAAATAATAAAAATAGTTCGGATGTCAGCTAACTAGATAATGACACAAAGACTCTAAGCACCTGTCGTCCCGGATGCTCAAGGAAAATCCAGTGGCTCCACCTCAAGGTCATCGTCATTAAGATCTCCAACTCCGTAGACCGACGGGTACAAGTGCTCATCGGGATCTGAAAAAGGTGTCAGGTCCTCAGAGGGACATAACAAGTACACAAGAATCGACATGCATGAAAGTAAATAAGTAATCAATAATAGGGTAACTAACCATCTATGTAATATGCACTCGAGACATCTCTAGTGGCGTATGAGGGAAGAGAAATAGAAGATTAGTCATCCCACCAGGCGTTCCACAGAACTCGGAGGTACACAATATACACCATTTACACCATTAGAAATAGAAATCACATAAGCTCACTTGTAGACTCTCCTCCCCAATGTATTCGAACCGTATACGTAGTACAAACATAATGCAAGACGTCAATAAAATCTAGAACCCAAACTAACACCAAAAACTTACACTAGGCGCGAACTCACGTGTCAAGAGCCAATCAATACACCAGTCCATGCACTCTCTCACTCAGTAAATGTGTTTGAAACTATGTCAGATCAAAAGATACCACATATCTTTACCATACCAGGTAGGTCAACTACTTCTAGGACGCGTGCACACAACTAACAAAATAAAAAGAACTAGGCATAATATAGACTGCACAATACAAACAAGTAAGGTATACTTGCCTGGCAAGCCAAGATGCGAGCACATTTAAAGATATTTATATATGGCTAAAGAACATGTTACAATAGATATTTATATATGGCTAAAGAACATGTTACAATAGATTTATATAAAAATCTGGTCAACTAGGTGACTTTTTATGCTTAAAAACCATTTAAATCAAAATAATATTTCTAAAAAATATTTTTTAAAACTTAATTTAATATAGGTAATAACATCATATATTAATTATCTATAAATTTTTAGAAGGGTTCGATACAGAGTTTTGGAGAAAAAATAAAACTAGGTTACCATTCCCATTATACTTATAATTTATTTAAATAATAATAATAATTTAATAATATGGAATAAATAATAAAAATATGGATAAAAATAATTTAAACATCATATATATATATATATATTAATAACAAGTTTTAATCAAGGATTCTACCTTTGGGTGCGTACATGCATTTATGGGTTCAATTTTTTATATGCAAATCCTAAAATAAAACTCTACTATGAAGAATATGGCAATAGATTGTAAATAAATATAAAAATTATTTATTTATATATAAAAACAATTATTCATTCAATCATACACATTAGAGAGGATTTTGAGGAAGTATGAGACTTACTAGAAAAAGAAGGATGAAAAAATAGGTTCTTGGATGAAGGAGCTGATGTTGTCCACGTGAAGGGGGTCGACCTTGGTGGTGATGTTGCGGATAGGGTTCTTGGAGGAGGGAAGAAATTAGGTTTTTGAAGGATTATTTTGGTTAGAAATTTTAGAAGGGAAGATGAGAAAAAGAGAGAGAGTGTGTGTGAGTATATATATATATATATATATATATATATATATATATATATATATATATATATATATAGGTGGATAGAGAAAGAGAGAGGGGGGTCGCATAGGTGTGTGCGGGTATGAGTGGGTAGTCGCGGGTATTGGGGGGATGGGTAGGATTAGGTTTAGTTGGTTTTTAGTTAAGAGGTTTCCTAATTACTTTGTTAGTTATTTAAAAAAGGTTACAACTCCTTCTCCTACCAAGATAGATCCGTCCGTCACCTACTCGACATCTAGCCGTGATACAGATGGCTTGTTATATTGTTGTGCTAGCCCCTCGTCAACAACTAACCAACTAACCAATTAATGATAAAAATTTGATTTGATTTTACAGGATTTAAAATAGCTATAAATATTTAATTAAATCCTACAAAAGAGAAAAGTGACCTAATTTGGCTTGGAGAATTTATGGGTTGCTTAATGAAGAATGTTGGATTGAAGAATAATTACATATGAATTATATATATAAAAATATCTAAATTTTACTACAATAAACTATGGTTGTTATGCTAGTGCCATACTAATGCTAAATGGTAGAATTTTATATAACATAAAGATTCTACGGGTAGTTTCTCCCGTCTAGTCTACTTCCTACGAAGGGCGATGTAGATTTTGGGATCGTCTTATATCATTAATGTTCAAACTACGATAAAATATCCTAATACAATAATTATATTTAAATTAATTTTTAAAATAATCTAAATAAACACAAAAAATATTGAATACACACAAAATAGCTATTTTTGGGTGAGGAGTTTTATAATACCCAAGTAAACTACAAAAGCCATAAATGATGAGTCAATAAATCTTATGAAAAGGAGTATGTAAAAATAATCCTATTACGAGTATTTGAAGATTCTAAAGTAGGTACATTTTCCTAAATTTTGGAAACTAGGCACATTTTACGAATACTTTAGGATATCAGCGCATTTTATGCGCCAATCTGCCAAATCAGACGAAGAATGCACCAATATGTCAAAACGGACGAAAAGTGCGCCGACTCACCAATATTGGGGAAAGTGCGACATAGTGACCATTTTCTCTCTGAACGAGGAAAAGTGTGACATAATGACCATTTCCTCTTTGAACGAGAAAAAATGAGCCACATAGGCTATTTTTGCTCTGAACGAGAGAAAAGTGTGCGTATATGCGTGTCTCTGTGTTCCATATTTTTTTTTCTCTTCTTCTTTATTTTTTTCCATTATTGGAGCTTACATTGTATATGTAAAAAGAAAGAAAGAAGATAAAAAAAAAAGTCAGTTGACGTGCCTATCAGTGGAGGGTGTGTTACAGCCCCTGATGCTACTCTCGATAGCGGCATGTTGAGCCACTGTCAATCTAGTCGACGGCCTCACCGTTGTTGCTCGAGAAGAGGAGGCCAATCCCTTCCCCTTGTCGCCTTTCTTGGTCACCTTAGTTTGCTTGGGGGCCATTGTTGTTGCTCGAGGAAGAAGATGAAGGATTAGGGTTTTAGAGAGAACACATATGGTTTTTATAATCCGTAAAAGAAACCTTTTCTCTCTATCCCCAAGTCCATTTATAGATTGGGATCAAGACTCTTTAAATTCCATATATTAATCATGTTTTTCAGCTACGTCAGCAATCCGTTAGGATTCTGCCCAAAATGCGTGCACAAAATCTCAACAACTTTTTATGGTTCTAATTCAAACTATTTTGAATTCTTCTAGATGAATTCAAAAACTTTGAAGGGGATCTTGTAGAAGCATAAAATACACTTCATAAAGATGGCATAATTTCCTACAAATAAACTTAGTAGGAAAAGAATGGCTCACTTTCTCTGTGTTTTAAAGGACATGCGCAAAAATCACATGTCTGCTTTCACCCCAAAAATTAAATACAACGAATCTGACAGACTTGAACAACAGTCGAAGATTCTGAGGTCATCGTTACAGCTGAGATATGGCACGCAGACCCAGGTTGTCATTTAGCGGCCAATATGAATCAGCTTCTTCAAAGTGCACAGTAAGGCCAACTTCTTTAAAGTGCATCGTAAGGCCAACTTCTTCGAAAGTGCGTCACTATGGCTACTTTCTCAAAAGTGTGCCATCATGGCTACTTTTTCAAAAGTGCATCATCATGGCTACTTCCTTAAAAGTGTGACATCACAGCCAGTTTTCTCAAAAGTGCGCCATTATGGTTACTTATTCAAAAGTACGCCCATATGAACAATTTTATCAAAAGTGCGTCAGTCTCCAGACCGCTTCTAAAGTGCTCCTATGATCCTAATTGACAAAAAAAGTTACGATTATGTATCCTACATGCCATGTTCTTCATAAAATATGTACAAATAATTGTTCCATGACCTACGCTTTTCTCGTATAGGAAGCCACTTGTCGAGCAGGCAGTAACTTGTGCACCAACTCACTAGATCGTGGGATATCATCCCATCAAAAGTGCGTACACAGTGCAGATTGTCCAAAGTGTGCGCACACTGTCATAGCTGCTCTAAAATCCTATAAATATAGGATCATTGTGCACGTTACAGGGAAAATGTTAAGTCTTTGAAGTTCAAGAACATAAGGAGACAAATAGAAGCTTGTTTTGCTATTATTGCCAAAGTTTTTTCATTGTCTAACTCTTTAAGTTTTTACCTCATCCTTGCTTGTCTTCATCATTATTTCGTCCAAGGAGTAAAGTGATCGTCTGCAGATCCGATCTTTACGGCTATACTTTCTCAGAATCAATTGTACTTAGATTCTTGTCTAGGATATTTTATACTTTTTTTAATATTTTGTAATACAAAGTTCGTATAACTTTTGTTCATCGCAAACAACCATCACCTAAAAATGTTATCTAGTCAGGATGGAACGAGTATAACCCAATAGCAGTTCCAATAAATAATAAAGACTATAAAATAGTAATAGTAATGAATATGTGATGGAAAGATAAGCATATAATCATGATACGAGAAATAGAGTAAAACAATTCAGTATGGAATTATGGTAATTAAATAGAGTGAATAGGTAAGTATGACAGTTAAAACAAGTCAAGTGCATCCTGTACATATAAGCAAGTAAGAAGGTAACCAGCAAGTATAGATAGAAACCAAAAAAGACTGTACCTAATCTAGTGTTTTGAAATACCAAGTCGATATATGAACGACTAAGGGGTAAAATACGGTAAACCTTACATGTCGTGCCTGGCTTCTATTATTCCATTAAGACTATAGGATAGAAAGGGTAGTGCACATGTCTCCTAGGTATTTCTTCGCCCGACTAGTACTCATGGATCCGAGCTTGACACAAAGTATCATAATAGTCCAGAAAAGTCAATAGGCCAGTAAATATATTAGTCCAGTAATATATTAGTCTAGAAAAGTCAATAGACCTGAAATTGCGTATCTCATGACAAAGAATCCATATAATACCAATTATTCAAAGTGTCAAGAATCAAATAAAATAATACTATAAACATGTATCATAGAAAATATCAAGTAAATGAACTATCAGAGAATGTACTCGTTTATGGTCCAAAGTTGGTGATACTGGTGGAGTACTGAAACAGGGTCCAAGTAACCTATATTATGCATGTACAATGTCAATATGTGATTTGAATCAATAATAAATCTAACTATTTGGGTTTTAGGTCTTAGGACAAATCTTGATAAGTTTGGGTTTATACTAGGTCAACTCCATACTTATTTACTTAGGTTTCTCTAGGTTGGTTGAGTTGACTTCCTATTATCTACTAGTAACTTATCTAGATAAATATTTATCATCCCTTAGTCATAATTACCTAATAGTATATTTAACTTATATATATCTACATAGTCACATATGTAACTCATTAGTACTATATAGGCATTATAGGTTGCTTACCTATATCAATTCCTGATGCTATTTGTACCCTTAATCAGATAAGTATACAATTTAGGTCAAACACCTACTAGTAGTACATATACTTGGTACCAAATATATTCTATATTAGTATACTTATGAGTGATCCTATGATTATACCACCATGCAGGCATATGTATACTTAAAGTATCAAGTCGACACTTAAACACTAAACACCTGACTCCTGATACCTATACCTTTTAGATACTCATATTGGTACACCACTAATACATAGGTATTATAGGTCTAAGATATATAAAATCTACCTACACAGACCCTGTCCTATATCTCTGCACTATCCCAACATAGGTGTGGTGCACACACAACACACACAGCACACCCAGTCCTAACATATATATATATATCAGTGTGTGTGTTTGTGGTTCAGTTGTGTGAGTGTGTGTGTTGTTAGTGAAGGGAGTTGGCTGACAGTGTATGTAAGTGTCTGTATGTGGGGGAGTAGTGTTATTATGGCCAGGCGTGTGTGTATATTTCAGTTACTGCCCTGAGCACTTGCTTGAGCAGTTTGTAAAGTTAAGAGTGGAGGGGTAAAATACAATATTCGATTGCGGTAAATTAGTGTTGTGTTGTGCTAGGTGTATCAATTTGATGAATATACAACAAGGCAAGCTTGGGGTATAGTAGTAGTCATGTGGAGGCGTGACTTCGGTGAAAAACTATTATGGCATTGTCAATGCTCGAGCAAGGAGTATGGCTATTTGGTTTTAGGCTTGAGTAGTAGGTATACCCTGTACTTTGATCAAGTGTATGTACATACCTAATCAGAAATAGGATAAGAACTAGGGAAGGTTATAGGCTTGAAAGATTGAGGTTGGAATGATTGATACTAAGTATCAGTGGATTGGAGTATCACGTAGTGCATACTTGAGGGTAGACCTGGCATTAAGGAAGGAAGGATGAGGTTGCAAGCTTGGATAAGTTAGGTTTTAGGCGAGAAAAGTTTAGTAGCAACAACAATTGCAAATTGGGTTACCTTTCAGTTGAGGTTTTATATCTTAAGTATCATATTGCAGCAACATCAGTTTCTGTAAACCGATGTAGAGTATTAGTTATCATTTTACAAAAGGGGTATTTAGTGAAGTCCTCAAACACCTACGTATGTACAGCAATTGCAAGAAGAGAAACTATTGTGCAGTGCAGCACAAATATTTAGAACAGGTATCAGGTGAACTGATGGTGTTTCAGTTATAGGTCAGTTATAAGGGTTAAAGGGGTCAGTGTAAGGGATTTAATTACTAGAAATTGTATATGGAGATATGGGTAGGTGTCTAAGTACATGTATTAGTGTTATTGATACTAAGTTAATTATTATACTAAGGTATTACTAAATACTCAGACTTAGCTAATGTCTTCTTAGGTTATATATATATATATATATATATATATATATATATATATATATATATATATATATATATATATATATATATATATATATATTAGCTAGTTAGCTAATATTTTTAGGGAAATAACTTAGAAACACAATTGAGACCTAATATTCACTGGAATAGACTTGTAATCAACCTAGAAGCTAGGAATTGACCCAGTATTGGCCTAGAAAGTGTGTATAATTTTTTTTTACTCATTATCACCTTTATTATACCCAAACTGACATAATTTTCATATATAGGATTATGTGACACCAGCTTGGGCATCAAGAGATGTTATCCCGTACCGTGTTCAGCAGGTACTCCTTCACATGCATTTTACCGTATGCATTGGGTATTGATTATCATGTACTTCATATTCATATATTGTCTCGTGTACAGTGTGCCCATATTACTCGTGTTCGTAATGTGTAGTGATCGGATCCGTGAGTATTGGTTGGGGATGGACGAGTAAAAGTTGGTTATGTAATCAAACCCTCTTTACCTCATGTATATGTCGATTATACACTTTATATATAATCAAGTTACCCTATTTACCTTATGTTTAACCTAAGCCGATCACATAACGAACTTGTACTCTAAGCCATATTAGCTTGTATTATTTATTTTTATTATTTGTAGTTATTTCATATTGCATGTTCTTCTTTCAGTACTTTAAATGCTTATTCTAATTTATTTCCATTTCTTAGTTGCTAGTTCATCTTGTATTCTTTTCTATTAATTGTGATATATATTCTACCATGTATTTGGAACTGCTTTTAGAGTTTTATGCTTTCAGAGTTTTGTCCCATATATTACGGGGAACAAGATGGCGAGCCAACTGGAAGATAACACCCCTAGTCCAGGAGGATGTAACAGTCACCGAGGAGACTTAGTTTTATTTGTGGCATTGTATTGACTCTTTAGATCCTTGACATGTATTATTATTTTGGAGTCTATTGTGTTGTGACTAGATGTTAGACTTGGACTTGCATTTATGACTTTTGTACTTCTTTCCTTATTCCATATCGTATTATTTTTTCCTCTAATTTGATAGTATGATTGAGTATTAATTTTATGATCATATATTATTATATTATTTCTCTATTTGGAGTTGAGATAACATAAAAGTAACCTTATATATATATTGTGTGAGATATTTAGATAGCATTGTTGACTTAGACATTGTTATACCGTTGTTGCCGCGGCATAGGCTGGACATTATTCACGTACTTATGCCCTCATTCCGGGTGCAGATCGTAACACATTTTTAGTGGTAGCCCATGCAGGTCAAGATGTCGCAATTAGTGCGATATCGTAGTAGTGCTCAGACTTAGAATACTGCTATGAGCCTGCTTTAGGATTTAGGATATAAGTTGAGAGTATACTCAATCGCAAGTAGGAACACTTCCAACTTATTGGTTTTGTTATCCTTATCAATCTAAATGCTTGTTTACTTTAAATATTTATGTCCTTCTTTAATGATATCATATCTTACTCAATATTAATTTATTTGTTTTAATCTATCTTCAAAATGTCGTCGAAGACGCGATCCCAACGCTATGGTGCAGTGTCAGAGAGGTCGGTCACTTTGTTGCCTCTGAGGAGGGAACCAGCAGCCACTACTCCATTAACTCCAGCTCAGAGGGCCGCTTCACCGGTACAGGTGGGTGTTACTGCAGTAACTTTTGAGGGTGCTCCACCTCCAGTACAGAGGATCGTGCCTATAATATCATAGTAGCTTCTACCACCCCTACCAATAGTTGATCCGATGCATAAATTTGCGTTATTCTAACAGATGATGGAGGCTCAAAGGGCCCAGACGGAAGTCCAGCAGTACCAGTATGAGAAGATGCAATATGGCATTGAGAATGCCCACCTCAGTCCAGCCACAGGTTCCACCACCTCAGCTCACCGTGCAACAGCCGAGGCTGGGGACTATCATTGATTTCAAGAGGATGGGACCCAAGGATTTTAAGGTCACCGAGGAGATTTTGTATGTAGATGATTGGATCGAGGATATTGTGCAGAATTTGCAACTGGCACAGATTCCAGAGAGCCTACAGGTGGAGGCAGCGGGGAGCATGATATTTGATATTTATTTGACATAGTCTAGGATAGATCCAAGGATCACAGCACCATGACTGACTTGGGAGGCTTTTAAGGAGCTTTTCAAAGGGAATTTCTTTTTGGATGAGGCTATGAGTTCCCTGGAGAGTCAGTTCCAGGACTTCATCCAGGGGAGCATGTCAGTGGATGAGTACGCAGCGGAATACTGCAGATTATATCACTTTATAAAAGGGAAGAATCCTTTGGGGAAGGCCAAAAAGTTCGTAAAAGGTTTGAACAGGGAGATTAAATCCCATACTAGTGGACGCCGTACCGCTATATTTGAGAAGATTCTAGTAGAGGCACAGTAGGCAGATGATAATTTAGGGCTCAGCTCCAAGAGGATGAGGGATACTCCAGGAGCTAGTAGTAGTGCGGGCCTAGATAAATACTCCTACTTTCAGCACCAACAGAGGCATTTCCAATAGCAGAGGCAGCAGTTACCTGCACCAGCTAGAGCTCCAGTTTAGCAGGCATATCAAATTTAGAGGCCAGCTCAGCTAGTTATTCCTTGTCCATTCTGCAAGAAGCTGGTTCATAGATATGATGTGTGTAGAATAAGATTGGTCAAGCTCTTGTTTACAGATCAGGAGACCACCAACTGAGGGATTATCCTCGGACTTTAGCTCGTCTAGCTCAGGGTAGAGCCCCATCTCAGAGAGTACCCGTAAGACCACTTGTGGGATAGCAGAGAGGACTCCTTTGTAGACACAGTAGCAGAGGTTTGCACAACATCAACGGTAGCAGAGAGGTGTACATCAGGGGCGACCTTTTGCCATGACAGATGAGAAGGAGGAGCCGATCGGAGATATTATTTCAGGTTAAGTCTATCTTGACTCTTTTTTAGCTCATGCTTTATTTGATTTTGGTGCTTCATATAGTTTTGTATATGTAACTTTTGCTTTGAAGCATCATCTTAAGGCTGAACCGATGGTGAGGACTTGCAAGATCATGATCGAGGGTGGCATTATCCTGGTCAAGAATATTTTCAAGGATCGAAGAGTCATATTGGGAGGCTAGGAGTTGAGCTCGTGCTTACTCATAATGCCACTTTCGAGCTACGACTTAGTACTCGTGATGGATTGGTTGAATAGGCACTATGCTAGTATAGATTTTTATGGAGGCATAGTTTTGTTTAGACCGCCATGAGAGCCAGAGTTTGCCAGAGGAGCAGTGGAGCAGAGCAAGGGAGTCTTCTGTGGAGTTTTGGTAGAAGAGAAGGAGCTACCACATCCTTTGATATCGAAGTATATAGATATTTTCCTAGAGGAATTGTCGGGTTTACTACCAAACCGAGATGTTAAGTTCTTTATAGATTTGGTTCCAGACGCAGAGCTGATATCACAGTATATCAAAAGTGTTAACAATAGTGAACTGGCAGAGTTGAAGAAGCAGGTAGATGAGTTGCAGGATAAGGGCTTCATCAGATCTAGTTTATAATAGTAGGGTTCTCCGGTATTATTTGTATCGAAAAAGGATAGGTCGGTACACATGTGTATCAACTACAGAGCTTTGAACAACCTCACTATTAAGAATAAATACCCGTTGCCAAGGAAAGACGATCTCTTTGATCAGTTAAGCGGTACAAAGGTATTTTCAAAGATAGACTTGAGGTCGGGTTATCACCAGGTGAAAGTAAAGAAGGAAGATATTTCGAAGATAGATTTCTGGACTCGGTATGGCCAGTTTGAGTTCTTGGTGATGCCGTTTGGCTTGACCAATGTCCCGACGGTATTCATGAACCAAATGAATAAGCTATTCTACCAGTATCTTAAAGTTTATGGTGGTATTCATTGATAATATTCTGGTATATTTAAAGACCCTGGAGAAGCACGAGGAGCACCTGAGGATAGTTATGGAGACTTTCAGGAAGGAGAAGCTTTTGGCAGCTTTCAAAGTGTGAGTTCTTTCCTGATATGGTTGAATTCCTTGGTCATATGGTTATAGGATACGGGATCTCAGTAAACCCGAAGAAGATATCAACAGTTGAGTCGGGGTCTATCCCGAGTTAAGTGGCAGAGATTATGAGTTTTCTTGGATTGGCAGGCTATTATCGAAGATTTGTTCAGGACTTATCCAGGATTGCAGAGCCGATGACTAGGCTGACCAGAAAATAAATAGAGTTTATCTGGAAAGAGGAGTGTCAGGCCACTTTTGAGGAGCTAAAGAAGAGGTTGACTACATCTTCAGTTTTGACATTGCCATCGGAGATGTGAGGTTTTACCATCTATTATTGTGATGCTTCGGGTAAGGGTTTGGATTGTGTGTTACAGCAGAACAGGAAGGTGTTTGCCTGTACATCTAGACAATTACGCCCTCATGAGAAGAATTATCCTACCTTCGATTTAGATTTGATAGCGGTCATTTTTGCTCTAAAGATGTGGAAGCACTAACTATATGGAGAGCATGTAGAGATCTTTACTGACTACAAGAGCTTCAAGTATGTTTTTATACATAAGGATCTTAACATAAGGAAGAGATGGTGGTTGGAGTTGATGAAGGATTTCGACATATCCTTACAGTACCATCCAGGAAAGGCCAACGTAGTCGCTGATGCCTTGAGCAGGTATTCAGTGGCTATGTACTTAATAAGAGACAGACAGTTATTGGTCAATCTTGATAGCTTGGGTATTGACGTGCTAGTTCCCAGACTTGCGGCATAGATCTGGGACTACATATATAGTCAGATTTGATGGACCGAATAAGAGATGCATAGTTCAAAGATGAGTCTTTGAGGAGTATTAGAGCGCAGGTTCGGATGAGATTGACAGAGAATTTTACTATTACTGAGGATGGATCATTGCGGCATGGTACCAGATTATGTGTGTCGAGTAGAATATTATACGAGACGGTTCTTCAAGATGCGCATCGATCTCAGTACTCTATGCATCCAGGTGCCAACAAGATGTATACATGAGGGAATAAGTTTGATAGTTTGGTATGAAGCGGGAGGTGGCGCGCTTTATATCCAGATGTCTAGTATGCCAGTAGGTAAAGGCGAAGAAACAGAGGCTAGGTAGATTGCTTCAACCTTTACCTATTCCAGAGTGGAAATAGGAGCATGTGGCGATGGGTTTTGTTTTGGGGCTTCCGTATTCTCCATGAGATAAAGAAGCAATTTGGGTCATTGTAGACAGGTGGACCAAATCGGCCCACTTTTTGTCATTCAAGGTAGGTACATTTACGAGAAGCTTGTGGAGATGTATGTTTGGCAGATAGTCAAATTGCATAAATTTTTTGAGAGTATCGTCTCAGACCAGAATAGTCACTTTACGTCCTACTTCTGGAGGAGTTTACATACTAGCTTGGGTACCCAGCTCAAGTTTAGTACCACATATCACCCCCAGACAGATTGGCAGTCGGAGAGGACTATTCATACTCTCGAGGACATGCTTTGTACTTGTGTTTTGAATTTCAGAGGCTCTTGGAAGGATCATCTTTACCTGGTAGATTTTGCTTACAATAACAGCTACCAGGCCAGCATTAAGATGTTACCATTTGAGGCATTATATGGATGGAGATATCATACTCCATTATCCTGGGATGATGTTGGTGAGAGAGCCATATTAGGGCCTGAGATGGTTGTGGATGCAGCTGAAAAGGTGAAGCTTATTAAAGATAGACTTCGAGTGGCGCAGGACAGACAGCGACATTGGGCCGACAACCACCGGAGACACTTGGAGTTTGAGGTATATATTTTATTGTATTGCTTGTGTTTGTCTTATTTTAGATAGAGTGGTAAGGCTATATTTTGTGCTAGGTTGGCGATATGGTGTTCTTACGGATTTCTTTGACACAGGAAACGATTTACTTTAGTGGAGGCAGAAAGCTTAGTCCATGGTACATTGGACCCTTCAATTTTCTTGAGAGGGTCAGTGCAGTAGCCTACAGACTAGACTTGCCACATGCACTAGAAGGAGTACACAAAGTGTTCCACGTGTCGCAGCTGAGATGGTATGTGGAAGATCCTAGCTATGTATTGGATCACTCGGAGATCGAGTTGGGTACGACTCTCAGTTATCTAGAGCATCCAGTGGAGATTCTGGATTGTAGGGAGGAGGTGATACAGAACCAGACGATTCTCTTGGTACATGTCGCATAGAGGCATCACTTTCAAGAAGAGTCTACCTAGGAGAGGGAAGCCGAGATGCGCGAGCGATACCCTTATCTCTTTGAGCCGTGAGGTATCATTCTTTCTTGCTTGCTATGATTGTTTGTTGTAATGCTAAGTTCTTTCTTAAATTTTGGAGACAAAAATTTTCTAAGGAGGGTAGACTTGTCACTACCACATTTCTAGATGAGAATATTTTAGTCATTTTTTATATTTTATTTTTAGTGAATTAATATCTAATTATAGTTTACTATTTATTTATAATGTACTTTTATTATTTATTTATAGTTAGTGGGCTAGCCTATTATTTAGACTTGATACTAGTGAACCCAATTAGACTTGTCATGACAATAATTGAGCCCAACATGGACTAGACCCAATAGACCCATTCCCTCTAGTTAATTAAGAGGATTAGCTTAATTGGCATTAGTTTAGAGAGATCCCAAAATAGCCTTCTTAATTAATCCTCATAATTAGGATGTAGGGGTATAGTGGATGTTGGTTTTTGCTTGGAGGAGGGGAAAGGAAGGGTCCGTGTAACCCCCTGATTTTTCAGAAAATTTTAATTTGGATTTTTCATAATTTTCTGTAATTTTCTAGGATTTTCAAGAATTTATTTTAGATTCAAATATAATTAAAAATATTCCAAACTTTTATTTTAGGTTCTAAATAATAAAATATATTTTCTAGAAGTTTTTGGGAATTTTTTGAATATTTTTAGTATTTATTGGGAGTTATTTAGGCTAATAACTAATTTTTAGGACTTGTAGAATTTATGGTGCAAGATCAGAAATATAGAATGGACCCACGTTATTTTCTAAGGTTTATAATATTATTATATATTTTCTGGAATTATTTCAGAATTTTTGGAATAATGTTAGTATTTATTTTTAGTTTTATGGCAAAACTAATTTTTAGAGCTTCTCCTAATTATAGTAGGAAATCTGTGAATATATAATTATTCCAAATATTTTTCTAGAGTTTTTAGGTTCAAAATATATTTTTTGTAATTTTTCCAGATTTTTATGATTATTTTTAATGTTTATTTTGAGTTATTTAGATTTAAAACGACTTAAATAATGTTTTGATAAAGGCAAATCAAAATAAATAAATAATATAACCAAAACCATCCAATCAAATCATGACACATGTCACCCTATCAACTTTCATTCAGCCTCTCAACATCCCTATATATATATATTATTATAACCCTAATTATCCCATTATTTTTAGAGAGAGAGATTTTGGAGAATTGCCATCTAGGGTTTCTTCATCTTCCAGAAGCCATTGTGCATAGCTCCGGACTCCAAACGAGGCCTAGTTTCTTGCGTTAGAAAGATATTGAGGTTAGATTTCTGATTATATAATTTGTTTTACAAAATTATGAGTATTAAATTCTGGAAAATTCGTAGAGCACAGCATGTCTAAAAATAGACGTGTTTCAATGTTTTCGCGATTTCGGGAGAACTAGGAATCAGAATCATGAACCGTTTAAAGTTTTGGAAAGCTAATATCGAGATCATTAACATATGTTTTTATCAGAATTTAATTCGATGTATTTTCATACTGTTAATTCTGTAGAACTTCTAGGTTAGAATTTAACCATCGGTGCACAATACAAAATTTGTATGTGCCATAATTCCCAAACGAATTTGAATTCGGAAGAGCCATAAATTCTAGTATATTTTTGATGCTGAAATCTACAGGAAATCATGCATGAAATTCGAGTTTATGTCGGTTGACTTTTTGGTCAACAGATCGCCTCGATTTGCGTGTCATGAGTCTCGAGTTGATAAAATTCAGTTTCTTTGGACAAAACTTAGGAATTAACATAAAAATCAGAATAATAAGATTAAAATAGGAATTTAGAATAATTATTCCAGAATTAAATAAATTAAAATAAATTATCTTTTGACGTGATAAATTTGTAATACATAGGCTATTTGGACTGTGACTTGGACTCTGATTCATACCAGCAACAGGACCCCAGGCAAGTGTACCTTGCCAAACTCTGCAGTATTGTTACATATTTTTTTGCTTCATTTATATTGCTGTGCATGCTCAACCTAAGACCGTGTGACGTACTTAGCGTCCGATTATCAGTCGGGTGTCAACACTGTACGCAGTGTTGGGTACTGTCATCTAGAGATGGACATTCGTGACACTATATATTCTAGTACTTGTCTTATCAAGTACCATACGACCCAGGACACTTGACACTGTTCATGAGACAGGATATTCCCGAGATATTCGTGGTGATTCTTTGTAGGATACAGGACTTGACAGAGATACTATTTCTATAGATACATATGACTTGTTGCATTAGAGATGATCCCGCTTCACATGGATATGAGACGTTATGGTCATGATATGCGTGATTACATTGGGTGGGGAGAGACACACAGGCTACAGGCTGTTTTATTATATATATCTTCTACTATTGTGAGGTCGTAGACTCTCGGAGCAGAGCTAGACACATTACTTGTTATTACCACTACCGACTCCCCGACACAGAGCTTGTAGTGGCTCAGCCTGAGTACTCGTGATGCTCTCATCTTGCATTTCACTTAGATGGTTACTTACTTGCCCTATTTATCTCATTATTTGCTGTACTGCTTATATTTTGGCTTGTATATTTTCTGTACCTTGCTATGTCCCCTGAGGACCTGGATATGGATTGTGTCCCCAGGATTTGAGGACGAGATCTATCCCGAGGTATACGGGACTGGAGCAGGAGTTGATCCAGGAGCTATACCGCCATCCGAGGATGAGGTGTTAGCCGAAGACTTTTCCTGAGCATCCATGCTTCATGCTCAGTATTTATTTATTTATTTATTTTCAGTCTTTCATATTCTGGTCTGTGGAACCATTGTACTAGATTTTTATCGGGTTGTTCCCCGAAGCACTTGTGAGACTGATTGATGATTTACATTTCTTTATTTACTCTGTGGATCATATTTCATATCTGGTGTGGATGAGATTAGTTGTACCATGATTGTCGTAGACTTGTTATATTACAGCTTAAGTATGCCCTGATGGATCCATTAAATTGGGTTTGTCCATCGGTGCGTACTGCTGGCCATTGCCACGCGTCCGGTCCCACGGTATTTTGGGACTGGGGCGTGACAGTCCGGCCATATGAAGAGGCTTTCTCTCTCCTTTTCTGATTCTCTCCATTGATTTTAGATCTCTAATTTTTTAGATCCCAAATTCACTTCAACCCTCTATCAATTTAACCCAATTTCTTCTATTTTCTCTGAATTTCTTCAAGCAAGGAGCACTGGAGCTTGAAATCATAAGGAGCACTTGGAGATCATGTCTATTTGAGCAATTCATTGAAAATCCATCTTCCAATAGGTAAATTCTGAATCTAAATCTTAAATTAGACTATAATTCATGCAGTTAACCATTAAAAATTATTCCTTGGCTTAGGACTACTCATAAGATCAAGAATTAGGTTCATATAACTTGTATTATGGAAGTTACATGGTAATTTATGTCCAAGTAGAGGAAATTACGGGTTTGACACATCAATTATGTGTCATGAGACCAATTAGATCTAATTAGACTTAGATCGGGTTATGGGACTAGCTCCATATCTATAATTAGATACGAGTAGGTCGTATCACTATACGGTGTGCTACTTTATGATACAGAGCTCGTTTTGGGGGGTTTGCACAATTCTCTTTAATTCATATTGTAACTAGTTTTAATAGTTATTATTATATGTAATTGATATATGTGTATGATCATCATGGAGAAATATGATTTTTGACACTTGGGATGGATACGTATCATGATTATCCTATTGATACACTTAAGGTATTTGGATAAATGGGTACTGGTGTATGTAGGGTGTCAGCTGTGTGTGTGTGTTTGTGGTTCAGTTGTGTGAGTGTGTGTGCTTTTAGTGAAGGGAGTTGGCTGACAGTGTATGTGAGTATCTGTGTATGGGGGAATGGTGTTATTATGGGCAGGCGTGTGTGTATGTTTTAGTTACTACCTTTAGCACTTACTCGAGTAGTTAGTGAAGTTAAGAGGGAAGAGGTGCAGTATGGTATTCGATTACGGTTAATTAGTGTTGTACTGTGATATGTGTATCAATTTAATAAATGTACAACAAGGCAAGCTTGGGGTATAGTAGTGATCATGTGGGGGTATGACTTCGGTGCTATACTATGGCATTGTCAATGCTCGATCAAGGAGTATGGCTATTTTTTTTTTGAGGCTTGAGTAGTAGGTATACCCTACACTTTGATCAAGTATATGTACATACTTGATCAGAAATAGGATATGAACTGGGGAAGGTTACAGGCTTGACAGATTGATGATGGAATGATTGATACTAAGTATCATTGGATTGGAGTATCAGGTAGTGCATACTTGAGGGTAGACCTGGCACTAAGGAAGGAAGGATTATGTTTCAAGCTTGTGTAAGTTAGGTTTCAGGTAAAAGAAGTTTAGTAGCAACAATAGTTGTAAATTGGGTTACCTTTCAGTTGAGGTTTGATATCTTAAGCATCAGATTACAGCAACATCCGTTTCTGCAAATCGATATAGATTATTAGTTATCATTATAGATAAGGGGTGTTTAGTAAAGTGCTCAAACACCTATGTATGTACAATAATTACAAGAAGAGAAACTGCTGTGTAGTACAATACAAAGATTTAGAATAGGTATCAAGTGAACTGATGGTATTTCAGTTGTATGTCAGTTATAAGGGTTAAAGGGGTCAGTACAAGGGATTAATTACTGGCAGTTGTATGTGGAGATATGGGTTGGGTGCAGCAGACAAGTGACAGATGTCAGGGGTATCTAAGTAGAGGTATTAGTGTTGTTGATACTAAGTTAATTATTATTATACTAAGGTATTACTAAATACTCAGACTTAGCTTATGTCTTCATAGGTTATATATATATATATATATATATATATATATATATATATATATATATATATATATATATATATATATATATATATATATACTGATATTAGCTAGTTAGCTAATATTTTTAGGAAAATAACTTAGAAACCCAATCGAGACTTAGTATTCACTAGAATAGACTTGTTCAACCTAAAAGCTAGAAATTAACCTAATATTGGCCTAGAAAGCATGTATTGATGTATTATACTCATTATCACCTTTATTAGATCCAAAATGATATAATTTTTATATATAGGGTTGTGTGACACCAGCTTGGGCATCGAGATATATCCTTTGCTCAAAACCAGAGGCGAGTACATTTCTCTGTTAGTTTTTATTTCATGATAGTGTATATATCATATGTTAAAGAACTGTATAATTGATTTTGACACAGTGGTAACACGGACTAGTACTATATGGAACCTGTCAGGAGATATTATCCCCTTACCGTGTTCAACGAGTACTCTTTCACTTGTATTTTATCGTGTGCATCGGGTATTGATTATCATATACTTCGTATTCATACACTATCTCGTGTACAGTATGCCCATATTACTCGTGTTCATAACGTGTCATGATCATATCCATGAGTATTGGTAAGAGACGGGGGAGTAAAAGTTGGTTATGTCATTAAACCCTATTTACCTTATGTATATGTCGATTATATACCCCACGTATAATCAAGTTACCCTATTTACCTCATGTACTCAACCTTAGCCGACCATATAACGAACTTGTACTCTAAGACACATTAGCTAGTGTCACGCCCTAGTCCCAAAATATGTAGGACTAGGACATGTAAGCATGTCAGCCGCATGTATATGGCAACTCCAATATATGGAAACCATAACACATGCGTACGTTGTATTATGAATAATAATTCACAAGTGGTATAAAATATCTCAAGTCACAAGCATAATCTAAATCTCATCCACAGGAATCATATAGCTATGTATCTAGGTCTCAATATAAAGTATCTAATGATGGTAGCCGGATGGAAACAAATCCACTACCGAACTAGAATATAGAATAAACAAGATAAATACAATATAAGAATATCAACTAACAATCACGGGCTCGAAGAGAAGACCTGCACGGAATATAAGTAACCAGTCCGGATCTGCGCTCCTACGAGTACTCATGAACATCTACATCTGGAAAGGGACCAGGTCCTCAGAGGGACGTAAGAAGATACCTAAAAGCATGTCATAAAGTAAATACTGTAAAAACTCCAGGGTAATCTAACCAGCTAAGTGAAATGCACTTAGAAGACAACCTTGGTACGTATGGGTAGGTGAAATGTATCAAGCATAGCGTCGAGCCAGAGGCTAAGTACTTGGCATTAGCTGTAAACTGGATGCCAAGAGTATATGCTGACTATATCACCGATCATGATAACGCGCAGCTAGTAACCTCTGTCGGATGTATTGACAAGCATATACGCCCATAACCGGGTAACACTGTCCCATAAACGGGTAACACTGAGGCTCACGGCCCCGCAGTTTAATCTGAAACTACGGCAACCAAATGTCTGTCCCATACACCTACTAATTGTCTTCCCCGCCCAATGTCAATGTACAAGTCACAAACACTACGTGGACATCTCATACTCTAATGCAAGTCTCTAAAGAAATAAACAACTAAGCTAAATACTGTCACACGTACTGCTCATATTGATGGCCAGTCAGTCATGAGGCACGCGTTCCTACATGAACTCACTCTGTGACGTGTATTGATACGTATCAAGGCCTGGGGAGTCATACCGATAACTCCACAACTTTAGGTGGGTCAACTAGACACTAGGTCAGACACAAGTCCTAACGTCAACGCCTTCGTTGACTACACCCGAGTCTCTCTCGGACGTGCAGATTTAAAATAATAAACATGTAGCTAATAATACAGAATTTAAACAGTACAACAAGGCAAGGTATACTTGCCTGGCGAGAAAGCTATGTAGTCCCAATAACCTACTCCGAAAGTCATACAGAATAATCCAATAGATCTTTGGGGTCAGCGTGCACAGGCACGGAAATCGGGGGTGACTGCGACGGTTTGTCTGGTAAGGGTGACGGGTCTGCGATGACAATATGGCGAGGTTAATAATAATGAGATGATTAGTTATGGTTAAGGTGATGATTAGGCCTATGATGGTGGTTATATTGATAATGGAGGGTTATAATGGTGATGATGATTTCAATGGTGATGATTATGGTAATGATGATGGAAATGATGATAATGGTGGAGACGTGGATAATGACTGGTATGATGGTGATGATGTGGATGATAATAGTGAAGGGGGTGATGATAAGGATAATGATATGGGTGATGGTGATGACAAGGATGATGATGTGGACAATGGTGATGACGAGGACGATGATGTGGATGATGGTGATGATAAGGATGATGATGTGGACAATGGTGATAACGAGGACAATGGTGATGATGAGTCCAGTCAGGGGAGGTTCGGCAAGAAGGGGGATCAAACAGGGAGAGGAAGGAGGAGGAGTCCGGCCAGGGGAAGGGGAGGTCCAACAAGGAGGAGGAGGAGAGGGAAGCTGCTGGTCGTACTGGTGGTGTTGTCCTGGGTGGCTCGACAGGGAAGAGGTAAACGCCGAGGGCTGTATTGGTCGAAGGAGAGGAGGTCGAAGGTAGAGACAGGCTGCTCAGGTGAAGGGCTGGCCGGGGAAGCAGAGGGAAGCTGGAGGTGCAGTGGTGTCGGAGTACAGCGGGGTTGGGTTCATCGAGGGTGCAGTGGGTTGGAAGCTCGGCCGGAGGGAGAGGAGAAGACGAGGAGAAATATATGGTGATGGGGGATGATGTTCAGGTGAGGGGGCGGAGGAAGAAGAGAAGGAGGAGGATGGTGGTTCTGGTCGGGTTGGTGTCGTCGAGGAAAAGGTAGCGGGGTCATCGACGGGAAAGCTCGGGCGGGTGATCACCGAAGAAGAAGGGAAGGGGAGGACAGCTATACAGGCGGAGGAGGGCTCAGGCGATGGGTTGGTCATCGCGTGGAGGGGTCAGGCGAGGGCACGGCGGATGCGGGTACCACTCCGGCGAGTCTCGGCTGGGGTCGGCGGGTTAACGCCGGCGAGGGGAGGTCGACAGGTATGATGGGAAGGAGATAAAGACTAGGGTCGGCTGGGAAATTAAGTTAGGGATGGTGATTTAGAGAAAAAAAGAAAGAAAAAAGAAAAGAAAAGTTATTTTATACATGTGGACTAGGGTTTTGTTGACCTAGAAGTGGGCTTGGTCAACACCTCTTAGGATTGGGCCTTGGGCTCACATGAGAATGCTTGGAGGGCCATAATTGCATTGTTTAAATGCAAGGATAGGTTTAAAATAAAGGGGACGATGTTGCGCGTTGCACATCCCAAAAATTATGAGAAAATTTCTATGAAGGGAAAAGTTGGATTTCTTCATGTATTGTCCAATGGGGTGGACACCTCAATACAATTTTGCATAAAAGCGCCCAACAATTAGGAAAATTGCACAAAGACAGAAATTGGTTTAAATTAATTAAATTGAATATACAAGGTGTTCTTGAATTAATTTGAAGTACATAGAAATAAAATTAGGTAGGACACAAGTGTCATGGATATAGAGAATTCAGTGTAGAATATTATCATACTTTTGGGTTGCACAAAATGGTCAAGATTGTGTCTCCAATTTTGATTGGAACGCACAAGGGTACAAAGTCGTATTTTATTTAGAATTAAAAAATAACGTCCACGACGTTTATTGTGCGACTAAAATGTAGTACCAGAGAGCATAATTATAAGTTACACCAAGATCAGAATAGAAGGCGGTCATGTCTAGGGTATGTCACGACCCGCACCCAGATTTTGGGACACGAGTACGTGGGTACGTCCAGCCTACGCCGCAAGATCGACGGTAGAACGCTGTCTAGGTCACAATACTATCTAATCATTCTCACACGAGCATCCAACTCCATAAGGAATCACAGATATCACAATATAATATGAAATATACTCAATCACATAAACTAAAGCACGATAAGATATCAAAGAATAAATAAATCAAAATGTAACTCAAGTCTAAAATAGAAATAATCTAACTCAACAGTAATATCCAAGTCTCAACTAAATATGTCGGAGACAAATCCGGTACCAAAAATTGCTAAAAGAAACTAACTAAATAACTAGTGATCCTGACTAGACCTCTCGGGAATCACACCTGTGCTACCAAGTCCAAGTCTGCAGCTACTCTCCTTGTGGTCCATAAAATGTCGGACACCAGTCCTCAAAGGCACAGTCTGGAAAAATATTTACAATCAGGATGGAGCAAAGTACATCTCAAATAACAGTTCCAATTAATTGATAAAGACTATAAAACAATAAATAGATGATGTTATATACTGAGGGAAGACAATGAATAAATGCAATGGTAAAATAAAGAGACAGGCAATATAGGCAAATGTGGTACAGTCAGTGTATATATGAAATGAATAGAACGAGGTACAATATCATATATGGGTGATACAGTATATGAACTAAAATAGAGAACTGTAACTATTCTAAGTGTTTGAAATCGTAGTTTCAAAATGTGATCGGCTTGGAAACTTGTTCGATGGCTACATGGTCTGGCTAATCATACGTGAGGTGTATGATTAACACTATTCAATGTCTACACTTGTACGATAGGTATTTTGATCACATCTCTCACTAGCAATTTCCCCACCCCCAACTAGTACTGTGGATCCAATCATGACATGTCACGATACACGATCAATATCCAATATATTATGTACAATGTCTAATATCAATGTCTAATGTCAATGTTGTGTACAATGTCAATACGATAACCAATGTAACATCTCATGACTAAAGATCTAATCTATATACTAGTCCGTGTAGCACAGTGTCAAGAGTCAGATGTAACATTTCTAAATACTGGAATTATAGAAATTATCAAATAATAGAAATTATCAGAGAATGTACTTGCTTGGGGTCCTGCTGCTGGTATGAATCAGAGTCCAAGTCACAGTCCAAATAGCCTATATATTACAATTTACCATGTCAAAAGATAATTTATTTTAATTTATTTAATTCTGGAATAATTACTCTAAAATCTTATTTTAATCTTATTATTCTAATTTTTATGTCAAAATCGAATTTTGCCCAAAAGAAACTAAATTTATATCGATTCGGGACTCATGGCACGCAAATCGAGGCGATCTATTGATAGAAAAGTCAACCAACACAAACTCGACTTTTATGAATGATTTCCTATATATTTCATCATCAAAAATATGCTAGAATTTATGGCTCATCCGAATTCAAATTCGTTTGGGAATTATGGCACATACAAATTTTGTATTGTGCACCGATGGTTAAATTCTAACCTAGAAGTTCTACAGAATTAACAGTTTATAAATACTTCGAATTAAATTATGGGAAAAACATATGTCAATGATCTCGATATTATATTTCTGAAAATTTAAACGGTTCATGATTCTGATTCCTGGTTCTCCTGGAATCGCGAAAACATTGAAATACGTCTATTTTCGGACATGCTGTGCTCTACAAATTTTTCAGAATTTAATACTAATAATTTTGTAAAAAAATTATATAATCAGAAAGCTAACCTCAATATCTTTCTAACTCATGAAACTAGGCCTCGTTTGGAGTCCGGAGCTATGCGCAATGGCTTCTGGAAGATGAAGGAACCCTAGATGACAATTCTCCAAAATCTCTCTCTCAAAAATAATGGGATAATTAGGGTTATAATAATATATATATATAGGGATGTACCTGCGGCTAAATGGATATTTATAGGCTAACACGTGTCAGAATCTGATTGGATGGTTTTTGTTATATTATTTGTTTTTGATTTGCCTTTATCAAAACATTATTTAAGTCGTTTTAAATCTAAATAACTCAAAATAAATATTAAAAATAATCATAAAAATCTGGAAAAATTACAGAAAATATATTTTGAACATAAAAACCTTAGAAAAATATTTGGAATAATTTTATATTCATAGGTTTTCTACTATAATTAGGAGAAGCTCTAAACATTAGTTTTACCCATATAACTAAAAATAAATACTAAAATTATTCCAAAAATTCTGAAATAATTCCAAAAAATATATAATAATATTATAAAGCCTAGAAAATAACGTGGGTCTATTCTATATTCCTGGAATTGTACAATAAATTTTACAAGTCCTAAAAATTAGTTATTAGCCTATATAATTCCCAATAAATACTAAAAATACTCAGAAAATTCCCAAAAAATTTTAGAAAATATATTTGACTATTTAGAACCTAAAATAAAAGTTTGGGATATTTTTAATTAAGTTTGGACATAAAATAAATTCTTGAAAGTCCTAAAAAATTAGTGTTAATAGTTTTTAATTAACTAAAAATTATGGAAAAATCCCAATAGTCCCAAATTAACCTAATAACAATATTTAAGCACGAATTTCAGGATACGGAGGTTACAGGGTATGAGTGTAAAATTTGTAGGAAGGCCATGGCTAGTGTAGTGCTCCAATTATCGAAGCAACGGTAAGATGCGCTAAGTGATATAAATATTGCATAATTAAATAAAATGCCGTGTTCTAATTCTAATTGGGTTCAAACAAGCCCTAGTTTCAATATCTAAGCCAAGTTGGCCTAATTTTGGGTGAGGGGGTTACAAGCTAGTATTATTTATTTTTATTATTTGTAGTTATTTTATATTGCATGTTCTTCCGGTACTTTAAATGCTTATTCTAGTTCATTTCCATTTCTTAGTTGCTAGTTCATCTAGTATTCCTTTATATTACTTGTTATGTTTATTCTACCATGTATTTGGAGCGGCTTTCAAAGTTTTATGCTTCGTTCCAATCCTGATTGGATATATTTTTTCAGATGACTGGTTAGTAGAGATGTGTCCCACATATTACGGGACACAAGATGGCGAGCATGCTGGGAAGATAGCACCCCTAGTCTAGGAGGATGTAGCATTAGTCTCCGAGGAGACCTAGTTTTATTTATGGCATTGTATTGACTCTTTAAAGCCTTGGCATGTATTATTATTTTGGAGACTATTCTGTTGTGACTAGATGTTAGACTTGGACTTGTATTTGTGACTCTTGTACTTCTTTCTTTATTCCATATCGTACTATTTCTTCCTCTTGTTTGATAGTGTGATTGAGTATTAATTTTATTATCTTATATCATTATATTGTTTCTCTATTTGGAGTTAAGATAACATAATAGGTACATTATATATATTATGTGAGATGTTTAGATATCATCGTTGACCAAGACAGTATTCTACCGCCGATGCCGCGGCGTAGCCTGGGCGTTGTTCACGTACTTGTGCCCTCATTCCAGGTGCGGGTCGTGACAGATGACCCTAGAGAATCTTTCTATAATCTTTAATTCGAAATCTATTTCCACTTGTTCCCGTTTACTCTCATTTGATCATTGTTGAATTTGATTCTTAATGGCCATTATTGACTTTGATTCTTATATCGAGATAAATTTTATGGACTGAATTGAGGTATATTTTGATGAGGACAGTGAGAAAGGTAATCATTTGCCTTGGTTATGGAGCCTAGAGTTTATCGCAGCCATACTAGCAGGCGTGACAGAAACATAGAGACATAATTTTAGATTTATATATCTTAGTTATGGAATTTAGAGTTTCTCTTATATATCTTAGTTATGGAATTTAGAGTTTCTCACAGCTATACTAGTCGGCACAACGAGAATTCTAGATAACAATATTATAGAGGTGCATACCTTAGTTATGGACTCTTATCGCAACCATCCTTACTGGCGTATAAAAAAATTTTAATAACATAATTTTGGATAGACGTGTATGATTATCAGATTGTATCTTAATTGGTTCTTAACATATCGTCTATATCATTCAACATTTTTATCATTAAGTTTTGTTTCATTACCCTACTAGATCAGGATATAGATATCTTTGTTCCTCTCATTAGTTCCTTATAGAGTTTTACTTTCATTAGTTTCTGAGGTTCCTAGGATAGTATAGTAGTTTGGTAACTTGTAAATATGTTGTGTCAAATTGAGATTAGTGTCACTACCATATTTTCTATGAAAGGATATTTTGGTCATTTAGAAATTAATTAAATATTATGCATATTAAATATTTAAGTATTATATTATTTAATTATGGTTAGCATGTTAGATTTATTTTTGGACTTGTGTTAGTGGACCTAACTAGTTTAGTTTAGAATCTTCGACCAACATTTAATTCTAGTCAGAATTGAGCCCAATAATTAGAAGTCCAATCATTAGGAGGAGGATTAATTATGTTAAACCCATTAGACTATAAACTTTTTTCCTTAATTAATTTCTTCAAGAGAGGCCCCAAGGGGTATTTTAGAATTTACATAGTATCGTGAGGGAGGGGACAAGTGAGGCCTCTATAAAGGGGATAAAAACTTTCTTTCTCTCCATTTTTTATTCCAAATCTAGATCTAGAATTTTTCTCAACTAAATTCCATCAAATCCCTACCAAATTTCCACCTAATTACTTTCTAAATCACCATTGGAGACTAGTAGAGCAAGGATCTACAAGAAAAAAAGCATGGATCTAAAAAGATGATCAAAGATCTACAAGTTGAAGGCTCATTTTTATCAATTTTGGAGTTTTCATTAGAAATCCATCTTCCAATAGGTAAAATTTAGTTTTTCTCCATAATTTAGGTTCTAAATCTAAGATTTAACCATGAGAAATTAATCTATATGCATAGGCTACCCATAGGATTTGGTTTTGTGTTCATAGGAGGCCTATTGAAAAAGTTATGGTACTTTTTGTGTCAATTTTGGAAGAATTCTGATATTGACACTTGTTGTGTGTGTCAATTGGTCCTATAAATCAATTTGGCATGTGCTTGTATGTTTGGAGCTAGTGTCGTATCCATAATTGGGTACGTGTAGGTCGTATCCTAATAATTTGGTGATACGTGTTGATTTGGTGGTTTTTCCTCCGACACGGATACGTAGATTTGTGTTTGACTCTTCGTATTATTCATAAATAATATATTAGACAATTGTGCATGTCATATTTTGACACGAACACGTAGATTTGTGTTTGGCTCTTCGTATTGTTCATAAATAATATATTAGACTTGCTCGTGTCCTTCGGGGTACGTTTGGATGTGTGGTGGACTCGTGTCGCAAGCGTATCCTATATCTAGTGGGATACGGGAACGAGGCACTCCACGTGTTTGTGCATATTATTTTTAGATCTATTTTTATTGTTCTTAGTCATTATCATATATATATATATATATATATATATATTTATGTGTTAGTGTATCATATACCTATATACCTATGTATTATATATGTATGTAGTGATACTTTTTAATATATATATATATATATATATATATATATATATATATATATAGATATAGATAGTTGAGAGAGAGTATATACATATATTTAGAGATTGTTGAAATTTATGGGATACATATATGTGTTGGGCTTTTGTTTGTGTGTTGTATAAAAGGGGGGATCGACCAACAACAGTAACAATAGGCAGTAGCACAGCAGCAGCCATTTAAAATGCAACAGCAGTAATAATAGGAAGTAGCACAGCAGCAACCATTTAAAATGCAGCAGCAGTAGCAGTAGGAAATACAGCAGCAGCCGCAATAGGAAATAGCACAGCAGCCGCAGCAGATATGAATACCACCACCAACAGCAGCATTTTAGAAAGTGCAGCAGCAGCATATATGAATGAGCAGCAGCAGCAGCAGCAGCAGATAAATGAGCAGCTGAGCATCGAGACAACAGTGTATCAAAGTATGTATCAGAAGGTAAGTACTGACTTGTAGTTTAGTTATTAGTTTAATTAGTTAACTAGAACTTTAGTTATTAGTTTAATTAGTTAACTAGTAGTCTACTTAGTTTGAGAGTTAACAGTTTGGTCAGTAGTTAGTTTGATAGTTAGTATGTGATATCTAATTATTAGTTATCCAGTTAAATTGGTTAGATTAGTTAACATGTAGGTATATATATGTACAGTCTGAATTGTAGTTAGTAAAGTATAGGAGTTGTGTTAGGTAGCACCTAATAACCATGTCACGCACCAGTTCCAAAATTCCAAGGGACTAGACACGTGACAATGGCCAACAGCACACACCGATGGACAAACCCAATTTAACGGACCCATTAGGGTATACTTAAGTTGTAATACAACAATAAGGGTCTATGGTACTAATCTCATCCACAGAAATGAATACAATCAATATCAGAATCATCAAGATAAAATAATAATCAACAAGTCTCAATAAATATCTCGGTGAACAACCCGATAATGAGTTTAATATATTATTCTACGAGACAGGAAATAGAGTATCAAGAACAGAAATAATTGATGAAATAATAATCAACAAGTCTCAATAAATATCTCGAGGAACAACCCGATAATGAGTTTAATACATTATTCCACGAGACAGGAAATAGAGTATCAAGAACAGAAATAACTGATTTTATAAAGCAAATACTCAGGAGAAATCTTCTGGCATCACCTCGTCCTCTGGTGTTGGTAATGCTCCAATGTCTGCTCTTGTCCCGTATATCTCGGGGTAGATCTTCTCTGCTAAACCTTGGGACATAATCCGGATTCCAGGTCCTCAGGGGATATTGCAAGGTACAAGAATAACTCAAGCCAAATAAATGCAGTATATAAATAAATCAATAGGGCATAATATGTAACCAGCTATGTGATATGCAGGTTGAGAGCATCACTAGAACTCAGGCTGAGACCACTACAAGCTCTGTGTCGGAGAGCCGGTAGCAGTGATATCATGCAGGAACCTAACTCAGAGTGGCTATGGCACCGTAATAATATAATTAACCTATAGCATGTCTGTCTCTTCCTACCTAATGTAATCACACGTCTCATGTCCACGACGTCTCATGTCCATTTCATGCAAGATCATGACCTCTAACTGATACAGCAAGTGATAATGATAGCTAAGCATATGTAATATCTATGTCACGAATCCTGTAACCTATACATAATCACCATGAATATCTCAGGAAGATTGTCTCATGAATAGTGTCAAGTATCCTATGGTACGACGTACTTGATAATGCAAACACGAAAATGTATAGGGTTGCGATATCAATCTCTAGGTGACGTTACACAAGTCCGCGTACGACGTTGGCACCCGAATATTATTCAGACGCTAAGCAATGTCACACGGTCCTAGGTTGAACAGATACATCATATGAATAAATTAAGAGAATATTATGTAGCAAGCACTGCAAGATACACTTGCTTGGGGTTTGGTTTCCAACAGTTGCTCCGGTATCCATAGAATCCTCAAGTACTCCTCCGGTTGCTGAAATAAATATTACCATCATGTTCAGAAGATATCAAATAGCTAGAATTGCTTGTCCATAAGTCCAATTTGGACACAGCGGCAAAAATGACAGTTTCTGGTCAAGCGGGGTCCACATGTGGTCCACTTCGTATCGAAAAATGTACCAGAGACAAAGTTCTCCAAATTCGTCAAACTTAGTGTCTACAAGTCCAGAACGATGATAAGAACCCAACGAAATATCCAAAACTGGATTCAGATGAACCGATCACAAAATCGTCCGTCAAGTGGAGCCGTGGGGCCCACGATACAGAATTTTGTCAACGTTCTCAGAATTGAACCAAACTTGGGTTACATGACCAGCGTATTGCTATAAGTCCGATGTCACGCCCCGATCTCCTACAAGCAAATTGGCCGTTTTCGCTAGGCGAGAATTACCGCGCTAGCGCTCCCGCGGAGCGATTGCTTTGACCCATCCGGGCGTGATGTCGCACGAGCGTGGGCCACACCCGTGCAAGGCCGTGGTTCGTTGGCTGGCGGTAAGAATTCTAAGCCACAGAGTCGCACAGATTGTCCGAGTGCAGCGGAATCATAAACGCATAGCGATTTGGTAATAGGTTCACTGAGTCGACAATATAGCGAAAGCATTGAAACATAAGTTGAAGTAGGCATATTATATGCAAATACGAGAGTCATTATAACACAATCGTTCAGGTGTTCAGTTATTCTTTTGACACGATACAATGACTCGTATGCGGATAGCCGCTAAGCGAGGATGACTTATCTATATGAACACGAGTCGCTGGCATAGCCATAAACGACACTAGTCAATGATGAGGATGGAATGCAACGAAAGAACGTGAGGCGCTACAAACTATCCCGTCCAAGAACGTGAGACTAAACGTGAATTCCATCCGGATTGTAACGGTCCCAGTGCCCCGGTAACCGCCCGTAGAATTATACCTCGTTTTCGAGTTGTCCGCGATATGCACTATTTGGTCTTTCCAATTTCATTATTTCGCCAAGCAGGCAACACGAGTACGTGATTTATTATTTCGCCAAACAGGCAACACGAGTACGTGATTTATTTGTATAGGAATGGTATCATTATTTTGTCAATCATTTTCATGCAATTCAGGCAATACGAGTACACAAAATAATTATTTATGTTTTGCTTGACAAGATTCTCATTCAGTGAATAACTTGCCTTGATGCATTCCCCTGGTTCGGGGAAGCCTTTAGTGACCTATCAGTCTTGGATACTTGCAGGTTCAATCATGCACGAAACGACTACTTAGTAGTTTCCCGGGGTTCGGATGAAAATAAGGCAACATACAAGCAGATAAGCATGCATTTGTATGAACATAAACATTCACGTTAGCTCGGGGCCGAAGGTAAGCCGAGTAGTGAGATCATTAGGGGAGTTTTCGAGCAACACTTTCTAGGGTAGCATGCGAGGGTCTGAACATATATATAAGTAATATTTTATTTCCATGTTCTACCATAAGCAATACAAGTTGGGATTATTCTCTTAGCTAGGTGCGTTGGATTCTTATTAGCATGCAGGGGGTGATTCACCTAGCAACTAGCATGTATCATTCCATATTTTTATGTGTACTGGCTAAGCAAAGACAAGTTCACCGTAGCCACCCACCTTAGCGATAATTTACCTCGGTTGAGCGATACGTCAAGCGAGCCTCTGAAAGCCTAAGCTGAATTCCTGTAGGGACAAGTCTAGATATCCTTTGCCTCAAACGAGCATTCTCGCCTGAGCAAAGAGGGTCGGGACAGTTGCACTTTTATCGTTTAAATCGGCAGTCCGCTTGAACGGAACGGGGTGTTACATCCTACCCAACTCAGAAAAAATCTCGTCCTCGAGACTTACTGAGGACAAGAAGTACATTTTAATCAATTTTGATTTAACGATACAAGGCTGAGGCAAACCTACACAAGTCGTTATACTTGTTTATTTGGATATTCACTTGCACAAGCATTCGAGATCAATATATCGCTAGTCTGGATCGTGCGCACATTTGAAGTGAACCTCTAGAGTAAGCACGCCAACCAACTTAGCGATAACAAAGTCTTAGCCCTCGAATTTCACATTTTCTTAAGTCTTGGATCATGCACAAGTTTAAGGCGTCCCTCAAACATATGCATTCAACCAAACTTAGAGTTAGTGAAATCGGACAAGCTACTTGCGATAATCTCAAGGGTCCGCACAGGTTGTCACAAAGGCCACTCGCAGTACAATATCATACAAGCAATCATATCATTCAAAATAAATTTTAAAAGTATTTAGACTTATTGTTGGAACATTTCATTGGGACAATGAGAGAGAGCGTGCATATAACCCACGAACGAGCTTTCAAAACTGAGATAATCGAAATAAAGTCAAAAGGCGTAGAAGCCAGGCTCTGATACCAACATGTCACGCCCCGATCTCCCACAGGCAAATCGGCCGTTCCCGCTAGGCGAGAATCACTGCGCCAGCGCTCCCGCAGAGCGATCGCTTTAACCCATCCGAACATGATACCGCACGAGCGTGAGACATGCCCGTACAAGGCCGTGATTCATTGGCTGGCGGTAAGAATTCTAAGCCACAGAGTCGTACAGATTGTTCGAGTACAGCAGAATCATAAACATATAGCGATTTGGTAACAGGTTCACTGAGTCGACAATATAGCGAAAATATTGAAACACAAGTTGAAGTAAAGCAAACTCTTTTAATAATATAAACAAGTATTACAGGCGACGCTTGGCCGAGATTACAAGTCGCTAAAGTCTTTCTCTCTGAAATAATAAAAGCGTGCCAAGTGGCTACACTTGTGGAATAATTGTACAGGCGATGTTTAGGCAAGTTCCAACCTTATGTCTTGTATATATGCTTTAGTTCCGGATGCAGCGCTGCTTCGGAGTGATCTTCACACCTTAGCACGCACGAAGGAGGCATTCGCACCGAACGAGGTTCTCCTCCACCCTGCAAACGATCTGGTGGGTTATCAGTACATTGAATACACTGGTGGGGAGGCTACTCGCCCGCTCGACAAATCCAAACACGTAATACAGGTTCCGTGCACCAACTATTAAGTTATCTTTCTAGTTACCTTAGGATCAGTTGTCACAACCCGCACCCGGTGTAAGGGTACTAGTCGGAAACAACGCCCAGCCTACGCCGCAGAATCGGCGGTAGAACGCTGTCTAGATAAACTATCTAACAATATAATGAACCACCAATAATGATAGTATACTCAATCACAGAACTAAGGTGGAAATGAGCACGAATCAGATAAAGAATAGAATAGTCACAATACAACTCATGAGTCTAAAATAATACATCAATGAGTCTGAAGAAAATTACAGAAATATGCTGGAGACAAATCCAGTACAAAGAATACTACAAAACTATAAAGCTACAACTCCAGGGTCAACTGTCTCAGTTGGGATAAGTCCCTCTTGAGCCAGGGTCTCAGAATCTAAACCCACAACATCCTGGGGTCCATAATAGGTAGGGTACTCCTCAGTGTCATCTGGAAAAATATATCCAGTCAGGAAAGGAGCAGAGTACAACCCTAACAGCAGTTCTCAAACAATGATAAAAACTATGTAACAGTAAATAGCTGTGGATAAACAAGATGCATAAATAGAGACAAGAATGTAAAGACAATAAGGAAATACTGGAAAGAAATACAATAATGAACAATATGCTGATGGAACAAGAATACTAATGACTAAGTGTGTGAGTACTAGCTTTAACATGTGATCGGCTTGGGAACTTGCACAAGAGTATAATGGCCTGGTTAATCATACGTGCGGTGTATGATCAACACTCACAAGAAATAAGACATGCACAAGGAGGGTATGATCACATATCTACACTAAAATACTCCCCACCCCCGACTGGTATAATAGATCCAACCACGGTACGTTATGGCACTAGATTCCCCAAGGAGATAGCTAGTCTCCCCGAGAATCGGTGTCTGTACATGTACAAGATAACCAATGAAACAATACTTGCACCATATACACCATATACCAAGGAATAACATCTCATGACGAGATTCGGATATACCAATCCGTGTAACCATACTGTCAAGAGAACATGTATATCTACACTAGATACAACGAACATAGAGGATATCATAAATGAGAAACTATCAGAGAATGTACTCGCCTGAAGTCCAATGAACAGTCTCACAAATGTCTGACTCGGTGCCTCGAAGACCTAGACATGGAATACCACATTAATACAAGGTCCCGGAAAGAGAACAAGTCAAACTAGGCAACTTCTAGGTCAATAAGTCAATTCTAAGTTGAAAGTCAACTATGGTCAACTCTAAAGTTAACTAAAGTCAAACATGGTCAAACCTAGGTCAACCTTACAAATCATCTATAAAAATAATATAGGATAAACTACAACAATTTAGGAATCAAATAGATTCCAAAAAAATCTCACACAAAGTATACTAATAATATAATTAATATATACCCTAAAATAATATATATACAACCCAACATTTATATAAATAACATAATATATTATTACAATTATTATACCTCACAAAACACATATATATATACAATAAAATCACAATACAATATAATTAAATAACTAATAATTATATACTTATATATATACACATCTACACTTATAATTAAATACCAATTGTTATAAACTCATGTACATATTAATGTACATATTTTATATGGCTAGAAGCACACCTAAAATATATACATTAATATACAATAAGTTCATAATAATTATAAATAATATAATTACATAATTAAACATACAAATATATTTTATAAAACATTTTATGTATAAAATATATTATTTAACAAGTAGTAACATATATATTTGCATGCAAGAAAGCTACATATTATATTGTACATTATATTAGCACACCCAAAATATAGATCTATGCTACAATAATTACTATAATAAATACATAAAATAAATATTTAATATCCATATATATATACTAATTATAAATGAAGAATTGAACCACAATTAATTAGATCTATACAAAAATACACACAATTTGAGAGTATCTCACCGTATCCCACTAGATCTAGGATACGCATGCGACACGAGTCCAACACACAACTAAATGCACCCCGAAGGACACAAACAGATCACAAATAATATTTATGAACAAATCAAAGCGTCAAAAGTAGATCTATGTGTCCGTATCAAAATACGACATGTTCAAAGCCCCGTGTCGGAGGAAAACCCCCAAATGACACGTATCACCAAATAGTTGGGATACGAACCACAAGTATCCCAATATGGACACGACACTAGCCTCAAACACAAATCTCATGTCCAATTTGATCTATAGGATCAATTGACACACACAAAAAAATGTAAATTCGGAATTCCAACAAAATTGACACAAAAAGCACCATAACTTTCTCCATGGGTCTCCTATGAACACAAAACAAAGTCCTATGGGTACTGCATACATATAGGTTGATTTTACATGATTAAATCTCAGATTTAGAAGCTATTTAAATGGGAAAATCTGAATTATACCTATTGGGAGATGGATTTCCAATGAAACCTCCAATGATTTCGTCCTCGAAATTCAAAGATGAAAACTACCCCCAGAAAATCACAGAACAGAACTAAAGAATCACAACTAACTAATGAACAGAACATAACAATGAACAGAACATAACTTGAAATAACATACCTCAAGGTACAAACAAATATGGATAACGCTCTCGCATTTCATCCTCTCTCTCCCAGGTAGACTCCCCCGGAGAGTGATGCCTCCATGCGACGTGCACCAAAGGAATAGTCTGGTTCCTCAGCACCTTCTCTCTCCGATCCAGAATTCCAACTGGCTGCTCTTGATGGCTAAGAGTAGGGCCCACCTCTATCTCTGAGTGATCCAATACATGACTAGGATCTGCCACGTATCGTCTCAACTGCGACACATGAAACACGTTGTGCACTCCCTCCAATGCAGGTGGCAAGTCTAGTCTATAAGCAACTGCACCGACCCTCTCTAGAATAGTGAAAGGTCCAATGAATCGCGGACTAAGCTTTCCGCCTCCACCGAAGCGAATCGTGCCTCGTGTCGGAGAAATCCTCAGAAACACCAAACCACCCACCTAGAATAAAACACCACCTTAAGAACTTATCTATAACAAACAACCAAAAACAAGCACACAAAATAAAATCTAAACTATACCTCAAACTCCAAGGGTCTCCGATGGCTATCGGCCCAATGCCGTTGTCTGTCCTGTGCCACTCGAAGTCTGTCTCTGATCAACTGAACCTTCTCTGCTGCATCCACAACCATCTCAGGCCCAAGCAAAACTCTCTCTCCAACATCGTCCCAAGACAAAGGAGTACGACACCTCCGACCATATAGAGCTTCAAAAGGTGACATCTCTATACTGGCCTGGTAACTGTTGTTGTAAGCAAACTCTACCAAATGGAGATGGTCCTCCCAAGAACCCCCAAAATCTAGTACACAAGTGCGCAACATATCCTCGAGAGTCTGAATAGTCCTCTCTGACTGCCCATCTGTCTGGGGATGATATGCAGTACTGAACTTGAGCTGAGTGCCCAAACTCTCCTGCAAACTCCTCCAGAAATGAGAAGTAAAATGACTATCCCGATCTGAGACTATGCTGACGGGAACTCCATGTATCCTAATGATCTGCCTCACATACATCTCTGCCAGCTTCTCCGTAGACAAACCCACCTTGAAAGGCAAAAAGTGGGCCGACTTGGTCAATCTATCAACAATGACCCAAATCGCGTCTTTCCCTCCTGGAGATCGTGGTAGTCCGGACACAAAATCCATAGTAATGTGTTCCCACTTCCACTCTGGAATGGGTAATGGCTGAAGTAAACCTCCTGGCCTCTGCCTCTCGGCTTTCACCTGCTGGCACACTAAGCATCTGGATACAAACTGTGCCACTTCCCTCTTCATGCCATACCACCACACACTCTCTCGCATATCCCGATACATCTTGTTAGCACCTGGATGTATGGAATACTGAGAGTGATGTGCTTCCTGCAACACCTCCTCGCGCAACTCCCCATTAGGCACACACAATCTAACTCCATGCCTCAAAGATCCATCCTCTGCAATAGTGAAATTATCCTCCAATCCTGCTCTCACCTGAGCTCTGATACTCCTCAAAGATACGTCATCATACTGTGCTGTCTTGATCCTATCCATCAAATCTGAATGTATCTGCAATCCCCACATCTGCATAGCACCACCCGAAATAATTACCTCAATGCCCAAGCTCTCCAAGTCCTCCAACAAATATCGATCCTGCGTCAAGAACATAGCTACCGGATACCTGCTCAAAGCATCGGCAACTACATTGGCCTTCCCAGGATGATATTGCAAAGAGATATCAAAATCCTTTATCAGTTCCAACCACCGACGCTGCCTCATGTTCAACTCCTTCTGCGTGAAAACGTACTTCAAGCTTTTGTGGTCTGTGAAGATCTCCACACGCTCTCCGTACAAATAATGTTTCCACAACTTCAGGGCGAATATGACAGCTGCCAACTCCAAATCATGGGTAGGATAGTTCTTTTCATGAGGACGCAATTGCCTGGATGCATAAGCAATCACTTTCCCATGCTGCTGAAGAACACAACCTAAACCCTTTCCCGATGCATCACTATAAATAGTGAAACCTCCGGACCCTGATGGCAATGTCAAAATAGGAGCAGACGTCAACCTCTTCTTCAACTCCTCAAAAGCAGCCTGGCAATCTTCCGTCCAAACAAACTCCACATCCTTCCTTGTGAGTCTGGTCATCGGCTCGGCAATCCTCGAAAAATCTTGCACAAACTTTCTGTAATAGCCTGCCAATCCCAAGAAACTCCTGATCTCTGCTACCGAACTCGGAGTCTTCCAAGATTCCATTGCTGAAATCTTCTTCGGATCCACTGAAATACCATCACCAGTCACAACATACCCCAAGAATTCTACCTTGTCCAGAAAAAACTCACACTTGGACAACTTCCCATAAAGCTTCTCCTTCCTCAGCACATCCAACACAATCCTCAAATGCTCCTCATGCTCCTCCGGTGTCCTCGAGTATATGAGTATGTCGTCGATGAACACCACCACGAACTTGTCAAGGTACTGGTGGAATACCTTGTTCATCAAGTTCATAAATACCGCTGGTGCATTAGTCAAACCAAACGGCATCACCATAAACTCGTACTGACCATACCGAGTTCTAAAAGCAGTCTTCGGTATGTCCCCCGGCTTTACCTTCACCTGATGGTAGCCTGATCTCAAATCTATCTTAGAAAATACCTTCGCACCACTCAACTGATCAAACAGATCATCAATCTGTGGCAAAGGATACTTATTCTTGATAGTGAGATTATTTAAAGCTCTGTAATCAATGCACATACGCACCGATCCATCCTTCTTCGGTATAAACAATACCGGGGCTCCCCATGGTGAAGAACTCGATCTGATAAACCCCTTATCCTGCAATTCGTCCACCTGCTTCTTCAACTCGACCAGCTCGCTGTTGTTTACTCTATAGACATGTTGCGAAATTGGTTCTGCACCTGGCACCAAATCTATAAAAAATTCAACATCTCGATCTGGCGGCAATCCTGGCAATTCTTCAGAAAACACATCCAAAAATTCTGCTATCAACGGATGTGGCAACTCCTTGTCTTCCACCATAGCTCCACAAATAATGCCTTCTTCCTGCTCCGCAGTTCCTCTAGCAAACTCAAACTCTGGCTCTCCTGGCGGACCAAACAAAACTCTACCTCCTCTACAATCTATGCTAGCACGGTGCCTACTCAACCAATCCATCCCGAGTACAATGTCGTAGCTCGGAAGTGGCATTACAAGTAGACACGCACTCAACTCCCGGCCTCCCAGAGTAACTCTCCGATCCTTGCAAATATCATTAACCAGGATAATGCCTCCCCCGGTCATGATCTTGCAAGTCCTAAGCAAAGACTCAGCTACCAAACCATGCTTTAGAGCAAAAGAAACAGATACAAAACTATGGGAAGCACCACTATCAAACAAAGCTAAAGCTGGAATGGAATCAAGAAGAATAGAACCTGCGATGACATCTCCTGTGGGTTCCTCCTCTTCGACTGTCATAGCAAACGCTCGTCCCTGCCGAGCACCTCCCTGCTGCTGATGCTGGACAAAACGCTGCTGCTGTGTCGGAAGCGGTCTCCTCGGTTGTGCTGCAGGTGGTCTTATCTGTGCCCTCAGAGCTGGAGCTGCTCCCTGAACTGCACGACGAGGACACTCCCTCAATTGATGCCCTTCAGTACCACAATACAAACAAACTCCTAGCCTCTTTCTGCAAACTTCCCAGATGTGGCCGGGTTTCTTGCAGAAGTTGCATAGAGCTTGCTGTAACTGCCTCTGCTGCTGAGGTACCTGGTGAAAAGGTGCTCTAGCTGGAGTCTGGTTCTGTTGTGGCTGCTGGAAAGGTCTGGACTGGAAATGAGGACGTTTGGCAGATACTGCACTGCCGTTGGCCCCCAGAAAAGAATCACGGTCTCTCTTGGTCTTCAAACCCAGATCCCGCTCAACCTTGCGTGCCTCCGCAAGTATTTCAGAGTATGTCTCATAAAAAGACGGAATGAGAATCTTCACCTCCCAGTTTAGACCCTCTCGGAAACGAATAGCTCGAACCTCCGGCTCCCTCACCAGATACTCTGCAAATCGGCTCAGCCTACCGAACTCCGCAGCGTATTCCTCCACAGATATGCTTCCCTGAATGCGACTCTCAAATTGTCTCCCCAAGTCAAGCCTGTCTATCCGGACGAAAAACTTCTTCTTGAAAAGGTCCCTGAATACCTCCCAAGATTGTCCTGCGTCAACTAGAACCGGCTCATTCCTGAACCAAGTACGAGCGACGTCGAACAGTTGAAGTCCTACCGCCTCAACCTTCAGATCTTCAGAAAGACGGGACACCCTCATAAGACGCTCAATGTCCTTGAGCCAATCATCAGCATAGACGATGCCCTCCGTCCCTTTGAAAACCCTAGGCTCTAGTTTCTTGAAGTCCTGAATGTTGCCTGGCCGAAGTTGAGCAACCTAAGGAACAACCTGCTGCTGGACCGGAACTCCTCTCTCAACTACAGCACGAGCAAGCTGATGAGCACTCTCGATGCCCTGCCGTAGAACGTCGGTCTGCCTCTGATGTGCCTCTGACTGAGCCCTCTGTGCCTCGAGCATCTCACGAAATAGAGTAAACATCTGTGACGCCTCTGCTGGCACAGGAGGTGGAGGTGGAAGCCCCTCAGATACAGCTGGCACAGTCCTCTGAATGGGTGGTGGACCTCCGAAAGCAGCTGACACTCCAATCACCGGAGAAGTGACTGGTGCAGGCCCTCGGGATGTCGCAGACCTCTCAGAAACTGCTCTCCCTTGCTGTGATCTAGTTTTAAGCGGCATCCTGAGACAAAGCGAAAGAAAGAATCAATATGGCACAAGATGTAAGATATTCAAGGAAAGGACAAGTTTAAGGGATCAAGTATCAATATCAAAGGAGAATAGTTGAATCAAAAGAATTTTCCTAGATGTGATTGAGTATCTCAGCCTATATCCTATATCCTATCGCAGGCTCGCAGTAGTACAACTAAGTTGTCGCACTACCACGACATCACATACTTGTGAAGCTGGACATGCATGGGCCACAACCAAAAATGTGTCACGACCCGCACCCGGTGTAAGGGTACTAGTCGGAAACAACGCCCAGCCTACGCCGCAGAATCGGCGGTAGAACGCTATCTAGATAAACTATCTAATAATATAATGAACCACCAATAATGATAGTATACTCAATCACAATACAACTCATGAGTCTAAAATAATACATCAATGAGTCTGAAGAAAATTACAGAAATATGTTGGAGACAAATCCAGTACAAAGAATACTACAAAACTATAAAGCTACAACTCCAGGGTCAACTGTCTCAGTTGGGATAAGTCCCTCTTGAGCCAGGGTCTCAGAATCTAAACCCACAACATCCTGGGGTCCATAATAGGTAGGGTACTCCTCAGTGTCATCTGGAAAAATATATCCAGTCAGGAAAGGAGCAGAGTACAACCCTAACAGCAGTTCTCAAACAATGATAAAAACTATGTAACAGTAAATAGCTGTGGATAAACAAGATGCATAAATAGCGACAAGAATGTAGAGACAATAAGGAAATACTGGAAAGAAATACAATAATGAACAATATGCTGATGGAACAAGAATACTAATGACTAAGTGTATGAGTACTAGCTTTAACATGTGATCGGCTTGGGAACTTGCACAAGAGTATAATGGCCTGGTTAATCATACGTGCGGTGTATGATCAACACTCACAAGAAATAAGACATACACAAGGAGGGTATGATCACATATCTACACTAAAATACTCCCCACCCCCGACTGGTATAATAGATCCAACCACGGTACGTTATGGCACTAGATTTCCCAAGGAGATAGCTAGTCTCCCCGAGAATCGGTGTCTGTACATGTACAAGATAACCAATGAAACAATACTTGCACCATATACACCATATACCAAGGAATAACATCTCATGACGAGATCCGGATATACCAATCCGTGTAACCATAGTGTCAAGAGAACATGTATATCTACACTAGATACAACGAACATAGAGGATATCATAAATGAGAAACTATCAGAGAATGTACTCGCCTGAAGTCCAATGAACAGTCTCACAAATGTCTGACTCGGTGCCTCGAAGACCTAGACATTGAATACCACATTTATACAAGGTCCCGGAAAGAGAACAAGTCAAACTAGGCAACTTCTAGGTCAATAAGTCAATTCTAAGTTGAAAGTCAACTATGGTCAACTCTAAAGTTAACTAAAGTCAAACATGGTCAAACCTAGGTCAACCTTACAAATCATCTATAAAAATAATATAGGATAAACTACAACAATTTAGGAATCAAATAGATTCCAAAAGAATCTCACACAAAGTATACTAATAATATAATTAATATATACCCTAAAATAATATATATACAACCCAACATTTATATAAATAACATAATATATTATTACAATTATTATACCTCACAAAACACATATATATATACAATAAAATCACAATACAATATAATTAAATAACTAATAATTATATACTTATATATATACACATCTACACTTATAATTAAATACCAATTGTTACAAACTCATGTACATATTAATGTACATATTTTATATGGCTAGAAGCACACCTAAAATATATACATTAATATACAATAAGTTCATAATAATTATAAATAATATAATTACACAATTAAACATACAAATATATTTTATAAAACATTTTATGTATAAAATATATTATTTAACAAGTAGTAACATATATATTTGCATGCAAGAAAGCTACATATTATATTGTACATTATATTAGCACACCCAAAATATAGATCTATGCTACAATAATTACTATAATAAATACATAAAATAAATATTTAATATCCATATATATATACTAATTATAAATGAAGAATTGAACCACAATTAATTAGATCTATACAAAAATACACACAATTGGAGAGTATCTCACCGTATCCCACTAGATCTAGGATACGCATGCGACACGAGTCCAACACACAACTAAATGCACCCCGAAGGACACAAACAGATCACAAATAATATTTATGAACAAATCAAAGCGTCAAAAGTAGATCTATGTGTCCGTATCAAAATACGACATGTTCAAAGCCCCGTGTCGGAGGAAAACCCCCAAATGACACGTATCACCAAATAGTTGGGATACGAACCACAAGTATCCCAATATGGACACGACACTAGCCTCAAACACAAATCTCATGTCCAATTTGATCTATAGGATCAATTGACACACACAAAAAATGTAAATTCGGAATTCCAACAAAATTGACACAAAAAGCACCATAACTTTCTCCATGGGTCTCCTATGAACACAAAACAAAGTCCTATGGGTACTGCATACATATAGGTTGATTTTACATGATTAAATCTCAGATTTAGAAGCTATTTAAATGGGAAAATCTGAATTATACCTATTGGGAGATGGATTTCTAATGAAACCTCCAATTGAGATGAACTTGCTTCCAAATTGTAGATCCTTGCTCCTCTTTGTAGATCCTTGCTTCCTTCTTCTAGATCCTTGCTTCCTCCTTCTCTAATGGTGAATTGGGAAGAATTTGGAATGAATTTGGTAGGGAATTGGATTGGGAATGGAGGGAATTTGGTAGTGGGAGAATTCTAGATCTAGATTTGGAATGAGATGAGAGGAGAGAGAAATTTCCCCCCCTCTTTAATAGGCCGGCCATAGCCCCTCCCCCAAGCAATTGTAAAATGTCCAATGTACCCCTTGGGGCCTCTCATGAAGAAATAATTAAGGAAGGAAGCTTCTAGTCTAATTATTTAATTAATTTAATCCATCTTCTTAACCATGGGCTTTCTAAATGGGCCAAGTCTAACTAATTAATTCATGTTGGTCCATGGGTCCAAACTAAACTAGTTGGGTCCACTAAAATAAGTCCAAAATAATTAAATAATATCTAACAATAATTAAATAATACAACAAAAATTATTTACCATGCACAATATTTATTTAAATAGGAAATTACTAAAATACCCTTTTTTCTAAAATGTGGTAGTGACATCAGTTCATGCAAGATTTGAATAGCCTAACTCGTGTGATAGTGTGCCGTGCGACATGAGAGGAAATACGGTGAGACTTACCAACTTACCATTTGTCCTTCCCTGTCCAAGGCAAACATTGTCAATTTGAGCACGGGCATGTATAACATTCAGAAGGCATATCATATGCAAACACGAGAGTCGTTATAACACAATCGTTCAGGTGTTCAGTTGTTCTTTTGACACAATGCAATAACTCGCATGCGGATAGCCACTAAGCGAGGATGACTTATCTATATGAACACGAGTCGCTGGCATAGCCATAAAGGACACTAGTCAATGACGAGGATGAAATGCAATGAAAGAACGTGAGGCGCTACAAACTATCCCGTCCAAGAACATGAGACTAAACGTGAATTCTATCCAGATCGGAATGGTCCCAGTGCCCCGGTGACCGCCCGTGGAATTATACCTCATTTTCGAGTTGTCCGCGACATGCACTATTTGGTCTTTCCAATTTTATTATTTCTCCAAGCAGGCAACACGAGTACGTGATTTATTATTTCGCCAAGCAGGTAACACGATTACATAATTTATTTGCATAGGAACAAAATCATTACTTTGCCAATCGTTTTTATGCAATTCAGGCAACACGAGTACACGAAATAATTATTTACGTTTTGCTTGACATGATTCTCATTCAGTGAATAACTTGTCTTGATGCATTCCCCTGGTTCGGGGAAGCCTTTGGTGACCTAACGGTCCAGGATACTTGCAGGTTCAATCATGCACGAAACGACTACTTAGTAGTCTCCCATGGTTTGGATGAAAATAGGGCAACATACAAGCAGACAAGCATGCATTTGTATAAACATAAACATTCACGTTAGCTTGGGCCCAAAGGTAAGCCGAGGAGTAAGATCGTTAGGGGACTTCCCGAGTCACACGTTCTAGGGTAGCTTGCGAGGGTCTGAACATATATATAAGCAATGTTTCATTTCCATGTTCTAGCATAAGCAATATAAGTTGGGATTATTCTCTTAGCTAGGTGCGTTGGATTCTTATTAGCATGTAGGGGGTGATTCACCTAGCGACTAGCATGTATCATTCCATATTTTTATGCGTGCTGGCTAAGCAAAGACAAGTTCACCATAGTCACCCACCTTAGCGATGATTCGCCTTGGTCGAGCGATACGTCAAGCGAGCCTCTGAAGCCTAAGCTGAATTCCTGTAGGGACAAGTCTGGATATCCTTTGCCTCAAACGAGCATTCTCGCCTGAGCAAAGCGGGTCAGGACAATTACACTTTTGCCGTTTGAATCGGTAGTTCGCTTGAATGGAACGGGGTATTACATCCGATGGGGCAAGTTTGTTTCGAAACGACGAGCATACACGAAGTTAAAACGAGTTTCAAAACAGGACCGATACGGGGTGTTGTCGACGGATATGCGTTGATTTCGGTGTGCACGCACATCCAAATCAACTTTTACAAAATTTTAAACGTCTGTATTGACGATGCGCACCTTTCGATAAAGTTCGTACACGACTAAGTCACCTCGTTTAGCAGGGCGCACCAAGTTTCGAGAAGTCCGGATTTTAAAAGACCAAGTTTTTGGTCATTTTTACCCTTGAAAATATTACAAACAACAGCTCAATAAATTGAACAAAAATAGGGTTTTTAAACTAGGTTAAGTGGTCTAAATAACGGTTCAAGCAAATTTTAGAAATAATTAACAGGATGCACGCAAAATGGTCGTGAACTGGAGAGTTCAAGATAATTTCTGATTTACAGAAATTAGGGGTTTATTTTCCTGATTTTGCGTCATAGTTTGCGACTGACACAGGATGCGATACCCCGAACGAGTTACACGGGATTCGAGAGGGTCACGCAGGGTACGCGTTACAGCAGACAATATAGAAAACGAGGCAGAAAGGAGAGAGAAACACTCACCTGAACAGGGGTTGGTATCGACTTTTCTTTGCCTAAATGCGGGGAGGCGCGATGGAGATCGGCCGGTGGCGGTGGGTGCTGTGGAGGCTGTGGCTGTTGGCGGTCACCGGGGTAGCTCCGGCGATGCTGGAGAAGAAGTTGTCGGGGTCCTCTGGTCACGGCGGGGGTTGCCGGAGATCGGGGTGGAGTTGTGGCGGTGGTGGATGATGGTGGCAGCGGCTGCGGAAGGGTTTAAATAGGAGGAGAGGGAGGTGTTGGGTCGGCCGTTGCGGAAAGGGAGAAGGGCGGATGCCAGGTGGGGTTAGGAAAGGTGAAGGGGAAGAAGTAGGCCGCATCGTAACGGCCGGCAGCAGAGAGGGGAGCCGGAGCGTCGGGCGGGGCGGTTGGGGATCGAAGGGTTTAGAGTTACTGTAGCAATTAAGAATTAACGGGTCGGGTTCGGGTAATGAGTCGGGTCGATTTCAGATCTGACCCGATCCAATAGAATTTGGGTTAGGTTCAAATAATGGGTTCGGTTCAGGATTAAACCGGTTCAGGGTTAAACCGGTTGGTTCAATTCGATTTATTTTGGGTTCATTAGTTTAATTAAAATATTAATTTTTAGGTCTTTAAAAATAGTTCTGGGGTCCAATAAATTCCAGAAAAATTACAGTAAGTCTAATTCTTTATTTTACATCCAAAAATATTATTTTCATAATATTTTAACATTAATAAATTTATAAATATTATTTAATACTAGAAATTATTTATCTTAATTAGTTAAAAATAGCAGAATTTTTTTTAAATTCTGAAAAATCTGGGGGTTTACAATCTACCCCCCTTAAGAGGATTGCATCCTTACAATCAAGAAAGCATAGACGGTCAGAAGAGATGACACGGTTGCAAGAAAAGTTTGAAGCACGACACAATCAAAGAATCATGACCAAAGGTAAATCGAAGGATGAAAGTTAAGCAAAACACATAGGGGAGGAATAAAATATTTTCCTAAACAATAAAAGTTAGGTAATTCAAGAGTGAAGAAAATCTGGTAAGAGCAAAAAAACTATAGTTTAGAAAAAAACTAGGTTATCAATTATTAACAAGTTCAAAATTACTAGGTTTTAGGCCAAGGTCATGAACTAACAGGCACGTGCTAAAGCATTACTAGAAATAGACATCTATGAATAACTTAAATCTTACATGTATTTGCTACTCCACGAGTCTATGCATCCTCCATGGTCATCGCAAAAGCTTGTCTGCGTCCTTGTGGTGGATTCTTCTGCGGTTGCTGGGCCTGCTGGAAGAGTGCTGGTCTGCTTGATTGCTTTGTTGAGATGATTGTCCTCCACCAACTGGTGTCACTTCATCATCGTAGGTGACAACTGCAACTTATGGTGTTCCTACGGGAGTCTCGTTGCTTGCTTGTGAATCCATTACTCTGCATCCACATATACATGAGAATCAAGGCAGGATGCATGTCAATAAATTAATTTGAATCCGATATAGGGATCAAGAACGATTTAATCAAGTGGATGAGATCCTATAACTTATCATATCCTCATCGCAGGCTTGCTCAGTTCCTTAGTTGAAACCGAAACAATTTAGTCGTTGACCTGTATGGGCCACCAAAAAAACTTTGTCACGTCCAGTCCCAAAATACCAAGGGACTAGACACGTGTAAATGGCCAACAGCACACACCAATGGGCAAACCCAATTTAATGGACCCATCAGGGTGTACTTAAGCTGCAATACAATAATAAGGGTCTATGGTACTAATATCAGCCATAGAAATGATTAAAATCAATATCAGAATCATCAAGATAAAATAATAATCAATAAGTCTCAATAAATATCTCGAGAATAACCCGATAATGAGTTTAATACATTATTCCAAGATACAGAAAATTGAGTATCAAGAACAGAAATGACTGAGTATATAAAGCAAATACTCAGGAGAAATCTTTTGGCATCACCTCATTCTCTGGTGTTGGTACTGCTCCAATGTCTTCTCTTGTCCCGTATATCTCGGGATAGATCTTCTCTGCTAAACCTGGGGACATAATCCGGATTCTAGGTCCTCAGGGGACATAGCAAGGTACAAAAATAACTCAAGCCAAATAAATGCAGTATATAAATGAATCAATAGGGCATAATATGTAACCAGCTATGTGATATGCAAGTTGAGAGCATCACTAGAACTCAGGCTGAGACCACAACAAGCTCTGTTTCCGATAGCTGGTAGCAGTGATATCATGCAGGAACCTAGCTCAGAATGGCTACGGCAATGTAATAATATAATCAACCTGTAGCATGTGTGTCTCTCCTCACCCAATGTAATCACATATCTCATGTCTATGATATCTCATGTCTATGTCACGCAAGATCATAACCTCTAACTGATGCAGCGAGTCAAAATGATAGCTAAGCATATGTAATATCTATGTCATAAATCATGTAACCTATACAGAATCACCATGAATATCTTAGGAAGATTCTATCTAATAAATAGTATCAAGTGTCCTATGGTATGACGTACTTGATAATGCAAGCACGAAAATGTATAGGGCCACGATATCAATCTCTAGGTGACGTTACACAACTCCGCGTACGACGTTGGCACCCGAATATTATTCGGACGCTAAGCAATGTCACACGGTCCTAGGTTGAACAGATACACCATATAAATAAATCAAGAGAATATTATGTAGCAAGCACTGCAAGATTGGCAAAGTACACTTGCCTGGGGTTTGGTTTCCAACTGTTGCTCCGGTATCCGTAGCATCCTCAAGTACTTCTCTGGTTGCTAAAATAAATGTTACCATCATGTTCAAAAGATATCAAATAGCTACAATTGCCTGTCCATAAGTACAATTTGGACACAGGGGCAAAAATGACAGTTTCTGGTTAAGCGGGATCCACATGTGGCCCACTTCGTACCAAAAAATATGCCAGAGATAATTTTTTTCAAATTTATTAAACTTAGTGTTTACAAATCCAGAACGATGATATGAACCCAATAAAATGTCCAAAACTGGATTCCGATGAACCGATCACAAAATCATTCGTCAAGTGGAGCCGTGGGGCCCACGATACGAGATTTTGTCAACGTTCTCAGTATCGAACCAAACTTGGGTCACAGGACCAACATATTGCTACGAGTCTGATAGCGTAAGTTTTGTTTCAAAACGATGAGCGTACACGAAGTTACAACGAGTTTCAGGACAGGGCCGATACGGGATGTTGTCGACGGATACGCGTTGATTTCGGTGTGCACGCACATCTAAATCAACTTACGCAAAATTTTACACGTCTGTATTGACGGTGCACACCTTTCGGTAAAGTTCGTACATGACCAAGTTGCCTCGTTTAGCGGGACGCACCTAGTTCCGAGAAATCGGGATTTTAAAAGACCTAGTTTTTAGTCATTTTTATCCTCAAAAATATTACAAAATACAGCTCAATAAATTGAACTAAAATAGGGTTTTAAAATTAGGTTAAGTGGTCTAAATAACTGTTCAAGCAAATTTTAGAAATAATTAACAGGTTATACGCAAAACGATCGTGAACTGGAGAGTTCAGGATAATTTTTGATTTTTAAAAATTGGGGGTTTATTTTCCTGATTTTGTGTCGCAGTTTGCGACCGACATAGGACGCGATACCTCGAACGAGTTGCACGGGGTTCGAGTGGGTAACGCAGGGTATGCGTCATAGCAGACAGTACAAAAAATGAGACAGAGAGGAGAGAAAAACACTCACCTGAATAGGGGTAGGTATCGACTTTTCTTCGCGTAAACGCGGGAAGGCACGACGGAGATCGGCGGGCGACGGTGGGTGTTGTGGAGGAGAAGTCGCTGGGGTTATCTGGTCACGGTGGGGATGGCCGAAGATCGGAGTCGAGTGGTGGTGGTGGTGGATGATGTTGGCAGCGCTTGCGGGAGGGTTTAAATAGGAGGAGAGGGAGGTGGTGGGTCGGCCGTTGCAGGGAGGGAGAAGGGCGGCTGGTCAGTGGAGTTAGGAAAGGTGAAGGGGAAGAGGCGGGCGGCGTAGTAACGGCCGGCAGCAGAGAGGGGAGCCGAAGCGTCTGCCGAGGCAGTTGGGGATCGAAGGGTTTAGAGTTACTGTAGCACTTAAGAATTAACGAGTCGGGTTCGGATAGTGGGTCGGGTCGGGTTCCGATCCGACCCGATCCAATAGGATTTGGGTTGGGTTCAAATAATGGGTTTGGTTCAGGATTAAACCAGTTCAGGGTTAAACCAGTTGGTTTAATTCGGTTTATTTTGGGTTCATTCTGGTTTAATTAAAATATTAATTTTTAGGTCTTTAAAAATAGTTCTAGAGTCCAATAAATTCCAAAAAAATTCAATCAGTCTAATTCTTTATTTTATATCAAAAATAATATTTTCATAATATTTTAATATTTAATAAAATTACAAAAATTATTTAATACCAGACAATATTTATTTTAATTAGTTAAAAATAGCAAATTTTTTTAATTCTGGAAAATCTGGGGGTTTACAAGTTAATAGTTATATTAGATGGATGTATATATACCTAATATTGTATAGTTAGTAGTTGGGTAACTAATATATACTAGAGTGACATTACCTTGAGATAACTGTTAGTGTATAGTTGAGCAATTAACTAGTTATGCTCTTTATAGCTAGTAGTTCAGTTAGGGATTGAGGTATTGTCTAGATGGTGAACTTTGGTTAAGAGACTATTGATACTAAGGTAATTAGTAGTTATAATTAGGAATTTGGTAGATGATACAGTATGTGTATAAATATATTTGATGTATTTGGTTGGTATTTATGTACGATAGGTATTAGTTAGATTTTTAACTATAGGTATCTTATAAGTATTATAATATAGGTTAAGTATCTATGTATTAGTATGTTATATAGTTAGTTGTTTAACATATAGTTAATAGTGGGTAGTTAGTATATATGAACAATTGACACTACCTTGAGATACCAAAGTAAGTATCAAGGTATTTGAGAATATTCAAGGTATTGGGTTTGGGTATCAAGATGGGGGTTTAGTGGTGCGATACCGAGTTGGCTCGAAACCAAGTTATCCACATTGCTTTTGGTACTTAAAATTTAATATCTAATATTGTTTGATATGTACATATGTGTTATATTTATTCCTTGTTTGCGTATCATGAGATACGGTATCTTAGTATCATAAGATGTAGCTTGTATGAGCTAGATTCATAGTGTATGAATCCATCATCATTAAGATAGACTCATGTGACCTAGAAATAGGTAGTTTGACCAAGTTTGACTAGTTTGACTTAGAATTGATCTAGTTTGACTATTTTGACTTAGAAATGGCTTGTTGAACTAGAAGTTGACTAGTTTAACTTTTTTTTTCAGAACCTTGTATTGATGTTATATTCTATATCTAGGTCTTTGAGGTACCGTATCAGACATCTGTGAGACTATTCACCGAACTTCAGGCGAGTACATTCTCTGAAAGTTTCTTATTTATGATATCCTCTATGTTTATTGTATCTAGTGTAGATATCCATATTTTCTTAACACGATGGTTACACGGATTGGTATATCCAGATCTCATCATAAGATATTATTCCTTGGTATATGGTGTATCTTGTGCAAGCCTTATTTTATTGATTTTCTTGTATATATAAAGATATTGATTCTCGGGAAGAGTCACTATCTTCTTGGGGAATCCCGTGCCTTGGCGTACTCCGGTTGGATCTACTATACCAGTCGGGGTTGGAGAGTATGTAGTGTAGATATCTAATCAAACCCTCCTTGTGCAAGTCTTATTCCTTGTGAGTGTTGATCATACACCGCACATATGATTAACCAGGCCATTTACTCTTGTGCAAATTTCTAAGCCGATCATATGTTAAAGCTAGTACTCACTCACTTAGTCATTAGTATATTCTTGTTCATTGTCATATTGTTCATTCTTGTATTTATTTTCAGTATTTCTTTTATTGCGTATCTCTTGTACATGTATATGGCATCTTGTATATTCATATTTATTTACTGCTATATATTTTATATCATTGATTTAGAACTACTGTTAGAGATGTACTTCGCTCCATTCCTGACTAAAAAATATTTTTTAGAGGATCCGAGAGATTAGTGTCCAACATACTATAAACTTTGACTTATAGATGGTGCAGACTTGGACCCACTAGTTCTAGAGTGATTGCCAGAAGGTTTATCCGGATCACTAGTTTTCATAGTTAGTTTCTTTAGCATTTTGGTATCGAATTTGTTTTCGGCATATGGTATGAGATTGGATATTATTTCTATTGTTGATAATATATAATATGGATAGTTATGTTAGACTTCCTTGATATCTTCTCGTACTTTTGAATGTGATTGAGTTTTGTGTTGAGATATTATTGGCAGATTTTATATTATTGTGAGATGTTTAGATAGTATAGTTAACCAAGATAGCGTTCTACCGCCGATGCTGCGACGTAGGCTGGGCGTTGTTCCTGACTTACATCCCTACACCGGGTGTGGGTCGTGACATATTTTTTAGTGGTGGTCCATGCAGGTCAGGCTTCGTAAATTATGCGATATCGTGGTAGTACGACGACTTAGTTGTACTATTGTGAGCCTGCGATAGGATATAGGATATAGGCTATAGGATATAAGATATTAGGATGAGAGGATACTCAATCATAAATTTCTTGAGAGATTCCTGAGATGACCCTTTAGAATCTTATTACAATTCCCATTTCAAATCTTTTTCCTTGTTTCTGTCCGCTCTTACTTGTTGTTGTTGAAGTTGATTCTTGGTGATCGGTTATTGAGTTTGATTCTTGGTGATCGGTTGATTTAAATTCTTGTTGTTCATTATTGAGTTTGATTTCATATCGAGAGAAATTTTACGGTCTAAATTACGGTATCATCTTATGACATATGTTGATGAGGACAGTGAGAAAGGTGAAACGTCAGCTTTGGTTATGGAGCATAAAGTTTATCGCATCCATATTAGCTAACATAACGGAAACGTAGGGACCTGACTTCGGATGTACATATCTTAGTTATGAAATTTAGAGTTTCTCGCAGCCATACTGGTTAGCGTAGTGAGGATTCTAGATGACATGATTATAGAGTTGCATACCCTAGTTATGGAATCTATCATTTATCGTAGCTATGCTTACTGACGTGGCAAGGATTCTGAGGGTCACGATTTTAGACAAATGTGTATGATTATCAGATTATATCTTAAATTGGTTCTTAACGTATTATCTCATACTTATTCATTTCTGTTATTATAGGACTTTGTTCCATTGTTCTTTATCTTAACAGTAGAGATACTTTCAGTTCTTTAGTCCAGTTCCTTATAGAGCTTCATTCCATTAGGGTTCCTTGTTAGTATGATAATTGGTGAATTACAATTATTTATGTGTCTTAAGTATCAGTATTGACTGTTGGGAGTGTGGTTTATAAGTTTATAAGTGGTTCTTGGTTGGGCAGGTGAGCAATAGGCATAAATCTAGGAATAACCCATAGTATAGTACTTTATAGCATTAGTTCTATGATAGGAGTCATTATAGATAGTATGGGTACTATTGGTAGAAGGGAGAGTAGAGAGTATCAGTAGTGGCCCCATGAGTTAGTATCAGAGTAAACATGCCAGTTCTAGATAGCCATGAATTCAGATAGTTGGGTGATCTATGTAAATAATTAAGCATCAAGAAAATTATGTTGAAAATCAATGGAGCATAATATTCAATTTGGTGGTTGATACTTGGGTGTGTCAAAAGTAGAGAAATATATATACATCAAGGGTATTAGTGAGTGTGCCATAGTAGAAGAGTAGCCATAAGTGTATGGGAGAGTCTGAGGAAATATAATACATTGTGCTAAAGTAGTAAGACTTGTGTTACAGGTAAAAGTAGAGCGTTGATGTGAGTAGATAGGAGGGTACCAGTATATGACTAGTGATGGGTATATCACCTGATATTGAGTCTAGTGATGTGTTGGAAGCAATATGTGGAAGAGGTCTAGAAATTGTGTGCAAGATGCACAATAGGTGATGAGTGTCTGTGTGAGTTCATGAGTATCAGAAAGTGGAAGCTTGATTGTTAATATTATGTCATGGATTAAGAAATATCAAGATTGGTCATGGAAGATATACAGTATATCACTGATTTGTGTATCCGTCTGTAAAAGGTTTGAGGAGAGATACTATACATCAATAGAGATATGGAACCATATGTCTGCCTACAAGAGTGAAGAAAAACATATGTATTATAGAAGTTAATAACTAGTACATTGGATGCAAGTGATCATGATTTCTAGTGAGTATAATAAGGTGATCTAATGATGAAGCTAGTTTCATTGAACCTTAAGGACATATGTTATGTAATTAGGAAGCTAGTGTTACTATATCAAGAGTGTATTTCTATATCAGGGATTAGTTGAGTAATATGCTAGTAATAGTATGTACCTTGTGTAATGATATTGGATTGGTGCATCAGTTAATATGGATAAAAAAATATTTGGGAGTAATAGTACAAGTGATCCAAGCAGTAGAGGAGGGAGACAATATATATATATATATATATATATATATATATATATATATATATATATATATATATAAGTAAGTAAGTATAGTACCTTGCTAAATTTGATTATAGAGGTCATATGTATCAAAGAATAGTCTGAGGGATATAAGGATACCTGTGAGATATCATGGTATTGTAATAACTAGAAGATAATTGTGTATTTATTGTGATACTAATGTACAGATGAGAACTTTAAGATGATTAACAAATGATAGAGGATGAGTTGTACCAAGTATCAGATAGAAAGAGATACTCTTGTAATAAGAGATGGAGTACCTCAAGTATTATGAAAGTTAAGGCAAGCATTTTAGTAACTAGTATAATAATATAGAGGAGAAACACAAGTAAATTGGTATGAGGATGTCATCTAAAAATACATAAGAGAGTTGGTGCCTTGTGTAGACAGTAACAAGATTTAAGTAAGGCATCCTATTGGGAGTATAAAGTTGGATGAGGGTGTGCTAATAAAATACATGATTGAAAATGTATACAAGTGTTCCTTGCAAAAGATGTCACTACCACATTTTCTAGAAAAGGGTATTTTAGTAATTTTATATTTAATTAAATATTATTTATGATAAATAATTATTTATTATATTATTTAATTGTTGTTAGATGTTAGTTATTTATTTTGGACTTGTGTTAGTGGACCTAACTAGTATAGTTTAGACCATAGACCAACATGTATTAATTGTTAGATTTGAGCCCATTTAGAAAGTCCATGGATTAGGAGGATGATTAAAATTAATTAAACCATTAGACTAGAAGCTTCCCTCCTTAATTATTTCTTTATGAGAGGCCCCAAGGGGTATATTGGATAATTAATAGTGACTTGAGGAGGGGGAAAGGGGGCCGGCCTATAATAAAGGGGGCAATTTGTTTCTCTCTCCACTTTTCATTTAAAAACTAGATCTATAATTTTCCTCAACCAAATTCCTTCATTTCCACTTCATTTATCTACCAAATTTTATCCCAAATCACCATTGAGGCTAGTGGAGCAAGGATCTAGAAGGAGGAAGCAAGGATCAACAAAGGGGAGCAAGGATCGTTGGAGGCCAATTTTATCATATTTGGAAGTTACATTAAAAATCTATCTTTCAATAGGTATAATTTAGTTTTTTTCTATAATTTAGGTTCTAAATCTGAGATTTAACCATGAGAAATCAACCCATATGCATAGGCTACCCATAGGATTTGGTTTTGTGTTCATATGAGGCTTATTGAGAAAGATATGGTACTTTTTGTGTCAATTTTGGAAAAATTTTGAGATTGACAATTGTTGTGTGTGTCAATTGGTCATATAGATTATTTTGGCATGTGCTTGTGTGTTTGGAGCTAGTGTCATATCCACAATTGGGTACGTGTAGGTCGTATCCCAATAATTTGGCGATACGTGTTGATTTGGGGGGGGGGGGTTTCTTCGACACGGGACTTTGAGATGTCCAATTTTGACACGGACACGTAGATTTGTGTTTGACTCTTCGTATTGTTCATAAATAATATATATGAATTACTCGTGTCCTTCGGGGTACGTTTGGATATGTGGTGGACTCGTGTCGCAAGCGTAACCTAGATCTAGTGGGATACGGGGTGATACGTTCTATGTGTTTGTGTAATTTAATGGTAGATCTATTTCTCTTGTGCTCTGATGCATGGAGAGGTATAATTATATATATATATATATATATATATATATATATATATATATATATATATTTGTGTATATATATTTATGTAATATTGTGTCTTAGATCTATGTATCTATGTATATACTATATGTGTATATATTGTTATGTAGCTATTCTTCTATATGTAAGTATATTTATATATTGTAGTATGTATAGATATGTATATGTTAAATAGATATTTATATGTTGTTATATTTATATTTATATAATGTATGTTATATATTATATATGATTATATGTACGTATACGTATGTGTGTTGTTATATATATGTTATTATGTATGAGTATATTACTATGTAGTTATTATGTACATATATATGTTGTAGAGGTGTAAGTATATATTTATATAGTCATTGTTACATGTATTGTAGTTATATGTATATTATTATATATATTATGTGTTATATATATATATATATATATATAATATATATATAATATATATATATATATTAGAGATAGAGGGAGAGCAGAGAGCAATAGCAACAGCAACAGCGTCGCCAAAGCAACAACAACAGCAATAACAGCAGCAGCAACCGCAATAGCGACAGCAGCAGCATCGCCAAAGTAGCAGCAACAACAATAACAAACAGCAGCAGCAACCGCAATAGCGACGGCAGCAGCATCACAAAACAGCAGCAGAAGTAATAGCATACAGCAGCAGTGACAGCAGTTTAGCGACAGTAACATAAACCATCGCAGAAACAACAGAGTATCAGCGGTATCGGTAGTATCAGCGTAAGTGGGCAGCGATTTTTAATGATAGTTTGGCAGTTTTTATTAATATTAGATATTTATATATATAGATATATATGTATATATATGGTAATTAATATATATATATATATGTTCCTAAGTTCCTAATTGTATTTTAGTATACATACGTATAATAATTAGTTGCAACATATATTATAATTACGGGTAGTTAGTATAAGCAAGGTATTGGATATTACCTTGAAAAACCAAGATAAGTATCAAGGTATTTGGGAATACCCAAGCTATTGGGTTTGGGTATCAATAATATGGGTTAGTGTTGTGATACCAAATTGGTTCAAAACAAAGACATATATTTAATATTTGTAATTAGGATTTTTATATATATTAATTGTTTGATATATATATGTAATATTTTACCTATTGATTTATGTATCCAGAGATACGGTATCCTAGTATCCTAAGATATAGTTTTTATGACCTAGACTTTAGTATTTGAATCCAATATTCTTGTATTAGACTTATACAACCAAGAAATATGTAGTTGACCATAGTTTGACTATAGTTGACCATAGTTGAGTTAGAGTTGACATAGTTTAACTTTTGACTTAGATTTAACTTGTTGACCTAGAAGTTGACTAGTTTAACTTATTTCCTTTTCAGAATCTTGTATTGATGTTGTATTCCATATCTAGGTCTTCGAGGCACCGTATCAGACATCTGTGAGACTATTCTTTGGACTTCAGACGAGTACATTCTCTGATAGTTTCTCATTTATGATATCCTCTATGTTTATTGTATCTAGTATAGATATCCATGTTCTCTTGACATGATGGTTACACGGATTGGTATATCCAAATTTTGTCATGAGATGTTATTCCTTGATATATAGTGTATCTTATGTAAGCATTGTTTCATTGATTATCTTGTACATGTACAGACACTGATTCTCTGGAAAAGTCGCTATCTTCTTGGGGAATCTCGTGCCATAGCGTACCGTGATTGGATCTTTTATACCAGTTGAGGGTGGGGAGTACTTTAGTGTAGATATAAGATCATACCCTCATTGTATCAAGTATTGTTCATTGAATAGTATTAATCATACACCACACGTATGATTAGCCAGGCCATATATATTATATCATGTTTCCAAGCTGATCATATGTTAAAGCTAGTACTCACACACTTAGTCATTAGTATTCTTGTTCATTGTTATATTGCTCATTATTGTATTATTCAAGTATTTCTTTATTGTATATCTCTTGTACTTATTATGCATCTTGTATATTCACACCTATTTACTGTTACATAGTTTTTATTATTGATTAGAACTGCTGTTAGAGATGTACTCTGCTCCTTTTCTGACTGGATATATTTTTTCCAAATGACACTGAGGAGTGGTACCCTACACATTATGGACCCCAGAAAATTATGGGCTTAGAGTCAGAGACCCTAGCTCAAGAGGGACTTATCCCGACTGAGACAGATGACCCAAGATTAGTTCCTTCTGAGTATTTTTGTACTGAATTTGTCTCTAGCTTATTTGTTAGCATTCTTTTAGACTCTTTGATGTATTATTTTAGAATCATGAGTTATATATGACTATTTTGATCCTTTATCATATTCGTGCTCGTTTCTATCTTATATCTATGATTGAGTATATTATTATTATTGGTGTCATGACCCGCACCCAAAATTTGGGACACGAGTGAGTGGGTACGTCCAGCCTACGCCATAACATCGGCGGTAGAACGTTGTCTAGGTCACAATACTAGCTAATCAATCTCACACAAATATCCAACTAAATAAGGAGACACAGATATCACAATATAATATAAAAATACTAAATCACAGAACTAAAGCACGATGAGACATCGAAGAAAATAAATAATCAAAATATAACACAAGTCTAATAAAATAATCTAACTCAACAATAACATCCAAGTCTCCAATATGCCGAAAATAAATCTGGTACCATAAACTACTAAAAGAAACTAACTGAATAACTAGTGATCCCGGCTAGACCTCCCAGAATCATAACTGAACTACAAGATCCAAGGCTATAGCTACTCTCCCTGTGGTCCATAAAATATCGGACACCAGTCCTCTAAGTCGCAGCCTGGAAAAATATTTCTAGTCTGGATAGAATGAAGTACATCTCTAATAGTAGTTCTAAATCAATGATATAAACTATGTAGCAGTAAATAGATATAAATATACAAGATGCATATACATGTACAAGAGATACACAAAAAAGAAAATACTAGAAATAAATACAAGAATGAACAATATGGCAATGAATAAGAATACTAATGACTAAGTGTGTGAGTATTAGCTTTAACATGTGATCGGCTTAGGAACTTGTACATAAATAATGGCCTGGTTAGTCATACGTGTGGTGTATGACCAACACTAACATGAAAACAAGACTTGTACATAAAGGGTATGCTCACATATCTACAATAAAATACTCTTCACCCCCGACTGGTATAGTAGATCCAACCCTGGTACGCTATGGCACAGAATTCTCTAGGAAGGTAGCAAATCTCCCCGAGAATCAGTGTCTGTATATGCACAAGATAATCAATGAAACAAGACTTGCACAAGATACACCATATATAAAGGAATAGCATCTCATAACGAGATCCGGATATACCAATCCGTGTAACCATCGTGTCAAGAAATAGGGATATATATATACTAAATACAATGAACATAGAGGATATCATAAACAAGAAACTATCAGAGAATGTACTCGCCTGGGGTCCTGAGCGGACAATACCAATCTCCTGCTCATGTAGTCTCGCAGAGCAATCCAATGGTCCTATATACATATAATGTAATATAATATAGCATCAGCCATTATACTAGCACATACACAACCATAATTATACAATGCTCGAAACTACGCAAAGGTGACAACTAGTCAACTAGCAGGGTCAAGTGTGTGTCTAAATGCGTGGGTGTCAAGTCTATGATTGATGTGCATAATTAGACAGTCAATCACCGACACACGTGTAAGCCAGTACATCGGTGTACACGAGGCAGACAGTTCACTAACATTCAGGGTCACATGGTCATATACAAAAACAGGATATCCATAATTAATACTTATGGTCATACGCAACTATACGGGATATCCGCAGCTATACCTAGTGTCATACAGCAAATATTTATATATTACAGTCATACCTAGTATTAGCATTTAATTACTGAAATATATATTCATATCTTTATATATATCAACTAATATTATATGCATATGCACACACACGTACGAGTACACTAGTCATTGGGTTCACCGATACGGGTCTAAAATTAACCAATAAACCTATCATGAAGCAATATGTTAACCCTACACTATTCACACATGCACACACATAAAATCATGAAGGAGGGCAGTCGAACCTTGGCGTACATGCACGGGGTCGACGATGACAACGATGACGATAATGACGACGATGATGATGATTATGATGATGATGATGATGATGATGATGATGATGATAATGATGATGATGATGATGAAGGTGATGATGATGGTGATGGTGATGATTGTCGGAGACTGCTGGAGGAGAGGAGAAGCGGTCAGGGAGGTTCGACGATGGGAGAGGGGTCAAGGTTGATGGAGGGGTGGTGACGACTGTGCTCAGTCGAGGAGGAGGAGAGAGCAGGAAGAAGAGGTGGTAGTTGCTCGGGAAAAGCCGGGAAGTCGTGGACGGAGGCTGTGGGTAATGGCGGGGAGATGATGATGTGGTGGTATTGAAGGAGAGGGAGATGGTGAAGGAAGTCGGCTACTCCCGTCATCGAGGGGAGAATGGCGGTGACTATAGTTGGCTATAAGGAGCGAAGGGTGGTTCAGGCGACGGAGGAGACCGGGGGTCGATCGGGCTGGGATGGCCTAAGAAAGGAGGGGAGAGGAGGATGTGTCGATCGGGGTGTCGTGGGGAGTGTTGTGGTCGGAGAAGATGACCGCGGGGGAAGTCTGGCAGTGGGAATGTCCTCGGTGGAAGCGCTACCGGGGTCGAGATCAGGTGCTGGCGGTGATGACGACCGGAGAAGGTGTTCAGGCGATCGAGGACAAGGTCTGCGGGTGCTCAGGGTCGGGGATGGTCGTGATGGCCGTGGCTCCGGCTGCGGGGCAGAGGAGGAAGAAGGTGGTTTAGGTTTAGGGATGAGTTTTGATGTAGGTGGAGGATGGTAAGAAAAAAATGAAGGAAAAAAGTTATATATATATGTAGAGAATAGGGTTTGATGTTAGCCTAGGAAATTGGGCCGTCAACCCCAGCTTGGGATTGGGTTTTCCTCTTCATGTAGAAATTTGGTGGGCTAGGATTGTATTGTTTGAAATAAATGGCTAGGATTTGATGAGGGGGAAGGATGTTGAGTGTTACACACTCCAAAATTATGGAAAAATTCATATATGAAGGGGAGGGTTTCTTCATGTGTCTTGACCAATAGGATGATGATACCTCATTGAACTTTTGCAATAAGGTCCCCAACAATTGGAAAATTGTACAGAGAGTGGAAATTGGGATTGGATGAGGGAAAACACCATGTTTGGTGTGATATTATGGCTAGAAAGGGTGTATGATATTTAGTATGAGTCTTGAGGGTGTAAATGAGGGTTTGGTTTGGTATTGGGTCTAGTTTTGGATAAAGTTGGGTCCTTACACCAATTTAATTAAAATTAATGTAATAGGTGTTCTAAAATTAATTGAAAGTACATGGGACTAAAATTAGGTGGGACACAAGTGTCATGGACGTAGATGACTCAGAATAGAATATTGTCATAACTTGGGTTACACAAAATGGGTCAAGATTGTGTCTCCAATTTTGATTGAAACGCACAAAGATACAAGGTTGAATTTATTTGGAATTAAATATAAACGTCGGTAACGAATATTGTGAGACTAAAATGAAGCACAAGAGTGAAAATTTATGAGTTACACAAAGATCAGAATGGAAGAAGGGCACGTCTAGGACAAAGGTATAAAAATGGTGGGAAGGCAAAAGCTAGTGTAGCGCTCCAAATATCGAAGCAATGGTAAGGCACAACTATTAAATAAAATCACAATAATAAATTATAACCCTAAATAATTAATTCTGAAATAATACAAATTAAATTCATAACCCTAAATAATTAATCCCGAAATAATACAAATTAAATTTATAACCCTATATTTTGGTCACAGGTCCAACTAGTGGGCTTCTAGGTCTAGTTCACTAACTCATGCATTAAAGAATACTATATATATAATATATATAATACACAAATTATACAATTATTTAAAATAAATATACAAAATACTTATAATAATAAAAAAGATAAAAATGCCCCTATTTCAGAATGTGGTAGTGACAAGTCTACCCTCCTTAGAAAAATTTTGTCCTCAAAATTTAAGATCCTCAATAGTTGTATTTACCCCTCTCTCTTTTTTTTACCATCAAAATTTAAATTCAACAACCCATATAATCATGAAGTAAATCCATATTCTAATTTTAAAATTCTAAAAATATCATATTCCTGAAAATCTTCAAAATTAAAATCAAATTCCATTCTTATTACAATCTCCTTCAAAATTTTAAGTTAATAACTAAATACTCAAAAATTTAATATCCAATCCTCTAATTTAAATCCAATCAATGTATATTTATAAAATTTAAAATCCTCTCCCAACATTTAAATCCAAGCTATAATCCATTAGTGATCTTATTCCTCGATTTCTTTTTTTTTTTACACAATACTTATAAAATCTACAAATACCACATTTAAGTATAAAGTTAAATTTATATTTTGTAGTCAAATAAATATAATGATAATCTTCTTAAATTTCTCAAAATTTAATGACAAATTCATCATATCATAATCTTCATAAAAATCTATGATTTAACAAAATCGTCAATTCTGCCATATTAAATTCTCAGCTCTTTATTTAAATGAATATTTATTCTCAAAATTTAAGGCATATTGTCTCTCTCTGTCCAGTCATAACCTCTTCATTAATTTTTACCATGGTCAAACCCCCAATAATCAAGTCTAAACAAATCCTACCTACAGTCAAACAACATACAGTCTAAAAAAAATGTGTATGATTTCTGGTTTGTTTTGTCATGGTATTGCAATCTCTGCCAGGGTGTACTACTAACTACATTCTAGCAAAAAAAATACTGATACTAGCTACGGTACTAAGGAATCAATCAATCAACAAACGAAAAAGGAACAGAAGGAAGGAAAAGAACAGAACCTTCTAACACATCAACTGGACATCTTCAACCTCTAACATATACTTAACTCAGGTATATTCACTCACTAATTCCTATCCCTATACACTGATATCCATATCAACTAATCACTAATCCATAAGATATCCATGGATACATCCACATTGCACACACCTATCTATTAATACCAAAATTTGATACGAAGAACCTCTAACACAACCATGGGTCAATGATGCATCCAAAGTTTGATACCTCTATCCCTTTTAGGTACCACAGTTTCTACTACTAACACACCACTGCTAGCTCTCTTACCTACTGTAATTGTTGATACTAGTTGTTCTTATCACTCAAGTGCACACCAAGTGCAACACAGCATACTAAGTACTACTCCCTCTAATACAACTTTAGATGGATACCAAGTCAGTTTGTAGTGTTATATCAAACATGCTCAAGCCAACAGATCCTTACACATGTACTTCATCCACTCACATACTGATATACATTTCTTACTCACTATAAAATTTTATTCTCAAAATAAAATTCTCAAAATTTAACTTCTCGAACAATTTAAAATAAAATGTATATACTTTCCTCAAAAGTCAAATATTCAAATATTAAAATAAAATTTTAATCACTTCCAAAGTCTTTATAGCTTTGACTATGTTTATTGAATTGAATTTAAATCCTCAAAAATTTTAATAACATAAAATCTTAACTCCTCAAAAATTCTTAAAAAATAAAATTTATTTCCAATCTTCAGATTATAAATTTAAATCCACATCTTGTAGTCCAATAGATTTAATTTTAATATTTCTCACTGTCCTCATCAACATATGTTATCAGATAATACCGTAAATTAGTCCGTAAAATTTATCTCGATATAAAATTAAGCTCAACAACGACACCAAGAATTAAATTTAATAACTGATCAATAAGAATCAAATTCAATAACAACAAGTAAGAACGGACGGAAACAAGGGAAAAGATTTAAATTAGAAATTATAATAAGATTCTCAAGGCTCATCCCAGGAATCTCTCAAAAAAATTTATGATTATCCGCTTTCATCCTAGTATCCTACGTCATATATCCTATCGCAGGCATGTAGTAGTACAACTAATATGTCGCACTACCACGACAATGCACAACGTGTGAAGTCTGGCCTGCATGGACCGCCACTAAAAATGTGTCACGAGTCGCACCCGAAATTAGGGGCACGAGTGCATGGGTACGTCCGGCCTACTCCGCAGCATCGACGATAGAACGTTGTCTAGGTCACAATACTAGTTAATCAATCTCACATGAATATCCAACTCCATAAGGAGACACAGATATCTTAATATAATATGAAAAGACTCAATCACAGAACTAAAGCACGATGAGACATCAAAGAAAATAAATAATCAAAATACAATACAAGTCTAATAAAATAATCTAACTCAACAATAACATCCAAGTCTCCAATATGCCAAAAATAAATCTGGTACCAAAAACTACTAAAAGAAACTAACTGAATAACTAGTGATCCCGACTAGACCTCCCAGAATCATAACTGAACTACAAGATCCAAGGCTGTAGCTACTCTCCCTGTGGTCCATAAAATATCGGACACCAGCCCTCTAAGTCGTAGTCTGGAAAAATATTTCTAGTCAGGATAGAACAAAGTATATCTCTAATTGCAATTCTAAATTAATGATATAAACTATGTACAGTAAATAGATGTAAATATACAAGATGCATATACATGTATAAGAGATACACAATAAAGGAAATACTGGAAATAAATATAAAAATTAACAATATGGCGATGAACAAGAATACTAATGACTAAGTATGTGAGTACTAGCTTTAACATATGATCGGCTTGGGAACTTGTACATGAATAATGGCCTGGTTAGTCATACTTCAGCGTATAACCAACACAAACATGAAAACAAGACTTGTACATAAAGGGTATGATCACATATCTACACTAAAATACTTTCCACCCCGACTGTTATAGTAGATCCAACCATGGTACGCTACGGCACGGGATTCTCTAGGAAGGTAGCAAATCTCCCCGAGAATCAGTGTATGTACATGCACAAGATAATCAATGAAACAAGACTTGCACAAGATACACCATATACAAGGAATAATATCTCATGACAAGATCCTGTCACGACCCGCACCCGAAATTTGGGCATGAATCGTGGGTACGTCCAGCCTACGCCGCAGCATCGACGGTAAAACGCTGTCTAGGTCTCAACATAATATATATATCCTGTCAATAGTCTCAACTCCGTACGGAGGACAATGATAATAATCCACAGTTCTATAAATATACTCAATCACAAGCTATATGAAAGAAATGGGCACGAAGAGAATAGAAATAAAGAGTTCAAACATAAACCAAACACAAATAAGTACAACACAAGTCTTGAGTCTAGATGACCTCACAAAGTCACAAAAATAATAATACAACTCAGTCTCAGTCTAAAACAATAATACAGGAAAAATAATCTAAGTACAGGCAGGTAGGATTTCCTCTAGGATAGGCAACTCCTCTGGGATTTCCGGAGTAAAATCTCCCTCTAGACCTGGACAGTAATGGGTGGGGCAAAAGTTCTCCAGGTCCTCTGAAAAATGTTATCCAGTCAGGATTGGAGCGAAGCACAAACACTAACAGCAGTTACATTTAAGTTGACAAAAACTATAAACAGTATAAGAAATACAAGATGAGAATAAATGCTGGAAATATAAAGTACTGAAGGAATGAAATAGAAAATAGAATATCTAGCAATGAACAATATACAGTGGATGCTAGAATAAGTGAATCTGAAATAAAGAATAGACATCTAGCTAAGTGTTTAAAATATCAGTTTATTATGTGATCGGCTTGGGACTAGATCAGGCTGGTTATATATGATTAGCTATGATTCTTGTAGGTCAGGCTAACCATATGGTTAGCTATGATGCATGTAGTGGTTAGGCTAATCATATATAACAGCTATGAAGCATGTAAATGGTCAGGCCGCACCTGACGTGAGAAGTGGGGTGAGCTATGATGCATGTAGTATTTGGATATGATCACATAATATACTAATAGTTTCCCCATCCCCAGCTAGCACGATGGATTCCAATCACGACTCCTCATGATAGGGATCTAGGGTGCTAACTCGTGTATCCATAGTGTCGGAATCAAGTATGTAATACAACTAAATTATAGAAGTAATCAACAAAACGAAAACTGTCAGAGAATGTACTCGCCTGTGGTCCTGAGCAAAGTGTGAGGATCGATGTCCAAAGTGGGATCACAATGACCTATTTGTGGACTATAAATGTTAGATACTAAATTAAGGAATAACATGTTTAGTTAAATAAAAAAATGAGGTTTCTAGGTCATGGCTCAGGCTATACTAGGTTAAATAGGTCTACAAGTCCATTTATTCCATACTAGTCCATACTGGACCAAGCTAGCTAACTAGCCATTACTAGTAGACGGGGTAGTACTAGTAGCTAAGGTATACTAAACACCATTCTAGAGATATTTATACCCATCTAAATATATAAAATAGTATTGTATATATAGTTCTTAACTCTTTACTAAAGTGATACCTACTGATACTAACCACTCTGTTAGGCACATCCTGAACTGACTGCACACACACACACTACTAGGATACTGAGACACACAGTTACACCCATAGGTTTCCAGGTTCACTTACACACTAACATTCACACACAGCACACTCTATTGAACCTAACCAAATGCACACACACAGGTATTTTCTAATACACAGACACTTAAGGTTCACTCACTCACACAGTATTTCTAACATGTATACTGATACAACTCAACTCACCGACACACTACACTCACATAGGCATTCTCACCTAGACACTCTGAGAACTCACAGGAACTCTACTGTAGAATGAAGGGAAACCTGGGACACACACACACTAATTCCTAACTGACACACAGTAACTCCCACTGACACAGGATCATCTAACTAATACACACAAGTTTAAATCTGCACACACTGACTGACATGTGTAAACACTCAGCCATGGGAATACCCAGCTAGTACCTATTGAACCTGGGGAAATCGCTCCACAGTGAGGCACAAGTCACTGATACTCACGGGTTCTCATTCACTCAGGCATACACAGACACTAGTTATTGAATACACACACACTAGCACTTAGCTAGGCTCCTTGACACATAACACTCTGATATATACGACTCTACACACATATCCTCACTAATACACAGGTATTAATCCAACTGAGACACAGGAACTCACAGCATCCTCAATGTTCACCCTTCTCACAGAATTACACACACACACTAGTTAACTACACAGGAACACACACTAGAATTCACACACACTATACTGACCTACACACACACACCCAATACACAGAACTTAAATTCTTACACAACAGGTATTACCACACTGAGTGCTCACTCACAGGTAGGTTACACAGTTGAATTTTTGCTACACACTGAGAAACACACACACCCAGATACATTCTAAACTGACTGATACTGATACACACAGGTTATAATTTCAACACTGTGAACTTAGGAACTCAAACACACTAGAGTTCACTGAGACAAAAAATACTGCTACCTTTGAACACTCACTGAGTTCTCACTGTATAGGTACCTACAGCACACAGTATACACTGATTACTAACCACCTCACTGAAACCTAAACATCTACACATCATTGGCACACACTATCTCAAGGGAACCCGACTGCACAGAACCTACACACAAGTTCCCTACCGTGTCCGATACACTGAGACACAGTGCACAAAACCCATATTGGACAGGAACCAACACAGTTTCATACTCGACTGTGCACACAGGTTTACCCCCAAATCCTGATTTCCACCTCAAGAACTCCAAAACCTAATCCAAATCCTTAGAATTCGAGATCTAGACTAGAGATAGGAGACAAAATCATATATATTAGTAAACCCCTAGAATTAGGATTCCCGAAATTGGGACAAAACCAAACGTAGGTCACCAAAATCTAATTTCTCCTAGGTCTTCATGATAAAATCCCTAAAATCGAAACCTACACAACAAGGTGGGTTCCTAATAACCAACTACAACAGAAAACAGGAATTAAATGGATAAAAATCGGATTTTACCTATCGGAAGATGGTTTCCCAATGGAGGTTCTTCTTCTCCAAGACTTCTTGACCCAAGCTCCTTGTTTCCTTTACTTTGGAGGAGGAAGATGGAATCCCTAGGTCTGGATTCCGAATTTGGGGGTGGGGGAAATGGTTTTCAAAGGGAGGCTAGGGTTTTCTTCTTTCTTCATGAAGAATGGTTGAGGGAGGCTCCCCTTTATAACAAAGGCTAGGTTTAGGGTTCCTAATGTAAGGGTTAAGCTAATCCTTCATGTTAAGTCATGAAGAATTTAATTAACTTAGGTTTGGTCCTCTCTAGGGTTCTAACTTCCTAATTCAAAAAATGTAAATTAGGGTTTAGTCAACAGGGTTAGACCTAAAGAGTTTCTAGGGTTTAACCTAAAACCAAACATCAAGAACAACATATAATTAATATATAAAACTTAGCATATTAATTAAATACATAATTAATCAAATAGAGAAAATTACACTAATGCCCTAATCTGGAAATGTGGTAGTGACAAGTCTACCCTCCTAAAAAAATTTCGTCCTCGAAATTGAATTGAACTAGAACAAGAATGAAATCAGAAAAGGAAATATACCTCAAGTCTAGAAGAGATACGGGTATTGCTAGCGCATTTCGTCCTCTCTCTCCCAGGTCGACTCCCCTGGAGAGTGATGTCTCCATGCAACACGAACCAAAGGAAAAGTCTGGTTCCGCAACACCTTCTCTCTGCGATCCAAGATCTCTACGGGCTGCTCAGGGTAGCTGAGAGTCGGACCAACCTCGATCTCCGAGTGATCAAGTACGTGACTAGGGTCTGCCATATACCGCCTCAGCTGTGACATGTGGAACACATCATGCACTCCCTCTAGTGCAGGCGACAAGTCTACTCTATACGCCACTGCACCTACCCTCGCAAGAATACCGAAGGGTCCGATGTAGCGTGGGCTAAGCTTCCCGCCTCCACCAAAATGAATCGTGCCACGCGTTGGAGAAATCCGTAGGAATACTAGATCGCCAACCTAAAATAAAACAGTCTCAACACGCAGTCCAAACAAACAAACACAAGCCAGAAAAATAACAATTTATACCTGAAACTCAAGGGGTCTACGGTAGCTGTCGGCCCAATGCCGCTGTTTGTCCTGCGCCACTCGCAGTCTGTCTCTGATGAGTTTTACCTTTTCTGATACATCCACGACCATTTTTGGTCCTAGCAAGGCTCTCTCTCCAACATCGTCCCAAGATAACGGTGTACGATACCTCCATCCATAAAGAGCCTCAAATGGTGACATCTTGATACTGGCCTGGTAGCTGTTGTTGTAAGCAAACTCTACCAGGTGCAGATGATCCTCCCAAGAACCTCCGAGATATAAAACGCAAGTGCGTAGCATATCCTCGAGAGTCTGAATAGTCCTTTCAGACTGCCTGTCTGTCTGGGGGTGGTATGAGGTACTGAACTTGAGCTGAGTGCCCAAGCTAGCCTGCAGACTCCTCCAGAAGTGGAAAGTAAAACGACTATCCTGATCCGAGATGATGCTCACAGGAACTCCATGAAGCCTAACGATCTGTCGCACGTACATCTCTGTTAGCCTCTCTGTCGACGTGCCCACCTTGAAAGGTAAGAAGTGGGCTGATTTGGTCAACCTGTCCACGATGACCCAAATTGCGTCCTTCCCTCCTGCAGAACGCGGAAGCCCTAAAACAAAATCCATGGTCACGTGCTCCCACTTCCACTCTGGGATAGGTAAAGGTTGAAGCAATCCACCTGGCCTCTACCGGTCCGCCTTTACCTACTGGCACACTAGACACCGGGATACGAAGCGTGCTACCTCGCGCTTTATTCCATACCACCATACGTGCTCCCTCAAGTCTTGATACATCTTGTTGGCACCGGGATGCATCGAGTACTGAGAGCGGTGTGCCTCCTGCAAAACCTCCTCGTGCAGCTCCCCGCTCGGCACACACATCCTCGTGCCGTGCCATAAAGAACCATCATCTGCGATAGTAAAGTCGTCCGACAATCCTGTCCGAACCTGTGCTCTGATACTCCTCAGAGCCTCATCATCGTACTGCGCAGCTCTGATCCTGTCCATCAGCTCGGACTGTATCTACAATCCCCACATCTGAATCTAAGTACCGGAAACTAATACCTCAACCTCCAAGCTTTCCAGATCAGCCAATAAATGTCTATCTGTCGTCAAGTTCATAGCCATCGGATACCTGCTCAAGGCATCGACGACTACGTTGGCCTTCCCTGGGTGATACTGCAATGAGATATCGAAGTCCTTTATCAACTCCAACCACCTCCTCTGCCTCATGTTCAGCTCCTTCTATGTGAACACGTACTTCAAGCTCTTGTGGTCTGTGAAGATCTCCACACGCTCTCCGTACAGGTAATGTTTCCACAGTTTTAGAGCAAAGATAACTACTTCCAACTCCAAATCGTGGGTGGGGTAGTTCTTTTCATGAGGACATAACTGCCTGAAAGCATAGACAATTACCTTCCCGTGCTGCTGAAGAACACATCCCAGACCCTTCCCTGAAGCATCACTGTAGATGGTGAAACCACCTGTCCCGGCTGGCAACGTCAAAACTGGAGCTGTCGTCAACCTCTTCTTCAGGTCATCAAATGCGGCCTGGCAATCCTCCGTCCAGACAAAATCCACATCCTTCCTAGTCAGCCTGGTCATCGGCACTGCAATCCTGGAGAAGTCTTGTACAAACCTCCTGTAGTATCCTGCTAGCCCGAGAAAACTCCTGATCTCAGCTACCGAACTGGGGGTAGTCCACTACTCCACTGCCTCGATCTTCTGTGGGTTAACCGAGATTTCGTCACCCGATACCACATGCCCAAGAAATTCAACCTTGTCAAGGAAGAATTTACACTTTGAGAGTTTCCAGTACAGCTCCTCCCTCTAGAGAGTCTCTAAGACCAACCTCAAGTGCTCTTCGTGCTCCTCCGGGGTCTTGGAATACACAAGAATATCGTCGATGAACACCACCACGAACTTGTCAAGGAACTGGTGTAACACCTTGTTCATCAGGTTCATGAATACTGCCGGTACATTGGTTAAACCAAATGGCATTACCATGAACTCAAACTGGCCGTATCTGGTCAGAAAGGCTGTCTTCGGCGTGTCTTCTCTCTTCACCTTCACCTGGTGATAGCCTGACCTCAAATCTATCTTTGAAAACACCTTCGCCCTGCTCAACTGATCGAAAAGATCATCTATCCTCGGCAGCGGGTATTTGTTCTTGATAGTGAGGTTGTTCAAAGCTCTATAATCAATGCACATGTGCACCGTGCTGTCCTTCTTCAGTACGAATAATACCGGAGCTCCCCATGGTGAAGAACTGGATTTGATGAAGTCTTTGTCCTGCAGCTCCTCAATTTACTTCTTCAGTTCTGCCAGCTCGCTGTTGTCGACCCTATTGACATGTTGTGAAATGGGCTCCACTCCTAGAACCAAGTCTATAGAGAATTCAACATCTCTGTCTAGCGGCAAGTCTGGCAACTCCTCTGGAAATACATCCAGGAACTCCGCTATCAGAGGATGTGGCAACTCCTCTTCTTCCGCCCTGGCTCCGCAAAATGTGCTCCTGCTCTGTTCCGCTGCTTCTCTGGCGACCTCAAACTCCGGCTCTCCTGGTGGTCTAAATAATACTCTGCCTCTATAATAATCTATAGTAGCATGATGCCTACTCAACCAGTCCATTCCGAGTACAATATCGTACCTCGGAAGTGGCATGACGAGTAAGCTCACGCTCAACTCTCGGCCTCCCACTGACACCCTTCGGTCCTTGCAATAATCACGGACTAGGATAATACCTCCACCAGTCATGATCTTGCAAGTCCTAGCTAATGGTTCTATCTCTAAATGATGTCAAAGTGCAAAAGATACAGACACAAAACTATGGGAAGCGCCAGAGTCGAATAAGGTAAAAGCGGGAATACAATCGAGAAAAACTGAACCTGTAATCAAATCTCCCGCTGGCTCGACCTCCTCGACTGCCATGGCGTATGCTCGCCCCTGGGGTGCACCTCTCTGCTACTGGTGCTGAGCAAACCTCTGATGTTGCGGTAGAAGTAGTCCCCTTTGTTGTTGGCCTCCTGGTACGGCAGGTACCCTATCCGTCCTCTCTGTACGGCTGCTCCACCCTGACCTGGACGAGTCTGGATGGTAGGGCAATCCTTCAGCTGATATGTCGTCGAACCGCAGGACAAATATGTGCCCAACCTCTTCCTGCAGATCTCTCTGGTGTGTCCTGCCTTCCCGCAGTACGCACACTGGATGGCGGGCTGAGTCTGTCTCTGCTGCTGATGTTGGACCTGCCCTCGGGCTGGTGCCTGGTGCTGTTGGTGCTGCTGCTGATAGGGCCTCTGCTGCTGCTGATAGTGTGGACGCTTGCCCGATCCCGCACTACTGTTTGCTCCTCTGGAAATATCGCATCCCCTCTTGGGCCTGAGGTCCAAGTCGTCCTCGGCTATCTGGGCATCCATCAATATGCCTTCGAAGGTAGCGGTGCGAAGTCCCGACGTGCGAGACTTGATCTCCCTTGCCAGCCCCTTTCTGAACTTTCGGGCCCTGTCCCCTAAATCTCTAATCATCGACGGTGCGAAGCGGCTTCGGCGGCAAAACTCTGCGGCATACTCATCGACGGACGAGCTCCCCTGGACTAAGTCATGGAACTGACTCTCCAAGGCTCCCAGGGCAACATCGGGAAAGAACTTCTCCTTGAAGAGCTCCCTGAAAGCCTCCCAAGTGAGTCCCCCGTCAAAGAGTCTCGACTCCGTGCGAAACCACGTCAGGGCGATGTCGAACATCTGGCTGTCGGCGGCCTCGATCTGAAGGGCCTCCGAAAGCTGCGCCAAGCGCATGTTTCTCTCGATGTCCTCTAGCCAATCATCGGCGTAGAGTATCCCTTCTGTCCCCTTGAACTCCCGAGGCATCATCCTCTTGAAGTCCACAATGGTGCCTGGCCTCTGGTGATACTGGCCAGGATGCTGCTGCTGCTGGGCGACTCTCTCCATATCCTGGAGAGCCACCTGATGAGCATTCTCTATGCTCACCCTCATCATCTCGGTCTGGGCCTGATGTGCCTCAGCCTGCACCCTCTGGGCCTCTGCCGACGTCCTCTGGGCATCGACCATGCCCTGAATCAAAGCGAACATTTGTGCCCCATCGACGGGCACATCTCCTGGGAACTGCGTCGGTGGTTGTGGTGGTAGAGGCTCCGTCGTAGCTATGGGGACCCTCTGAACAGGTGGAGGAGGACCCCCGAATAGTGCAGACACTCCCACATGCACTGGAGATGTAGGAGATACTGCAGATGTCTGTCCGGCAGGGCGAGAGGTGGCAGACCTCTCTGACTCTGCTGCTCCGAGTCTCAGGGACCTGGTCCTCGACGGCATCCTGAAGATAGATCGAAAGATTTAATTAAGGCAATAGACATGATATCATCAAGAAAGGACAGTAAATTTCTAAAGGAAATAATCATTAAGAGTAGTATTATAAGAATCAGAAATTTTCTAATTGTGATTGAGCATATTCTCGGCCTAATTCCTATTTCCTAAAACAGGCTCGTAGCAATACTCTAAGCGAGCACCACTACAATATCACTCTAAATGTGAATCTAGACCTGCATGGGCCACCACTAAAAATGTGTCACGACCCGCACCCGAAATTTGGGCATGAGTCGTGGGTACGTCCAGCCTACGCCGCAGCATCGGCGGTAGAATGCTGTCTAGGTCTCAACATAATATATATATCCTGTCAATAGTCTCAACTCCGTACGAAGGACAATGATAATAATCTACAGTTCTATAAATATACTCAATCACAAGCTATATAAAAAAAATGGGCACCAAGAGAATGGAAATAAAGAGTTCTAACATAAACCAAACACAAATAAGTACAATACAAGTCCTGAGTCTAGATGACCTCACAAAGTCATAAAAATAATAATACAACTCAGTCTCAGTCTAAAACAATAATACAGGAAAAATAATCTAAGAACAGGCAGGTAGGATCTCCTCTAGGATAGGCAACTCCTCTGGGATTTCTGGAGTGAAATCTCCCTCTAGACCTGGACAGTAATGGGTGGGGCAAAAGTTCTCCAGGTCCTCTGAAAAATGTTATCCAGTCAGGATTGGAGCGAAGCACAAACACTAACTGCAGTTTCATTTAAGTTGACAAAAACTATAAACAGTGTAAGAAATACAAGATAAGAATAAATGCAGGAAATGTAAAGTACTGAAGGATATAAAATAGGCAATAGAATATCTAGCAATGAACAATATACAGTGAACGCTAGAATAAGTGAATCTGAAATAAAGAATAGACATCTAGCTAAGTGTTTGAAATATCAGTTTATTATGTGATCGGCTTGGGACTAGATCAGGCTGGTTATATATGATTAGCTATGATTCTTGTAGATCAGGCTAACCATATGGTTAGCTATGATGCATGTAGTGGTCAGGCTAATCATATATAACAGCTATGAAGCATGTAAATGGTCAGGTCGCACCCGACGTGAGAAGTGGGGTGAGCTATGATGCATGTAGTGTTTGGATATGATCACATAATCTACTAATAGTTTCCCCATCCCCAGCTAGCATGATGGATTCCAATCACGACTCCTCATGATAGGGATCTAGGGTGCTAACTCGTGTATCCATAGTATCGGAATCAAGTATGTAATACAACTAAATTATAGAAGTAATCAACAAAATGAAAACTGTCAGAGAATGTACTCGCCTGTGGTCCTGAGCAAAGTGTGAGGATCGATGTCCAAAGGGGGATCACAATGACCTATTTGTGGAGTATAAATGTCAGATACTAAATTAAGGAATAACATGTTTAGTTAAATAAAAAGATGAGGTTTCTAGGTCATGGCTCAGGCTATACTAGGTTAAATAGGTCTACAAGTCCATTTATTCCATACTAGTCCATACTGGACCAAGCTAGCTAACTAGCCATTACTAGTAGACTGGGTAGTACTAATAGCTAAGGTATACTAAACACCATTCTAGAGATATTTATATCCATCTAAATATATAAAATAGTATTGTATATATAGTATCTTAACTCTTTACTAAAGTGATACCTACTGATACTAACCACTCTGTTAGGCACATCCTGAACTGACTGCACACACACATACTACTAGGATACTGAGACACACAGTTACACCCATAGGTTTCCAGGTTCACTCACACACTAACATTCACACACAGCACACTCTATTGAACCTAACCCAATGCACACACACAGGTATTTTGCAATACACAGACACTTATGGTTCACTCACTCACACAGCATTTCTAACATGTATACTGATACAACTCAACTCACCAACACACTACACTCACATAGGCATTCTCACCTAGACACTGTGAGAACTCACAGGAACTCTACTATAGATTGATGGGAAACCTGGGACACACACACACTAATTCCTAACTGACACACAATAACTCCTACACTGACACAAGATCATCTAACTAATACACACAAGTTTAAATCTGCACACACTGACTGACATGTGTAAACACTCAGCCATGGGAATACCCAGCTAGTACCTATTGAACCTGGGGAAATCACTCCACAGTGAGGCACAAGTCACTGATACTCACGGGTTCTCATTCACTCAGGCATACAAAGACACTAGTTATTGAATACACACACACTAGCACTTAGCTAGGCTCCTTGACACATAACACTCTGATACACACGACTCTATACACATATCCTCAATAATACACAGGTATTAATCCAACTGAGACACAGGAACTCACAACATCCTCAGTGTTCACCCTTCTCACAGAATTACACACACACACTAGTTAACTACACAGGAACACATACTAGAATTCACACACACTATACTGACCTACACACACACACCCAATACACAGAACTAAATTTCTTACACAACAGGTATTACCACACTGAGTGCTCACTCACAGGTAGGTTACACAGTTGAATTTCTGCTACACACTGAGAAACACACACACCCAGATACATTCTAAACTGACTGATACTGATACACACAGGTTATAATTTCAACACTGTGAACTTAGGAACTCACACACACTAGAGTTCACAGGGACAAAAAATACTACTACCTATGAACACTCACTGAGTTTTCACTGTATAGGTACCTACAGCACACAGTACACACTGATTACTAACCACCTCACTGAAACCTAAACATCTACACATCATAGGCACTCACTATCTCAAGGGAACCCGACTACACAGAACCTACACACAAGTTCCCTACCGTGTCCGATACACTGAGACACAGTGCACAAAACCCATATTGGACAGGAACCAACACACAATTTCATACCCGACTGTGCACACAGGTGTTTGTGGTTATTTAAACGAAAAGAATAGGAATGTATTCGATATGGGGGTTTACACGGAACCTGCCTTCTTTTGTTTACAAACAAACTTGTACAATGTAATCCTATACGAGGATGTGGGAGTACAATTTATTTAATCTGGGTAGATATTGCTATAGGTGTTTGATCTGAGATCGATCACTTTAGCCCTTGGACCACACAATGTTGAAGAAGTGCCGTAGGAGACAGGAAGCAGCTTCGAAGGTTGCAGAAGAGGGTGGATGCACGATGCTGAAGTCGTCGATTCCTACTCCTTTCCTGAGCTCCGGGTGCTCTCTCTCTCTCTCTCTCTCTCTCTCTCTCTATCTCTTTTTACCAATTCTTCGACCTGGTTCGATCTTCCAAATTGTCGACCTTGTTCTCCATTGATAGGGGTCTCTATTTATAGAGTTTTGGTGACAGTGACCACTCCATCGGTGTAACAACCGAGGAGTGGAAAGTACAGCACCCTTTTACACAACGGTTAAAGTAACCAATGCCTACGTATAGATAATCTTTTGAATGAGCGTATAACGCGGGTCCAACTAAGGGGACACAACGCGTACAATTGCTACTAAGATCACGGCGTAAAAGCCACGTAGGTAGGTATCCATTGTGTAGCAGAGGTTGGCATAGAAGCCAAATGTCTGTCACCATAGCATAGAAGCCAAGTAGGCATAGAAGCCGAGCAGGCATAGAAGCCGAACAGGCATAGAAGCCGAACAGGCATAGAAGCCGAGCAGGCATAGAAGCCGAGTAGGCATAGAAGCCGAGCAGGCATAGAAGTCGAGTAGACATAGAAGCCGAGTGGTCGTAGAGACTGAGTGGTCGTAGAGACTGAGTGAGCACAGATCCTGAATGGGCGTAGAAGCCGCTGCGTACTGTGCTAGAATGGGCGTAGGAGCCGTGTGAGCACAGATCCTGAAGGGGCGTAGAAGCCGTCGCGTACCGTGCTGATGTGGACGTCTTAGCAGGAATTACGGCTTTTTGGAGATATAATCGAATCTCTTGCAGGGATTTGCCACCATCTTATGCATTAAATGCGGAGGCATATTTTGAAGGTCTGCAGCCCTTCTGTGCACCCGTCGCAGAGAAGTGTCTTGAGAGAAACTGTCACCGCTCTGTGCAATTTAGACGTGGAGACGTGCCTCGAGTCCCGTACGAGGTGCAGCTTTTGATGTGGCAGGCGGTTTGCCTGCTGCGGAGCGTAAAATAGCTCATGTTTGCCTGTGTAAAACAGGGCAGCGTATTCCCTTATACGTGAAAGAGCAGTTTATGCTGTGGGGACTCTAGTAAACGACGGTTTGGTGATGCTTTAACCAAATCCTCTGCACTAAATGCCGAGATCTGCCATCATACTGTGGGGTGCGTCCCGAGGGGTCTGCCATTGTTTCCAGCCGTCGTCTGGGTAGCCGTGCAGCACTTTTTGTCAGGAGTCAGAGGTCAGATTCACTGCGTGACTTGACAGGTTCATTTCGGGGAGGACGAAGCGTTCCTCGTACGCATTAACGTTGCTTTGAGAGCGGTTGAGTTTTACGCCATGGAGGCGATGAAGAACTCTGTTTTACGTTGGAGCGGCTTGGACGTACTGCACTTACGCGGATGGTCCTTTGAGCTTATACTTCATGCCGTATTTTAGCGGAGAAAGCTCTGTTGCACGATTGATGGCTCTGAAGGCCTCCGTTTACGCTGCTCTGCATCAAGAGGCTGCGTAGCTCTTCCCAGTATATTTTTCATGCTTCTACAAGACCCCCTTCAAAGCTTTTAAATTCCTCGGAATTTGAAACGCTTTGAATGAAGCATGAACGGCCCCTCGTAACTCAAAACATTTCTGAATGGAGCGCTGAAACGGTCGATGCGGACTTTATGGAAGATTTATTGGGGACCGCTGTGATCTTTTTTGCCTATAAAAAGGCTGGGGGGTGAACCTGTTCTCACCACATTCCCATCACCATGCAGAGATGATCGCCGGAGTTCGTCGGGTCGACCTGGGGAAGAAGGAGATCATGTTCTTCCAGCATGTAGGAAGCCGAAAAAGATGGCATTTTCGAGCAAATGTCTACTGCAACGATGGATCATGGAAGGATATCTTAGCCTCCCTTGCTCGGGATAATCAGCAACTTTGTATGGTGGTTCTTCCGGGAGAGGGAAGGATGATATTTTACCATACTGTTTGTAAGTTGTATCTCTTCTTCTGAGATCCCCGCGGACGAGATTAGACAAACCGTAATCTATCATCCTCGATCGAGTTGGGTAGAAGATACCTCAACTGGATCGGCCATGGCGAATGGAGGATCTTCTTGTTCATAACTGTGGTAGTCGATGAACTATCCTCGAAGAAGAGGAAGATCTCCACCCATGCGAGAACCTGTCAGGACAGCTTCTGGGCGATCTTCGGACGACGAGGGAGTATCTCCTTTGTAGATAGAGTTTCCCTCAGATGTAATCATGAAAATAAAAAAAAACCCTTGTAGATTGGATTTCTCTCATATGTAATCATGATTTTGATCTTTAATAAAATCATCTTGCTTCTTCATATGATCATCTTGCCATACGTTGCTGTGAAGTCTGAATATGTATAGTTTCAACACGTCTGAATCTTTACGCCGACTCTGTAGAAAGAGTGCTAGGTCCTGTCCTTTACGCATAACGAATAGTCCATAGAACGCTGTAGAGCATTTTGAATATTTTAGAACTGTCCTGTTGCTAGGACCGAGGAACCGCGTAGAGCTCTGAACTTCTGATGAATAGAATTTTTGTTCAGACTTTGTCTTTAAGAGTGACTTCTCAAAAATCCCTTGGGACAGGATCGAGGAATGGCTGTCAAAACTCAGTTTGCCATCTTGGTAGATGAGACGTTCAGACTGGAGTCTGGATGAACCTCCAATTGACCCGAGAAGAGTAATTTCTCAATGTTTGAACTCTTGTATGCTTCGGGTACTTGGGATGCTTTGGGTCAAGAACGAGTATCTTCTGTGTGAACTCTTTGCAATCGATCGCCTTGGGGACTATTTCGAATATACGGAAAGTCGTGGAGCACGAAATCATCAGTCTGTAACCTCTAGGCCAAAAATACCATCGAGCGCGGAATCGTAGACTTGTGGTTCCTGTGCATAAAGTTATAGGTTTGTTGCCTCTCGAGCATTAAAGCTACCGAGCATAAAGGCATCCGGGCATAAAACCATAGACTTATAGCTGTCAAACGTAAAGCTGTAGATTCATAGCCGTCGAGCGTAGAAAGCTCCTTTAGTGTAGGACTGGAGATCTGTAGCCTGTGAGCGTAGAACACCATCGAGCGTGAAATCGTAGACTTGTGGTTCCTGTGCGTAAAGTCATAGGTTTGTTGCCTCTCGAGCATAAAAGCTACCGAGCACAAAGGCATCCGGGCAAAAACCATAGACTTATAGCTGTCGAACGTAAAGCTGTAGATTTGTAGCCGTCGAGCGTAGAAAGCAGGTGGACGAATTGCAGGATAAGGGGTTTATCAGATCGAGTTCTTCACCATGGGGAGCCCCGGTATTGTTTGTACCGAAGAAGGATGGATCGGTGCGCATGTGCATTGATTACAGGGCTTTGAATAATCTCACTATCAAGAATAAGTATCCTTTGCCACGGATTGATGATCTGTTTGATCAGTTGAGTGGTGCAAAGGTATTTTCTAAGATAGATTTGAGATCAGGCTACCATCAGGTGAAGGTGAAGCCGGAGGACATACCGAAGACTGCTTTTAGAACTCGGTATGGTCAGTACGAGTTTATGGTGATGCCGTTTGGTTTGAATAATGTACTGGCAGTATTTATGAACTTGATGAACAAGGTGTTCCACCAGTACCTTGACAAGTTCGTGGTGGTGTTCATCGACGATATACTCATATACTCGAGGACACCGGAGGAGCATGAGGAGCATTTGAGGATTGTGTTGGATGTGCTGAGGAAGAAGAAGTTGTATGGAAAGTTGTCCAAATGTGAGTTTTCTTGGACAAGGTAGAATTCTTGGGGCATGTTGTGACTGGTGATGGTATTTCAGTGGATCCGAAGAAGATTTTAGCAGTGGAATCTTGGAAGACTCCGAGTTCGGTAGCAGAGATCAGGAGTTTCTTGGGATTGGCAGGCTACTACAGAAAGTTTGTGCAAGATTTTTTGAGGATTGCCGAGCCGATGACCAGACTCACAAGGAAGGATGTGGAGTTTGTTTGGACGGAGGATTGCCAGGTTGCTTTTGAAGAGTTGAAGAAGAGGTTGACGTCTGCTCCTATTTTGACGTTGCCATCAGGGTCCGGAGGTTTCACTATTTATAGTGATGCATCGAAAAAGGGTTTAGGTTGTGTTCTTCAGCAGCATGGGAAAGTGATTGCCTATGCATCCAGGCAATTGCGTCCTCATGAAAAGAACTATCCTACCCATGATTTGGAGTTGGCAGCTGTCATATTTGCCTTGAAGTTGTGGAAACATTATTTGTACGAAGAGCGTGTGGAGATCTTCACAGACCACAAAAGCTTGAAGTACGTTTTCACGCAGAAGGAGTTGAACATGAGGCAGCGTCGGTGGTTGGAACTGATGAAGGATTTTGATATTTCTTTGCAATATCATCCTGGGAAAGCTAATGTAGTTGCCGATGCTTTGAGCAGGTATCCGGTAGCTATGTTCTTAACGCAGGATCGATATTTGTTGGAGGACTTGGAGAGCTTGGGCATTGAGGTAATTGTTCCTAGTGGTGCTATGCAGATATGGGGATTGTAGATACACTCAGATTTGATGGACAGAATCAAGGCAGCACAGTATGATGATGTATCTTTGAGGAGTATCAGAGCTCAGGTGAGAGCAGGATTGGAGGATGATTTCACTATTTCAGAGGATGGATCTTTGAGGCATGGAGTTAGATTGTGTGTGCCTAGTGGGGAGTTGCGAGAGAAGGTGTTGCAGGAAGCACATCGCTCTCAGTATTCCATACATCCAGGTGCTAACAAGATGTATTGGGATATGCGAGAGAGTGTGTGGTGGTATGGCATGAAGAGGGGAGTGGCACAGTTTGTATCCAGATGCTTAGTATGGCAGCAGGTGAAAGCCGAGAGGCAGAGGCCAGGAGGTTTACTTCAGCCATTACCCATTCCAGAGTGGAAGTGGGAACACATTACTATGGATTTTGTGTCCGGACTTCCACGATCTCCTGGAGGGAAAGATGCAATTTGGGTCATTGTTGATAGGTTGACCAAGTCGGCCCACTTTTTGCCTTTCAAGGTGGGTTTGTCTACGGAGAAGCTGGCAGAGATGTATGTGAGGCAGATCGTTAGGATACATGGAGTTCCCGTCAGCATAGTCTCAGATCGAGATAGTCGTTTCACTTCTCATTTCTGGAGGAGTTTGTAGGAGAGTTTGGGCACTCGGCTCAAATTCAGTACTGCATATCATCCCCAGACAGATGGGCAGTCAGAGAGGACTATCCAGACTCTCGAGGATATATTGCGCACTTGTGTACTAGATTTCGGGGGTTCTTGGAAGGACCATCTCCATTTGGTAGAGTTTGCTTACAACAACAGTTACCAGGCCAGTATAGAGATGTCACCTTTTGAAGCTCTATATGGTCGGAGGTGTCGTACTCCTTTGTCTTGGGAAGATGTTGGAGAGAGAATTTTGCTTGGGCCAGAGATGGTTGTGGATGCAGCGGAGAAGGTTCATTTGATCAGAGACAGACTTCGAGTGGCGCAGGACTGACAGCGGCATTGGGCCGATAGCCATCGGAGACCTTTAGAGTTTGAGGTATAGTTTAGATTTTGTTTGTGCTTGTTCTTGTTTGTTATAGATTAAGTTCTTAAGATGGTGTTTTGTTCTAGGTGGGTGGTTTGGTGTTTTTGAGGATTTCTCTGACACGAGGCACGATTCGCTTCGGTGGAGGCGGAAAGCTTAGTCCGCGATTCATCGGACCTTTCACTATTCTAGAGAGGGTCGGTGCAGTTGCTTATAGACTAGACTTGCCACCTGCATTGGAGGGAGTGCACAACGTGTTTCATGTGTCGCAGTTAAGACGATACGTGGCAGATCCTAGTCATGTATTGGATCACTCGGAGATAGAGGTGGGCCCTACTCTTAGCTATCCAGAGCAGCCAGTTGAGATTCTGGATCGGAGAGAGAAGATGCTGAAGAACCAGACTATTCCTTTGGTGCGTATCGCATGGAGGCATCACTCTCCGGGGGAGTCTACCTGGGAGAGAGAGGATGATATGCGAGGGCGTTATCCATATTTGTTTGTACCTTGAGGTATGTTAATTCTCTAGTTATGTTCTGTTCATTGTAATGTTTTGTTCATTAGTTAGTTGTGATTCTTTAGTTCTGTTTTGTGATTTTCTGGGGGTAGTTTTCGTCTTTGAATTTCGAGGACGAAATTATTTTAAGGAGGGTAGACTTGTCACTACCACATTTTAGGAAAAAGGGTATTTTAGTAATTTCCTATTTAAATAAATATTGTGCATGATAAATAATTTTTGTTGTATTATTTAATTATTGTTGGATGTTATTTAATTATTTTGGACTTATTTTAGTGGACCCAACTAGTTTAGTTTGGACCCATGGACCAACATGAATTAAATAGTTAGATTTGGCCCATTTAGAAAGCCCATAATTAAGGAGATGGATTAAATTAATTAAGTGATTAGACTAGAAGCTTCCTTCCTTAATTATTTCTTCATGAGAGGCCCCAAGGGGTACATTGGACATTTTATAATTGCTTGGGAGAGGGGCAAGGCCGGCCTATTAAAAGAGGGGGGAAATTTCTCTCTCCTCTCATTCTCATTCCAAATCTAGATCTAGAATTTCCCACTCCCAAATTCCCTCCATTCCCATTCCAATTTCCTACCAAATTCATTCCAAATTCTTTCCAATTCACCATTAGAAAGTTGAGAAGCAAGGATCTAGAAGGAGGAAGCAAGGATCTACAAAGAGGAGCAAGGATCTATAATTTGGAAGCAAGTTCATCTCAATTGGAGGTTTCATTGGGAATCCATCTCCCAATAGGTATAATTCAGTTTTTCCCATTAAAATAGCTTCTAAATCTGAGATTTAATCATGTAAAATCAACTCATATGTATGTACTACCCATAGGACTTTGTTTTATGTTCATAGGAGACCCATGGAGAAAGTTATGGTGCTTTTTGTGTCAATTTTGTTGGAATTCCGAATTTACATTTTGTTGTGTGTGTCAATTGATCCTATAGATCAATTGGGCATGTGCTTATATATTTGGGGCTTGTGTCATGTCCATATTTGGGTACATGTGGTTCGTATCCCAACTATTTGGTGATACGTGTTATTTTGGGAGTTTTTCTCCGACACGGGGCTTTGAACATGTCATATTTTGACACGGACACATAGATCTACTTTTGACACTTTGATTTGTTCATAAATATTATTTGTGATTTGTTTGTATCCTTCGGGGTACAATTGGTTGTGTGTTGGACTCGTATCACATGCGTATCCTAGATCTAGTGGGATACGGTGTGATACTCTCCAATTGTGTGGATTTTTGAATAGATCTAATTATTTATGCTTTAAATTCTTCATTTATAATTAGTAAATATATATAAATATTATATATTTATTTTAGTGTATTTATTATGGTATTTATTGTAGCATAGATCTATATATTTCTATGTGTTCTAATGTGGTGTATAAATATATGTATGTAGCTTTCTTGCATGCAATTATATATGTACTTATGTTAATAAAATAATTTATACATAAATGTTTTATAAAATATATTTATGTGTTTAAATGTGTAATTATATTATTTATAATTATTATATAATTATTTGTATATTAATGAATATATTTTTATGTGTGCTTCTAGCCATGTAAAATACATACATTAATATGTGCATGTGTTATGTAACTATTGATATTTAATTATGTAAGTTTATATGTATATATATATATATATAAGTATATAGTTATTAAATTGTTTTATATATATATATGTATTTTGATTTATATATCTTATATATATATGTGCTTTTGCGAGGTATAATACTAGTAGTAATATATTATTTTATTTGTATAAATATTGGTTTGTATATACATTATTTAGAGTGTATAATATTGTATTATTAATATACTTTGTGTGGATATCAATTGGGATCTAATTTTGATTCCTAAATTGTTGTATTTTATTTTCTATATTATTTATATAGATGTCTTGTGAGGATGACCTTGGTTTGACCATGTTTGACTTTAGTTGACTTTAGAGTTGACCATAGTTGACTTTTAACTTAGAATTGATTTATTGACCTAGAAGTTGACTAGTTTGACTTGTTCTCTTTCCGGGACCTTGTTTTAATGTGGTATTCCATATCTAGGTCTTCGAGGCACCGAGTCAGACATCTGTGAGACTGTTCTTTGGACTTCAGGCGAGTACATTCTCTGATAGTTTTTCATTTATGATATCCTCTATGTTCGTTGTATCTAGTGTAGATATACATGTTTCTCTTGACACTATGGTTACACGGATTGGTATATCCGAATCTCGTCATGAGATATTATTCCTTGGTATATGGTGTATATGGTGCAAGTATTGTTCATTGGTTATCTTGTACATGTACAGACACCGATTTTCGGGAGGAGTCGCTCTCTTCTTGGGGAATCTAGTGCCATAGCATACCGTGGTTGGATCTATTATACCAGTTGGGGGTGGGGAGTATTAGTATAGATATGTGATCAAATCCCTATTGAATAAAGTATTGGTAAGCGAATAGTGTTGATCATGCACCGCACGTATGATTAGCCAGGCCGCATTGTATCTTGCCCAAGCCGATCACATGTTAAGCTAATACTCACACACTTAGTCATTAGTATTATTGTTTCATTGGCATAGTGTTCACTATTGTATTTCTTTCCAGTATTTCCTTATTGTCTATATATCTCTTGTATCTATTTTGTGCATCTTGTTTATCCACAGCTATTTACTGTTACATAGTTTTTATCATGGATTAGAACTGCTGTTAGAGATATACTCTGCTCCTTTCCTGACTGGATATATTTTTTCAGATAACACTGAGGAGTACCCTACCTATTATGGACTCCAGGATGTTGTGGGTTTAGATTCGGAGACCCTGGCTCAAGAGGGACTTATCCCAACTGAGACAGTTGACCCTGGAGTGTAGCTTTGTAGTATGATAGTATTCTTTTGTACTGGATTTGTCTCCAGCTTATTTGTTACTCGTCAGACTTATTGATGTATTATTTTAAACTCATGAGTTGTATGATGACTATTCTATTCTTATCTGATTCGTGCTCATTTTATCTTAGTTCTGTGATTGAGTATTTTATCATTATTGGTGGTTTATTACTTTAGATAGACTATCTAGACAGCGTTCTACCGCCGATTCTGCGGCGTAGGCTGGGCGTTGTTTCTGACTAGTACCCTTACACCGGGTGTGGGTCGTGACACTTCGAGTCTTCAGAAATGGCGCCGAAACAAACCCCCTCCGCTAAGGGAAAGAGCATAGGTTCTTCCTCTCATTCTTCTGCCCCAGCGAGGGAGCCTCCGGTCGGGCAAGGCGAACTTCCTTCCGAGCAAAGTATCCCGCCGATGAGTAGCGCACCCGGCCTTAGAGGTAGAGCCTTTGGGGTGACAAAAATGATGAAAAAAAAAATCTTTCGCACACGTTGAACGTGACCGCGCTAGGTCGTCTTCTGTGCTGATGGCCTCTTCGAAGGAAGTTGATGCACGGAGGTATTTTCATCTTTTACGCCCATATTTCTAATGTGCCAGCGTAGAGACTCCACATTTTTGTAGTTTTGAGCGTAAAAGCTCTGGCTACCGAAAATTGGTGTATATCGTAAAATTTGAGTTTTACGTTTGTGGGAAGGACTATCGGCATAAAATAGCCAGATTTGCATAATCCTGCGTAGAGCACAGACTGTCGTTTCTTCGGTCTGCATGTTCGTACAAGACTTGTAGTGACATCTTTTTCTTGCACTTTTGTAGTTGATTTGGGTGAGTCTCCACTGGCCGAGGTGATGGGCTCCGCTACTGGGATGCTACACTCGAACTACCGGGAGGATCTGTCCCACGTAGCATTTTCTATCTCCGAACCCCAGTATCCTGAGGGAAGGGGGTTTCTGATATCGGTTCAGGGTGAGCGGACGCTGCTGAGCATGATTAATGGCGAGCCCCTGGCCTACGTAGACAGGGAGCAGTACATAAAGCCGGCTTTCCTCTTTGGGGACATGATTGACAAACAGTCCCAGACGAGGCCCAAGAGGGAGCCCTGGGTTTTCCCTGCTGGGAATTTGGTTTTGTATTTGCCAACGATGCCGAGGGATTATCCCATCTCGGCCTTCTTCCATGCGACGCATCCCAGGAAGATGTCATGGATGCTAACTCCTGATCTTCACGGTAAGCCGGGAAAGATCTTTTATCTCAAAGGAGCTGACCGGGGGTCGTTTGTCAGTCGCCCTTCCGGCTTTGTGACGTTGTTCCGGGGACTGTGCCCGGGTAGTATCCCGAGTGAAGACAGCTCGGTGATCCAGCCGGTCCAATTGCCGACCTTCTGCAATGACTTCATGGGACGAGGCGGGGTATATCCCAAGGAGAATCCTTGGTGTAATGGGTGGATTGCCCCAACAAACTCCCGATGGACATGCCTGGTTGACTGGGCCTTGAAGCACTTCCGGAGAGAGCTGGAGGTTATTGGACTATATGCCGCTGTGAGTGCGACAAGCGTCGGGTTGCCTTCGAACCCTAACTTGTTCCTGGCGCTGATGGAGCAGTACATTCCGCTCACTGGGACCTTTGCCACTCCACTGGGGGAGTTAGGATTGGCGCTCCACGAGATGGCAGTTGTCTCGAGACTGCCGATGGAGGATACCCCATATGAAGAGTACGTTCCCACCAACCGAAAGTTGGGGGATTTGGATCCTCGGGTGGCAGAAGTATATCAGGAGCTGATGTGTCAATACTTCGCATGCACCACTTTTTATAAATAGCCTTCTGACTTGGCTCATACCACCAAGTGGATGTCCTACATCTTCTTTCATCGAGCTAGGGCCGCCAAGTCGGAGAAAGCCTCGGGGGGCAAAAATGAGCCCGTGAACTGTTTCGGCGTGCTTAGCGCCCAGGTCGTCGAGGGTCTTATGGAGGAGGCCGCAGCTCCGGATCAGATTCTCGTCGAGGGGGTAGGAAAGTACCCCAAAGGCACTAAGGCCTGTAGTTACTTGAGGCGCTGTCGCCGGCCTCTGTCTAAGGAAGCCCAGTTGGCTGGTTTCCTCTGCATATGGCTGCGTCGAGTAGTAGTGCCCGGCACAGCGTCTGCGGACCGTATTCACCGGAACATCCTGTGGCCGGTAGTGCACCTGGTATTTGGGGCAAGACTGGGCTTGCTTCCCGCCATGGTGTGCCGTATACAGGCTGGCCTGAGAGCCATAACTGATGGGTTGCTCGCCGACGAAGCTCGGCGTGAGAGTTTTCCCAGGGTGGAATTACCATATCTATACTTGATGGGATGGTTAATCCTCCACAATCCCCGGGTGATGTCTCCTGGCTCCGGTAGCAGCTCGGGGGGTATATTCTTGCCGAATTACAAGGATTCCTCCTGGAATGTGAACACAGTCTTAGACTGTCGGTTGGTGTTGAACCTCAGCCATGACTGGAAGATTCTCTGTATCGTCCCCCCCGTACATCGCAATCAATCAGGGGTGCGGCTTGAGGATTCAGGTGGAGAGAAGACCGACCTTTCCCCGGAAGTTTTTAATTGGTTGGTCTGTATTAGGCCCTCTCATCTGCTGTACAGGTGCGAAGATCACTGCTTTTTTGAGCCCTACTTGCCTAGTCGGTTCGCCAGGCAGTTTGGGTACGATCAGTTGCACGTGGGCAATGCTGTTACCAGCTTCAGGTCCAGGGGCGGACTCATTGATGGAGCTAGAGGGTGGCGTATTTCCTCATGGGTTGTACGGGGGCAAGCTTTATCGTGCCGGTCGTTACAACCTCCACGGAGCTCCGCATTCTCCATTCTTACGCCCAGTTTTATGTGGCGATTAACACCTTCCATCGTGATTTTGACACGCATGGAAGCTTCAGGGTGTCTTCTCCCAAGCCTGGGGGAAGAGTTGACGTCCCCTCGGTTTCTTCGGACGAGGGTGAGGAGTCTGGTACTCCGGATGAGCCTCTGGTGTTAGTGCCGAGGTGTGAAGTGCCTCCGCCTGCGGGGGCTTTGGTAGTCTCTTCTGGGAAGCGACGGGCTTCTGCTCCGAAGGAAGTTTCTTTTCGTAAGAGGAGGAAGGAGACGGTCACTCGTCCTCTCCGCATTCTTGGTATTGAGGCTCCTGGGAGTGAGCCTGCATCTTCCTATATCAGGGATGATTCTTTGGCTGGAGGTTCCTCGCCTTTTAGAGAGGGACCTTTTACAGTTTCGGCCGGCGGTGCCGGAGAATCCTCGCTAGAGGTTGCTGTCGTGGCTGCTGCTCCAGGTAGCGGAGCGAGTTTGCCTGTGTGGCCGAGGCAGATGGAAGAATCTTTCCCGAGGTCAGCAACGGGTAAAACTCCCGTTGTGTCAGCGAGCGTGCCTGGCGAGATTCCAGCTAATGAACCTCGACCGCGTCTTGGTGAGGGCTTGGCAGAACTCTCGGCGATGTCAGTCGTCCCACCTCCTTCTCCAGGCATGACGATTCGCATTGCGTCATTAAGGCATGGTTTAGCTACCTCGGGTGCAGATGCGTCGTATATGCCGTCGGCCCCGGGTAAATGTCGTCCTCATGTCACCTTTTAGAAGGATTATCATCATGCTGATATTAGCTTTCTTGTCCTCTTTTCAGGGGATAGCGCCCACGGGGAGTATAGCGTTGAAGCGCATTCTGGCTCCGCTCGGGCTCCTGACGATGATACAGAGGCGCTCGACTTTGATGAGGAAGTGGCTTCGAGGGCCAGTACGCCTGGAGTAGTTTTGTCACCTCAAGAGGAGGATGAACCCGTCGTCGTGACCCTGTCTCTTGTGAGTGTGGCGATGACTTCGACCGCCGTTGCCGTACTTTCTTCGGTCGCGCCATGCGTCGATGCGACGGCTGTGGCCACCTCGTCTGTAATTATCCCTGGAGAGGAACTTGCTGATATTGCGGCCGCTCCCAGCATCCAGTCGGATCTGGTTGCGTTGACTGAGCAATATACCAGCCTCTTCTACACCGGTTTAAAAACGATGATATCAATGGTGTTAGCGTAGAGTCTAGATTTTGAGCGCCTGAAGAAGACTTCTTTTGCTTCGATCGTGGTCATCAGGGAGTTCGGCGATCCTGGGGCAGCTGACGCTCTAGAGGCGGTGGTTAATGGGTTAGAGCAACCCATTACCGAATACTTGCAGCTGAGTCGGGGCAGCCTCGATGCTGATGTCCAGGCTCGGTTCGACCTCATGACTGCGCGGCTTGCTACAAAGCTGGAAAGCCTAGACAACTCCATCCAGAAGCATAAGCTGGAGATGGATAGGAGAAAAGCTGTCGTAGAAGAGGCTCTTGTCGTTGAGACGCAGTGTCGCACTGAGCATAAAGGGAACGCGGCGAGGGCCTCCAAGCTGAAGAAAAAACTCGCTCAGGCTGAGGAGTGGGCTTCTCAATCGTTGGCGGGTCTATAGGTAGCAGCTAGTCGTCTGAGCGCAGCGCGAGAGGATTTGGACCGTGCAGAAGCTGCTTGTGCGGGCTATCTTCGGGCAAAGGCTGATCTGACCCTTACGAACACTCCCGAGGCACGGCTGGAGCAGGCTCACACCGACGCCTTGGTTCTTAGGAATGAGAGGATAGCTGCACTGGAGCGGCTGATTCGCAATCTGGCTACTCCGCCATTATGATGTATCATTTCCCTTTTTGCTTGCCCAGATGTAATTCTGCCTCCCTTTTGGGAATAATTAAAGGTGACTCTTTTCTGACTTTTGTGGACCCGTTATTTCGGAATATAAATGACAGTTTTTTAGGTGAGAGTAATATCAGAGGTAGTATGGACATAATAGACTCTCGATAAACTTCTTAGCAGGACATATCTATTCAGAGGTCGTACAGACATGATAGGATATGACCCAACTAGTTTTGTTTTAGGAGTAGTTTTGTCAGAATATGAGATCCTTACTATATTCCACCCGAGCAGGAGAATTTAAGCATAGTACCTTTTCAGGAATTTGCCGTTGATAGGAGCCATTAACAGGTCTCCATTAGGCTGGGCTAACCTATAAGCGCCATTCGAGAATGTTGTCTCGATCACATAAGGGCCTTCCCACTTGGGCTGGAATTTGTCTTTACTCCTGTGAGTAAGAATCATCGGCCTTCTTACGACTAGGACTAGCTCGCCGACTTTGAACACTCTTTCCTTTACCTTACGATTGAAGGCTTTGGAAATGCGTGCTTGGTAGAGCGCGATGTGCTGTTGAGCTTGGAGGTGTTTCTCGTCTAATCCTTCCAGCTCTTGGAGCCTTAACAGGTCATTCTTTTCTCGAGTCAGCTCACTAGTCACGGCTATCCTGAGCGACGGGATCTGGATTTCGATGGGAAGAACTGCTTCGCTCCCGTAGACCAGTGAAAAAGGGGTACAACCTGTCGATATTCGTACCGTTGTACGGAATGCCCAGAGACATTCGCCTAACTTCTCGTTCCAGTCTCTCTTGTTTGAAGAGACAAATTTCTTCAAGAGTTTGATAATGGTTTTGTTGAAAGCTTCCGCCAAACCATTAGCAGCTGGATAATATGCCGTAGAGGCAATATTGTGTATCCGATTTTTATCGCAAAACCGATAAAATGCTTGGCTGATGAACTGAGGCCCATTGTCGTGAATTATTCTCCAGGGTACCCCGAAGCGATAAATGATGTGGTGCTTGATGAAGCTAATTACGTCAGACGCCTTTACCTCAGCCAGAGGGATCGCCTCTGCCCATTTGGAGAAGTAATTCGTGATGGCCAGTATGAACCGATGGCCTCTGGAGGAAGATGGATGAATGGGACCAACGATATCCATACCCCATGCTTCGAAGGGCCAGGATACAATCGTAGGATGTAGATATTCAAACGGTTGGTGTATGAAGTCTGCATGAACCTGACAGGCTCTGCATTGTCTTGCATAGCTGATCGCGTCTGTGATCATAGTGGGCCAGTAATAGCCCATTCTCCTGATACGATCCTGTAGCTTAGGACCGGGCTGATGCGCTCCGCATATGCCGTCGTGAGCTTCCCGGATAACCTGCTGTGCTTCATCGTCTGAGAGACATCTTAATAGCAGTCCGTCATAAGTCCGACGATATAGGCATTGTGAAGATGCATCGAAGTAGAAGCGTAATGATCGTCTCTTGACGGATACTGCTTCTCTGGGGTCTTCTGGCAAGATTCCGTATGCAGCAAAATCTATGAAGGGACTCCTCCAGTCTCTTCCAGGGGGATCTGTGTTCACAGCATGGCTGCGTTCTATGTAGAGGTTGTTCTTCAGGCAGAATAAATCTCTGTTAAGAAGGATCACCGAATTCTGCCTTCTTATAGGAGTAGCTAAATCCGCCGCTAGACTGGCTAGGGCATCAGCTTCCAGATTCTGGGATCGAGGGACATGCTCTAGGAAGAATCCTTTGAATGTTATGGCTATCTCGACCGTCGCTTGGTGATAGGGGATGAGGTCTGGATTTCGGACTTCATATATTCCTCTGACTTGATTGACGATAAGCAGAGAATCACCAAAAGCTTCCAGGGACTCTACCCCCAGCTCTTTAGCAACTTAGAGCCCTATTAGTAGAGCGTTGTACTCTGCCACATTGTTGGAGCAGGGCTCGCTAAGAGAATATGCTCGATAGATGACGAGCTGATCAGGGGCGACCAGGATGACCCCTACTCCTGAAACGATGTTTCCCTTAGGACCGGTTCTGGAGGCGCCGTCTAAGAACAGTTGCCATGCGTCACCTTCCATTACAGAATTATATTCTGCAACTTCGTCGGGAATGTCTTCGTATAATTTGGAGGTCTCCGGGATCGGATGAGCAGCTAGGAAGTCGGCCAGCGCTTGGCCTTTGATGGACTTCTGCGGTACGTATACCATGTCATATGGTGTTAACAGCATCGCCCAAGTTGCGAGTCAGAAATTAAGAACGCTCGGCTTGCTCATCAGTACTCGAAGAGGGTTAATCCTGGAGATGATGTGGATAGTCTGGCCGGTGACGTAGTGCCGCGTCTTTTGGATAGCGAACATCAGAGCCAAGCATTCTTTCTCCACTGGGTTGTACCGGTGTTCGGCTCCGACCATCATCCTGCTGAGGTAGTAGATAGCCTGTTCATGCCCTACATCGTTCTTCTGTGCGAGAAGAGCTCCTAGCGAATGATCCATTGCTCGGACGTACAGCAAGAACGGTTTTCCCATAACGGGAGGCACCAGAACTGGCGGACTGGTGAGGTAGCGTTTGATATCCCCAAATGCTTGCTGACAGGTTTCGTCCCACACGAAGGAAATACCTTTCTTCAGGAGATGCGAAAAGGGCTGACATCTTCCCGAGAGGTTGGATATGAACCTCCGGATATAAGCCAGACGGCCTTGAAATCCCCGAAGTTCCCTCAGATTGTGGGGCGGTCGTATTTCTACGATGGCCTGGACTTTGTCAGGGTCCACCTGGATGCCTTTGGCGGTGATGACAAATCCCAGGAATTTGCCACTAGATACACCCAGAAAGGACTTCGTAGGGTTCATCTTGAGTTGATGTTGGCGCATTAACTCGAATATCGTCCTCAAGTCTTGAATGTGATCATCCTTGAGGCGGCTTTTGACGGCTATGTCGTCCACGTAACATTCTACTATTTTACGTAAATTTTCATGAAATATGCTGCTCATAGCCCGTTGGTATGTAGCCCCGGCGTTCTTCAATCCGAAGGGCATGACTGTGTAGCAATATACTCCCAATAGGGTGCGGAAGGTAGTGTGCTTCTCGTCTTCAGGATGCATCTTGATCTGATTGTACCCTGAGAACCCATCCATGAAAGACATGCGTTCAAAGCCGCAGGTGTTGTCGATCATGATGTCCGTGATGGGAAGAGGGAATTCATCCTTGGGGCAGGCCGCATTCAGATCTCGGTAATCGATGCAGATATGTACCTTCCCATTTTTCTTTATGACTGGGACAACATTGGCAACCCAGTCGGGATGTTGTTCTTCTCGGATGAAACCACATGCTATCAGCTTCTTGACTTCAGCTTCAATGGCGTCCATCATGTCCGGGCGGAACCGGCGTTGGTGCTACTTCATAGGCTTTGAATCGGTCAATATATTGAGCTTATGAGTAGCCACCTTTGGGTCAAGGCCCCGCATGTCTCCATAATCCCATGCAAAGATGTCGATCTATTCCTTTATCAGCTATATGATTTCTCCCCTTTCAGCTGGGGGAAGATTGTCACTGATAAATATCGGTTTTGGCGAAAGTTTACCCCCAACATCGATTTGGATAACTTCGTCTTTGGTGGGAGGTTCTCTTTGCTCGAAGCAGAATTCCTACTGCGTATCCATTTGTTGAGCCCAAGAGTCATTCTCAAATGGCTCAGAATCCTGTTCATCTGCTTCTGAGGGATCTGTCACCACCATATTTACTGATAGCGTTTGTCCGAGAGCATCAGGTGAGTCGGGGGGTGACGGGCCATCCTGGGAGGAGAAAAAGATGTCCTCATCCGACTTGGAAGTCGTAAGGGAGGTGGCATACCCTAACCCGAAACGAGTTTGACGATAGCGGGGGTCGTCGCGTGGCGGCGTTCGTCTGCCTCTTCCGTAGTTGAGGCCTGGCTTTCGTTTCAAGTCGTAGCCTATGTTTTGCATGATCCTTAATGCATACAGGCATTTTCCCATATTTTGCATGATCCTTAATGACTTCGGTCGCGTACGCCATATGTCTGCGTAGCCCATGTCTTCCAGGCTGGCCGGTTGACTGCGCATACGATCGAAGAATATGGGGCGTTGACTGCTGCAGCTAGGCGGGACAACGAAGATAGAATCCTCATGGTGTCCATACGTCGTGACGATGTTGGACGATGGCGCTGCTTTCCAGACATATGGATGGTAGGAGTTTATAACTTCCAAGAATTTTTGTGCTATGGGTCTTACCTCGTCACGGGACGTGGATTATATACTTGCTCAGAGGTGATATGGACATGGCAGTTTTCGTGGACTTAACATTACTGGCGTACTTTAGAATTTAAGTACGAATGTTAAGTGTAGACGACAATCGATATCAGAGGTAATATGGACATGATAATTGATGGTCGAAAGTTTATTCAGAGGTAATATGAACATGACAAACTTTGTGATTGTGACTCCATCGGGGAGGGAGGCACATATCTGCTCAGAGGTAATATGGACATGGCAGTTTTTATGGACTTAACATTACTGGCGTACTTTAGAATTTAAGTACGAATGTTAAGTGTAGACGACAATCGATATCAGAGGTAATATGGACATGATAATTGATGGTCGAAAGTTTATTCAGAGGTAATATGAACATGACAAACTTTGTGATTGTGACTCCATCGGGAAGGGAGGCACATATCTGCTCAGAGGTAATATGGACATGGCAGTTTCTATGGACTTAACATTACTGGCATACTTTAGAATTTAAGTACGAATGTTAAGTGTAGACGACAATCGATATCAGAGGTAATATAGACATGATAATTGATGGTCGAAAGTTTATTCAGAGGTAATATGAACATGACAAACTTTGTGATTGTGACTCCATCGGGGAGGGAGGCACATATCTGCTCAGAGGTAATATGGACATGGCAGTTTTTTATGGGAGCAAATCTTTATGAAAGAAAAGAATGGGAATCCAATTGGTACGGCCCGTACCCTTGTTCACAGATTCAAAGTGATGACCTTGGCATCGATTGTCTCCTGAATTTTCCTTTTTAGTACATAGCACGCCTTTGTGGGGTGATGAGTGTATCGGTGGAAGAGACAATAATCTGGGTGATCCATGTCGCCATCCCTCTCAGGATGTCTGATGTCGGGTAGCTGGAGCTTGCGTTCCTTCCTTAATATATTGAAGATTTCAATTATGTCATCTTCTTTGAAGGAGAAAGTTCCTTTTGGTCGTGGGGCTTTTGATGCCTAAGTTTCATGGTCTTCCGGGAAGATAGTGGTTGTTGCGCCATCTTCGGATCCTGTGGACATTCTGCCCCTAGCCTTGGACGCTACTTTGTTTCGTCGAGGCGAGTTACCCCCAGACACGCTGTGGTCCCTGGTTGTAGAAACTGATTCAGCAGGAATTGTCTCTGGTCGTACAGGATTAGATTTTGGAGTTTTGGGATTAGCAGCATATCCCAATCCGAAACGAGCTTGTTGATGGCGAGAATTACCCTGCAACGGCGTTCGTCTACCCTTTCCATAGTTGAGGCCTTGATTTGATTTCAGATCATAACCCATGTTCTATATAATCTTCAAAGCTTGTGGGCTATACCTGTGGATTTGCATTTTCCCACTCTCAGGCTCGCAGAATTCTTCCTGTTCAACCGGACCGTTCTGCTTGTGTTTGAAGATTATTAGATGCTGATCGCCGTGGATAGGAGGGACAATAAAGGCATCATCTTCATATGGTTCATACATCATGATGACATTGGATGTTGATGCATCTTCCCATACGATCTCTCCCCGTTTGATCGTTAGGGGTCCTAAAACCTGTTTACGGCTCCTGTCTTTGTCTTTTTGGATTAGACGGGTACGCAGGTCAGGAGAATTTGCCGAAGAGGAAGACGAAGGCTTGTATCTTCTATTCCCATCAGCGGGTACACGGAGACTGGGCACCCCAGTTTTCCCTATACTACCTGTATACAACAGGTTGGCCATCTGGGCGACGGATAATCCACTGACACCCTTCGGTCCTTGCAATAATCACGGACTAGGATAATACCTCCACCAGTTATGATCTTGCAAGTCCTAGCTAATGGTTCTATCTCTTAATGATGTTGAAGTGCAAAAGATACAGACACAAAACTATGGGAAGCGCCAGAGTCGAATAAGGTAAAAGCGGGAATACAATCGGGAAAAACTGAACCTATAATCAAATCTCCCGCTGGCTCGACCTCCTCGACTGCCATGGCGTATGCTCGCCCCTGGGGTGCACCTCTCTGCTGCTGGTGCTGAGCAAACCTCTGATGTTGCGGTGGAAGTGGTCCCCTCTGTTGTTGGCCTCCTGGTACGGCAGGTACCCTATCTGGTCCTCTCTGTGCGGCTGCTCCACCCAGACCTGGACGAGTCTGGATGGTAGGGCAATCCCTCAGCTGATATGTCATCGAACCGCAGGACAAACATGTGCCCAACCTCTTCCTGTAGATCTCTCTGGTGTGTCCTGCCTTCCCGCAGTACGCACACTGGATGGCGGGCTGAGTCTGCCTCTGCTGCTGATGCTGGACCTACCCTCGGGCTGGTGCCTGGTGCTGCTGGTGCTGCTGCTGATAGGGCCTTTGCTGCTGCTGATAGTGTGGACGCTTGCCCGGTCTTGCACTACAGTTTGCTCCTCCGAAAATATCGCATCCCCTCTTGGGCCTGAGGTCCAAGTCCTCAGCTATCTGGGCATCCATCAATATGCCCTCAAAGGTAGCGGTGCGACGTCCCGACGTGCGAGACTTGATCTCCCTTACCAGCCCCTTTCTGAACTTCCGGGCCCTATCCCCTGGATCTCTAATCATCGACGGTGCAAAGCGGCTCAGGCGGCAAAACTCCGCGGTATACTCATCGACGGACGAGCTCCCCTGGACTAAGTCATGGAACTGACTCTCCAAGGCTCCCAGGGCAACATCGGGAAAGAATTTCTCCTTGAAGAACTCCCTGAAAGCCTCCCAAGTGAGTCCCCCATCAAAGAGTCTCGGCTCCGTGCGAAACCACGTCAGGGCGATGTCGAACATCTGGCTGCCGGCGGCCTCGATCTGAAGGGCCTCCGAAAGCTGCGCCAAGCGCAAGTTTCTCTCGATGTCCTCTAACCAATCATCGGCGTAGAGTATCCCTTCTGTCCCCTTGAACTCCCGAGGCATCATCCTCTTGAAGTCCACAATGGTGCCCGGCCTCTGGTGATACTGGCTAGGATGCTGCTGCTGTTGGGCGACTCTCTCCACAGCCTGGAGAGCCACCTGATGAGCATTCTCCATGCTCACCCTCATCATCTCGGTCTGGGCCTGATGTGCCTCAGCCTGCACCCTCTGGGCCTCTGCCGACGTCCTCTGGGCATCGCCCATGCCCTGAATCAAAGCGAACATCTGTGCCCCATCGACGGGCATACCTCCTGGGAACTGCGTCGGTGGTGGAGGTGGTAGAGGCTCCGTCGTAGCTATAGGGACCCTCTGAACAGGTGGGGGAGGACCCCCGAATAGTGCAGACACTCCCACATGCACTGGAGATGTAGGAGATGCTGCGGATGTCTGTCCGGCAGGGCGAGAGGTGGCAGACCTCTCTGACTCTGCTGCTCCGAGTCTCAGGGACCTGGTCCTCGGCGGCATCCTGAAGACAGATCGAAAGATTTAATTAAGGCAATAGACACGATATCATCAAGGAAGGACAGTAAATTTCTAAAGGAAATAATCATTAAGAGTAGTATTATAAGAATCAGAAATTTCCTAATTATGATTGAGCATATTCTCAGCCTAATTCCTATTTCCTAAAACAGGCTCGTAGCAATACTCTAAGTGAGCACCACTACGATATCGCTCTAAATGCGAATCTAGACCTGCATGGACCACCACTAAAAATGTGTCACGACCCGCACCCAAAATTTGGGCATGAGTCGTGGGTACGTCCAGCCTACGCCGCAACATCGGCGGTAGAATACTGTCTAGGTCTCAACATAATATATATATCCTGTCAATAGTCTCAACTCCGTATGGAGGACAATGATAATAATACACAGTTCTATAAATATACTCAATCACAAGCTATATGAAAGAAATGGGCACGAAGAGAATGGAAATAAAGAGTTCTAACATAAACCAAACACAAATAAGTACAACACAAGTCCTGAGTCTAGATGACCTCACAAAGTCACAAAAATAATAATACAACTCAGTCTCAGTCTAAAACAATAATACAGGAAAAAATAATCTAAGTACAGGCAGGTAGGATCTCCTCTAGGATAGGCAACTCATCTGGGATTTCCGGAGTGAAATCTTCCTCTAGACCTGGACCGTAATGGGTGGGGCAAAAGTTCTCCAGGTCCTCTGAAAAATGTTATCCAGTCAAGATTGGAGCGAAGCACAAACACTAACTGCAGTTTCATTTAAGTTGACAAAAACTATAAACAGTGTAAGAAATACAAGATGAGAATAAATGCTGGAAATATAAAGTACTGAAGGATATAAAATAGGCAATAGAATATCTAGCAATGAACAATATACAGTGAACGCTAGAATAAGTGAATCTGAAATAAAGAATAGACATCTAGCTAAGTGTTTGAAATATCAGTTTATTATGTGATCGGCTTGGGACTAGATCAGGCTGGTTATATATGATTAGCTATGATTCTTGTAGATCAGGCTAACCATATGGTTAGCTATGATGCATGTAGTGGTCAGGCTAATCATATATAACAGCTATGAAGCATGTAAATGGTCAGGCCGCACCCGACGTGAGAAGTGGGGTGAGCTATGATGCATGTAGTGTTTGAATATGATCACATAATCTACTAATAGTTTTCCTATTCCCAGCTAGCACGATGGATTCCAATCATAACTCCTCATGATAGGGATCTAGGGTGCTAACTCGTGTATCCATAGTGTCGGAATCAAGTATGTAATACAAGTAAATTATAGAAGTAATCAACAAAACGAAAACTGTCAGAGAATGTACTCGCCTGTGGTCCTGAGCAAAGTGTGAGGATTGATGTCCAAAGTGGGATCACAATGACCTATTTGTGGAGTATAAATGTCAGATACTAAATTAAGGATTAACATGTTTAGTTAAATAAAAAGATGAGGTTTCTAGGTCATGGCTCAGGCTATACTAGGTTAAATAGGTCTACAAGTCCATTTATTCCATACTAGTCCATACTGGACCAAGCTAGCTAACTAGCCATTACTAGTAGACTGGTAGTACTTGTAGCTAAGGTATACTAAACTCCATTCTAGAGATATTTATACCCATCTAAATATATAAAATAGTATTGTATATATAGTATCTTAACTCTTTACTAAAGTGATACCTACTGATACTAACCACTCTGTTAGGCACATCCTGAACTAACTGCACACACACACACTACTAGGATACTGAGACACACAGTTACACCCATAGGTTTCCAGGTTCACTCACACACTAACATTCACCCACAGCACACTCTATTGAACCTAACCCAATGCACACACACAGGTATTTTCCAATACACAGACACTTAAGGTTCACTCACTCACACAGCATTTCTAACATGTATACTGATACAACTCAACTCACCGACACACTACACTCACATAGGCATTCTCACCTAGACACTCTGAGAACTCATAGGAACTCTACTATAGACTGAAGGGAAACCTGGGACACACACACACACTAATTCCTAACTGACACACAGTAACTCCTACACTGACACAAGATCATCTAACTAATACACACAAGTTTAAATCTGCACACACTGACTGACATGTGTAAACACTCAGCCATGGGAATACCCAGCTAGTACCTATTAAACCTGGGGAAATCACTCCATAGTGAGGCACAAGTCACTGATACTCACGGGTTCTCATTCACTCAGGCATACACAGACACTAGTTATTGAATACACACACACTAGCACTTAGCTAGGCTCCTTGACACATAACACTCTGATACACACGACTCTACACACATATCCTCACTAATACACAGGTATTAATCCAACTGAGACACAGGAACTCACAACATCCTCAGTGTTCACCCTTCTCACAGAATTACACACACACACTAGTTAACTACACAGGAACACATACTAGAATTCACACACACTATACTGACCTACACACAAACACCCAATACACAAAACTAAAATTCTTACACAACAGGTATTACCACACTGAGTGCTCACTCACAGGTAGGTTACACAGTTGAATTTCTGCTACATACTGAGAAACTCACACACCCAGATACATTCTAAACTGACTGATACTGATACACACAGGTTATAATTTCAATACTGTGAACTTAGGAACTCACACACACTAGAGTTCACTGGGACAAAAAATACTACTACCTATGAACACTCACTGAGTTCTCACTGTATAGGTACCTACAGCACACAGTACACACTGATTACTAACCACCTCACTGAAACCTAAATATCTACACATCATAGGCACTCACTATCTCAAGGGAACCCGACTGCACAGAACCTACACACAAGTTCCCTACCGTGTCCTATACACTGAGACACAGTGCACAAAAGCCATATTGGACAGGAACCAACACACAGTTTCATACCCGACTGTGCACACAGGTGTTTGTGGTTATTTAAACAAAAAGAATAGGAATGTATTCGATATGGGGGTTTACACGGAACCCGCCTTCTTTTGTTTACAAACAAACTTGTACAATATAATCCTATACGAGGATGTGGGAGTACAATTTATTTAATCTGGGTAGATATTGCTATAGGTGTCTGATCTGCGGTCGATCACTTTAGCCCTTGGACCACACGATGTTGAAGAAGTGTCGTAGGAGACAGGAAGCAGCTTCGAAGGTTGCAGAAGAGGGTGGATGCACGATGCTGAAGTCGTCGATCCCTACTCCTTGCCTGAGCTTTGGGTGCTCTCTCTCTCTCTCTCTCTCTCTCTCTCTCTCTCTCTCTCTCTTTTTACCAATTCGCCGACCTGGTTCGATCTTCCAAATTGTCGACCTTGTTCCCCATTGATAGGGGTCTCTATTTATAGAGTTTTGGTGACAGTGACCACTCCATCGGTGTAACAACCGAGGAGTGGAAAGTACAGCACCCTTTTACACAACGGTTAAAGTAACCAATGCCTACGTATAGATGATCTTTTGAATGAGCGTGTGACGCGGGTCCAACTAAGGGGACATAACGCGTATAATTGCTACTAAGATTACGGCGTAAAAGCCACGTAGGTAGGTATCCATTGTGTAGCAGAGGTTGGCATAGAAGCCAAATATCTGTCACCATGGCATAGATGCCAAGTAGGCATAGAAGCCGAGCAGGTATAGAAGTCGAGCAGGCATAGAAGCCGAGCAGGCATAGAAGCCGAGCAGGCATAGAAGCCGAGTGGTCGTAGAGACTGAGTGGTTGTAGAGCCTGAGTGAGCACAAATCCTGAATGGGCGTAGAAGCCGCTGCGTACTGTGCTAGAATAGGCGTAGGAGCCGCGTGAGCACAGATCCTGAAGGGGCGTAGAAGCCGCTGCGTACCGTGCTGATGTGGACGTCTTAGCCGGAATTACGGCTTTTTGGAGATATAATCGAATCTCTTACAGAGATTTGCCACCATCTTATGCATTAAATGTGGTGGCATATTTTGAAGGTCTGCAGCCCTTCTGTGCACCCGTCGCAGAGACGTGTCTTGAGAGAAACTGTCACCGCTCTGTGCAATTTAGACGTGGAGACGTGCCTCGAGTCCCGTACGAGGTGCAGCTTTTGACGTGGCAGGCGATTTGCCTGCTGCGGAGCGTAAAACAGCTCATGTTTGCTTGTGTAAAACAGGGCAACGTATTCCCTTGTACGCGAAAGAGCAGTTTATGCTGAGGGGACTCCAGCAAACGACGGTTTGGTGATGCTTTAACCAAATCCTCTGCATTAAATGCCGAGATCCGCCATCATACTGTAGGGTGCGTCCCGAGGGGTCTGCCAACGTTTCCAGCCGTCGTCTGGGTAGCCGTGCATCACTTTTTGTCAGGAGTCAGAGGTCAGATTCACTGCGTGACTTGACAGGTTCATTTCAGGGAAGACGAAGCGTTCCTCGTACGCATTAACGCTGCTTTGAGAGCGGTTGAGTTTTACGCCATGGAGGCGATGAAGAACTCTGTTTTATGCTAGAGCGGCCTGGACGTAATGCACTTACGCGGATGGTCCTTTGAGCTTATACTTCATGCTGTGTTTTAGCGGAGAAAGCTCTGTTGCACGCTTGATGGCTCTGAAGGCCTCCGTTTATGCTGCTCTGCATCAAGAGGCTGTGTAGCTCTTCCCAGCGTATTTTTCATGCTTCTATAACAGGTTTACCCCCAAATCCTGATTTCCACCTCAAGAACTCCAGAACCTAATCCAAATCCTTAGAATTCGAGATCTAGACTAAAGATAGGAGACGAAATCATGTATATTACTAAACCCGTAGAATTAGGGTTCCCGAAATTGGGGCAAAACCAAACGTAGGTCACCAAAACCTAATTTCTCCTAGGTCTTCATGATAGAATCCCTAAAATCGGAACCTACACAACAAGGTGGGTTCCTAATGACCAACTACAACAGAAAACAGGAATTAAATGGATAAAAATTGGATTTTACCTATCGGGAGATGGTTTTCCAATGGAGGTTCTTCTTCCCCAAGACTTCTTGACCCAAGCTCCTTGTTCCCTTTACTTTGGAGGAGGAAGATGGAATCCCTAGGTCTGGAATCCGAATTTGGGGGTGGGGGAAATAGTTTTCAAAGGGAGGCTAGGGTTTTCTTCTTTCTTCATGAAGAATGGTTGAGGGAGGCTCCCCTTTATAACAAAGGCTAGGTTTAGGGTTCCTAATGTAAGGGTTAAGCTAATCCTTCATGTTAAGTCATGAAGAATTTAATTAACTAAGGTTTGGTCCTCTCTAGGGTTCTAACTTCCTAATTCAAAAAATGTAAATTAGGTTTTAGTCAACAGGGTTAGACCTAAAGAGTTTCTAGGGTTTAACCTAAAACCAAACATCAAGAACAACATATAATTAATTTATAAAACTCAGTATATTAATTAAATACATAATTAATCAAATAGGGAAAATTATACTAATGCCCTAATCTGGAAATGTGGTAGTGACAGATCCGAATATACCAATCCGTGTAACCATCGTGTCAAGAAATAGGGATATATATACTAAATACAATAAACATAGAGTATATCATAAATAAGAAACTATCAGAGAATGTACTCGCTTGGGGTCCTGAGTGGGCAATACCAATGTCCTGCTCCTATAGTCTCGCAGAATAATCCAATGGTCCTATATACATATAATGTAATACAATATAGCATCAGCCATTACACTAGCACATACACAACCATAATTACACTATGCTCGAAACTATGCAAAGTTGACAACTTGTCAACTAGTAGGGTCAAGTGTGCGTCTAAATGCACGGGTGTCATGTCTTTGATTGATGTGCATAATCAGACAGTCAATCACTGACTATCATGCCCCGGTCCTAAAATATATGGAACTAGGTCACATGACAATAGCCAGCTGACACATCTCCAGGGATATCCCAATTTAATGGATCCTAACAAAGAGTGCTACGCTGTCCTAAAACTAACATGTCCCATATAACTCAACAGCAAGTAATCTAATCTCATCCACAATATAAAACAGCAAGAAGTACTAAATAAACTGTTAGAAGATAAACACCAGTCTCAAGATATCTTAGTACAACCAATAAAGTCTGGTGGGAACAAACCCACTACTATAACGGAATAAATGTACTAAAATGATAAATAAAAGAGTGATGACCAGGGTATCGGCTAACTAGATAATGATGTGCCCAATCATAGGCAGAAGGCCTACCAAGTGATCACGAGAACTCTGACAGTAGCACCTCTAACTCCTCAGCTGTAGCGTACCTCGTCTCCTGTCCTGGGCCGTACACGGCAGGATAATATGCCTCGTCCAAATCTGGAAAGGTACCAGGTCCTCAGAGAGACGTAACAAGATACATAGAAACATGCCATATATAATACTGAATAAAATAAATACAATAAGGGTGTACTAACCATCTAAGTGAATGCAATGCAAGGACAACACTGATACGTATGGGTAGGTGTAGGCATAACGTCATACTACAAAGAGAGTGGCATCAGTACAGTATATCGTCCATAACACTCCGAAGAATGTGGCATCAGTATAGTATATCGTCCATATCGCTCCGAAGAATGTGGCATCAGTGTAAAGAAAATTATTGCATCCGAGGTTTCTCCGAAATTACGGCTCCAATGTGTGTACCCCATACGCCTACTAGTTGTCCTCCCCGCCCAATGCAAATACACCAGTCGAATACTCGACGTGCATACCGCATATCTATATGCCAGTCTATACAAAATAAAATATCCTGAGTTACGTTCTAATCGTGATGCATGTCACACGCACCGATAGCTAGTCGAATACGTGGACTCGCATCCCAATATGAATGTCACAGTGAATACGTGTAAAAGTATCAGGTCTTAGAAGATATCAATGTATCCTCCTAACTGGGGTGAGTCTGCTAGTGGCTAGGTCAGATATATAAATCATCGACGCAACCGTCGATGCACCCGAGTCAATCTCGGACGCACACAGTCATATGAGATAAAGCAACAAGAATCATACAATATATGCATAATCTAAATTAAACAGTAAATATGGCAAGGTATCTTGCCTGGGTCCTGAAGCTGTGAAAGCCAATAACCTACTCCTGCAGCATCTCCTGGCTAATCCAAAGATCCTAAACACACCAATATAATATAACAAATACAAATATCAGACACTAAATATTAAATACACACAACTACAACGCTATACTTGAATACTGTCGCAAGTTCACGACTGCTCGAATACAGCATCACATGTTCATGTAGCTAGGGTGTACGTGTGTTCTGTCCTCGGCTAACATGTACCTTGAGACAATAATTACTACGTCTAGGGTTTTACGAAGCTTTATTATGTCTAGTACAATTGTTGCTCCTGAAATTCCCATATTCAGCATACTTGGTGATGTATAAGTTTTATTGATGAATTTCATGTTTCTAACAACAGGTCTTACGGTTAAGGAATAGTTAGTTATTAACCAATTTCTAACTCTTGTTAATCAACATGCCATCATATACCTAATTAGGGTTAACTGAGTTTGTGTCCAATCCTATAAGTCTTGACATGATGACACAACGATCATATATAGACACTATACAAGGAGGGATGAGTCAGGTTTATACCTAATTGACAGGACGAGGGTCTCCTCGCTGACGGCGCCCTCCGGCGAGTGGTGGGCTCCGGCGTCGGCCGGCGGCAAACAGCAGCGTCAGCAGCAGAAGTATCAACGGCGACGGCGGCTTAGGCAGCGGCAGGGGTAACTGATCGGTCGCGGGGGGGACGGTCGGGTGGATCTAGAGTGGTGGCGGGCGGTGACAGAGGCGGTCGGGTAAACTGAAGGCGGTCGGAAGTAGCGGTCGGGGGAACGGTTGGTGTGGGAGGTTGGGATGGTGGTGGTTGGCGCCGGTACTAGCGGTGGCAGGCGGTGGGGTGAAGTCGGCAGTCGGGGGTTCGGTTATCGCCGGTGACTGGCGGTGGCCGGTGAAGTCGACTGCCGGTGGGGGGGTTTCGGAGACCGCAGGTGAACGACTAGGGTTTTAGGAATAGTAAAACTAGGGTTTACATGTGGGAGTATGTATATTTATAGATGTTGGCTCTCGTGGGCCATCCTTGATATTTAGGCCGAGCAGGCTCTAAGGTGGGGCTGGTCTATGGTGTACACGGCTTGGTCTAGACCTGTTTTAGGTGAACTTGGCCTCAACTTAAATAAATTACCAATTACTGCGCAAGGCGCTCACTTACGAATATTGCGACACTAAGGTAAGATGAAGTAACGGTTATTTAGTTTTGTACAATGGTTAGAGGGGTAGCCTGGCATGTCTAAGAGTTGTTCGTGACCTTGGATGGAAGATAACTACTGGTTTGGGCAAGGTGTATTAGGACATATAATTATTGCCCAATTTCTGATTGTGTCCAATTAAATCTAAGTCTCTCAACTTAACTCGATTTGGACCCTAATTTGGTCGGGGGGGTTTACAACCTACCCTCCTTGAGTATTTTATCCTCGAAATTAAAATATACGTATGGTAAGAACTACAAACTGAATAAAAATGCTAATACGTACCTAGTCCTTCGAAAAGGTGAGGATAACGTTGTCTAATATTATCCTCGCATTCCCAGGTCAACTCACCTGGTGCGTGTGCGTCCATACGATGCGAACTAGAGGGATAGTCTAACCTCGCAATACCTTCTCGCCCCTGTCCAGGATCTCAACAGGCTCCTCTAGGTAGGATAAACTCGGGCTGACTGTGATCTCTGAATGGTCAAGTACACGACTCGGATCTAGTATGTACCTTTTCAGCTAAGATACATGAAAGACGTCATGGACTCCTTCCAAAGTCTGCGGCAAGGCTAATCTGTAAGCAACCTCTCCGACGCTTTCTAACACATCGAATGGTCCGATGTACCTTGGACTCAGCTTTTCTCTGCCTCCGAATCTAATAGTCCCTCGATACTACTAGAAAAAGCGGTATTAGCGACGCATTTTAGCGACTCCAAGTAAAAACATCACTAAATTAGCGACTCCAATAAAAACGTCGCTAGACGTCGCTAAATGGCGACATTTAGCGCGTTTAGCGACTTTTATTAAAATTTTAAAAGATTAGTCGCTATAGGTTCAATTAAGGTCGCTAAACGTCGCAAATATGTCTACTTTAGCGACGTTTAGCGACGTTTAGCGTCGTAATTAGTGACGTATATATTAAAAATATTTAGCGACGTATTTAGCGACGTATTTGACGTCGCTAATTTTTAATTTAGCGACGTTTTTATTTGACGTCGCTAAACGTCGCTAAATTTTGGTTAGTTAAGGCTCAGTTTTCTTTTCCCCCATCTGCGAAAGTTTCAAAAGTTTTCAAAATATTTTGATTTCCCCCACCCCCCCTCTCCGGCGACCTTCTCTCCATGGTTGCGGCTACTCCGGCACCCCCCTCCTCCTTCTCGAGCTCTAGGTAAACCCTAACTCTCTCTCTCTCTCTTTTTCTCTCTCTCTCACACACACACACGACACACACACAGACGCAGACACACACACACCCACACCCACGACACATATACACACACACACGACACACACACACAGACGCAGACACAGACACACACACAGACACACACGACACTCTCTCTCTCTCTCTCTCTAGGGTTTTTGATCAGGGGTTATGGTTAAGGTTAGGGTTAGGGTTAGGTTTTTTGACCTGGGGTTAGGGTTAGAGTTAGGTTTAGGGTTTTTTATCAAGTTTTAAAAAGTATGCCAAGTACCCAACCAATTTCAGTTGTCAATGATTATAATTGACAAGGACAGATAAAACCTTCAAAAAAATAATAAGAGAAACACGACAGAAAAAAGAACTCAACCCCGATCTTGCCAATTAGTTGGGAATGGTCAAAGGTTGAGTGGACAGATACAACCTGCAAGAGTTAGTATGGGTTAGGACACTAAGTAAATAGCTAAGATTGGTTAGTAATTGATATAAGTTATGATATATATATATATATATATATATTAGTCTTGGTAGTAAGGGTTGTTACTAGCTATAACTAATGTGATGCCAATACACTTGTTCTAGCTAAGTTTGACCAAGTTTGGCTAATAAAATAGAAGACTTGACAAAACCCTAATAATCATCATCATTCGTATTATCATCTCCATCATCAACACTACCAATAGATTTGTATCTGTTGGTTGATTAGATACATCTTCTAGTGTTTTTATTGTTAGGACAAAATGTTGACTAGATATCATTATTATACTGCAACAAACAGCTAATTCTTTGTGAGTCATCTAATTATATTCTTTGTTTTCATCTATCTTACCAGATGACACCCAAGAGAGCGACACCTCCTACTGCTAAGGAGGAAGTGATGCCACCTACTGTTAAGGAGGAAGTGATGCCTCCTACTATTAAGGAGGAAGAGATACCACCTGCTGTATCTCAGACGGGGAGTTCCAGTCACCCATCACCTATAGCGGCTGTATCTCAGACGGGGAGTTCCAGTCACCCAGCACCCATAGTGGAGATTGATAACATAAACGCTTTTTATGCGCAGTATTTGAGGGACTGGTATCTGCCCCAGCGTATTGGATATCCTCGAGATTGATACTGTGATATTTCATATACTTATATATTATGCATTTTGTTTGACTGTGATACTGTGATACTTATATATTATGCATTTTGTGACGCTGTTTATGCCTATTTTGTGACTGTGATACTTATATATTATGTATTTTGTATGACTGTGATACTTTTATTTTGTGTGTATTGTGTGACTGTGATATTTATGTGTATTAATTGTAGGACTGTGATACTTTTATTGTCTATCTATAATATTTATGTGTATTAATTGTATAACTTTGATACTTTTATTTATATCAAATGATGTTAATATACCGGTGTCGAGTGTTCCACCGAAGGGGTCGACGAACCCAGAGAATTCAACGGAGGGTTGCTCCGGGTCTATTTTTAATTAGAAATTTATAAATTGCAGGAATAATATTTTGGAACAATTCAGTTTTTTTTTAAATTAGCGACGTATTTAGCGACGTTTAACGACGTTTATACACTTTGCTACATACGTCACTAATTAGCGACGTAAATAGCCGTCGCTAATAACGTCGCTAAATACGTCGCTGTACGTCGCAAATTACTGATATGGCAGTACTGCCAGGTCATTAAAGACGTTGCTATTACGTCATTATATAAGTCGCTAATTAGCGATGTTTAGCGACGTTGTATTACGTCGCTTATTAGTGACTCTGAGTCGCTAAACGTCGCTAATTTAGCGACACGTCTAAGTCGCTAAAAAATGTCGGTATAGCGACGTTTAGTGACATTTTTTCTTTCAGCGACGTAATTATTACCGACTTCTGTAAAACGTAGCTAATTACGTTGCTAAACGTGATTAGCAATATTTTTTGGACATTTAGCGACGTTTTTTGGCGTCGCTAATTTGATTTTTTCTGGTAGTGCGAGTGGGCGAGATTATTAGAAATACATGATCTCCAACCTGGAACTCTAAGGGTCGTCGATGCGCATTCGCCCAATGCTTTTGTCGGTCCTGTGCTGCTCGTAGGTGCCCTTGGATCTTCTTCACCTTCTCTATTGTACGAACAACCAACTCGGGGCCAAGAATCTGTCTCTCGCCTATATCTCTCCAACATACGGGGGAATGACACTTCCTGCCATACAATGCTTCATAGGGAGCCATCTGGATGCTCGCTTGAAGCTATTGTTATAGAAAAACTCGACCAAGTGCAGATGGTCCACCCATAATCCTCCAAAATCTAGCATGCACGCTCTTAACATATCTTCCAAGGTCTGAATGGTGCACTATGACTGGCCATCTGTCTGTGGGTGATACGCGGTGTTAAATTTCAAGCGGGTGCCGAGACTCTTTTGCATACTCCTCCAAAAGTAAGATGTAAACCTCGTATCCCTGTCAGACACGATGCTAACTGGAACTCCATGTAGGCGCACAATCTTCCTCATGTATATATCTGCTAAGACCTTCGTCGATTGCCCAACTCTGAAGGATAAAAAGAATGCAGACTTGGTGAGTCTATCCATGATTACCCATACTGTATTGCGACCCCTAGGACTCCTCGAAAAGCCCGTAACAAAGTCCATGGTGATGTGCTCCCATTTCCACTCTGATATAGGGAGCGATTGAAGCAATCCTGCTGATCTCTGATGCTCAGCCTTGACCTGCTGACACACCAGGCACTTGGCCACAAAGCATGCTATCTCCATATTCATTCCATGCCACTAGTAGTACTGTCTCAAGTCTCTATACATCTTCGTGCCTCCTGGATGGATAGAGTAGGTTAAACTGTGTGCTTCTGCCATCAGCTCCTGACGAAGCTCTCTATTTGGAACATAGAGACGATCTCCACATCTCAAGGTTCCGTCTTCATGTATACGCAGTCCTGTCTGTAATCCAGCCACTGTCCTCTGTCTAAGCCTCTGAAATCTGGCATCTGGCGGCAAAGCAGCCTTGATACTCTCCACCAATATCAATTATAACTGGAAACTCGACAACTGTCCATCTATTTCGGGCATAACAAACTCTATGCCCATCTGCTCTAGATCTCTCAATAGGTATTGTTGCGTAGTCAAGAAGAATGCCATGGGTCTTCTGCTCAAAGCGTCAGCTACTACGTTGGCCTTTCCCGGGTGGTACTGTAGCTCAATCTCGAAGTCTGTCATTACCTCGAGCCAATGCCTTTGTCTCTAGTTCATATCCTTCTGAGTGTAGATGTACTTCAGGCTCTTATGATCAGTAAATATCTCCACTCTTTCTCCATATAAATAGTGCCTCCAAAGCTTCAAGGCAAAGATCACTTTTGCAAGCTCCATGTCATGAGTGGGATAGTTCTTCTAATGTATCCTCAACTGCCTAGAGGCGTAGGCTACAACGTTTCTTTGTTGCATCAAGATACATCCTAATCCCTTCCCGGATACATCCCTATAGATCACGAATCCTCCGGGTCCAGAAGGTATGGTCAAGATGGGTACTATAGTCAACCGTTTCTTCAGCTCATCGAATGCCTTCTAACACTCCTTTGTCCAAATGAACTCCTGCTCCTTACGGGTTAGGCGAATCATCAGTTCTGCAATCTTTGCGAAGTTCTCCATGAACCTCTGGTAATATCTGGCAAGTCCTAGGAAACTCCTCACTTCTGAGACATTGGTAGGGGTTGGCCATGTCTCTACCGATTAAATCTTCGCCGGATCCACTGAAATGCCCTCTCCTGAGATGATGTGTCCAAGGAAAGCAACACAATCCAGAAGAAACTCACACTTGCTCAGCTTTGCATAAAGCTTCTCTCTCCTTAGTGTCTCTAACACTAGTCTCAGTTTCTCTTCATGCTCCTCGTGGCTCTTCGAATACACCAAAATATCGTCGATGAAGACTACCATGAACTAGTCTAAGTATTGGTGGAATACTCTGTTCATCAAGTTCATAAATACAGCAGGTGCATTCGTCAGTCCAAAAGGCATTACTAAGAATTCGTAGTGACCGTAACGAGTCCTGAATGCTGTCTTTTGAATGTCTTCTCTTCGCACCTTTACCTGATGATAACCCGATCTCAAGTCGATCTTGGTGAACACTACTTTTCATGTCAACTGACCGATTAAATCGTCAATCCATGGTAGGGGGTACTTGTTCTTGATAGTCAAAGCATTAAGGGCTCTGTAATCAATGCACATACGTACTGTTCCATCCTTCTTGGGTACAAACAACACTGGTGCTCCCAATGGTGATGCACTAGGACGGATAAATCCCTTGCTCTGCAACTCCTCTAATTGTAGCTTCAGCTCATCTAACTTCTTCTTCGCCAATCGGTATACATTAGAAGATACCGGTGTTGCTCTGGGTACTAGCTTAATGGTGAACTCTATGTCTCTATCTGGTGGTAAGCCTGGCAGTTCTTTGGGGAAAACATCCTCGAATTTTGCAACTATTGGCGGGGGTACAATCTCCATAGTCATGTAAGTTCCAGCTATCTGTCCTACTACTTGTTCGATGGTCCCTCGTATGTACTCGAACTCCGGCTGATCTGGCAGTCTAAAAGTGATGCTACCCTTCCGGCAGTTCAGTACAGCATTATACTGGCTTAACCAGTCCATGCCTAACACAACATCAAAGTACGACATAGGCAATACCAAGAATTATGCTCTCATCTCTCTACCACATATAATTACTGAGCACGTTCTGATAGTGCTGGTAACCGGCATGATACCTCCTCCGGTAAGAATCTTCCAACTCTTAGGTAAGGAGAAAGTAGCTACTCTATGCATTGCTACAAATCTACTAGATATAAACGATAATATAGCTCCAGAATCAAACAATGCAGTTGCAGGTAATTATGCAACTAAGATGGTACCTGTGATTGCTTCTCCTTCTATTTCCTCCTCAGTAGCTGCTAATACGAAGGCCTGTCCCTATCTCTGTCCTCCGGCCTGCTGTTGGGCTCGATCAAATTGTGCCTGTTGTGGGGCCAAGGGGGGTCCCCTCTGAAATCCTTTGAGGGGTGGTGGACGTTGTCCTTCGGGTGGGGGTAGTATCCTCAGAACTGGTGCTGCTAGCCTCTGTCCGGTCTGCGGTGCTGTCTTCCTGCGCTGTGGGCAATCTCTGACAAGGTACTAGCTCGCTCCACAAATCATGCATGTCCCCAGTCTTTTTCAGTAGTCCTTCTCAAAGTGGCCTCTCTTACCACAAAAGTGGGAAGTCAGAAGTTCCTGGTGTGGGTATTGTGCTATCCTTTGTTGTGTCTGTGCTCCGGGACGACGGATGGGTCCTCCTGCTCCGGGCTGGACTCTGGCTAGCATGGTCGTGCTGAAACATCTAGCTCCTCTAACAATGGCCTCCTGGATCCTCGTCTCTACAAGAACCTCCTCGTATGATATCCTCGCTTGTGCGGTAGTGTACCTCTGTAGCTAGAAGGTGAGGCCGTGATGGAATCTTTGAGCCTTTTCTAGGTCATTGGGTATCAAGATGGCACCAAATCTGCTAAGGCGGCTGAACTCCGTGTCATAGGCGTCAACGGTCATATTTTCCTACTCTAGATGTAGGAATTGGGAGTACAGGACATTTTTGACTGTAGCTGGGAAATACTTCGCATTGAAGTACTCTAAGAACTGTTCCCAGGTCTGGCTCTTGCCTACACTGTACTCAATAGAATCCCACTAGTGATGGGCATTGCCCTTTACTTGGGCCCTCACGGCGGTCATCCAAAGATCTGGGTGCAGTTGTAAAGCCTCTAGTAAAATCTCTGTGTTGGCGACCCAATCGAAGATCTGCTCTACAGTCTCATTGCTCGAGAAAGTATTTGGTCCCATCTGTCGGAACCATCTAACAGTGCCACCTGTCTGGGTTGGTGGAGGTGTTGGTACTGGTATTGTGACAGGTGTCCTCTCTAGTACTGCCATCAGACTCTGTCTCAATGTCTCTGTCTGCTGCCAATGTGCTTGCATCATAGTCTGAAAGAACTGAAGCATCTGTGGCTAGCCATCTAGCTGTCGCATCTGGGGTGGATAAGGTGGAGGCGGTGGTAGTAGAATCTCTGGCTGTGCAGTAGGCATCTCCTTAGATGTCGGCCTCTCAGTCTGCGGCATCGGTGTAGCTCCTGAGGTCTGGCCCTCACAATGTTACGTGAGGATTGTCTAGGAAGTCTGTCTTTCGGGCTGCGGTATAGGATCGCCATGTGATGTCTCGTACCAATGTATCAGCGGTATCTGTAACGATGGTTGCCTCTGGGGTATCTTCTCCCTTTGGGTGGTGTTGTCTGGCACCGCGGCACTGGGTGCTCCTCGTCCACTGCACAAGTTTATCTTGCTGCAAGAGATAGGACTTCATTAAAAGAGTACGAAATCAAACAAACAGTATACAGATATTTAGAAACAATACGAAGGAATTCAAAGACGAAATCAAAGTGAATGAGACCTAAGAATTTCTATCCTATTGCAGGCTCGCTGGGCATATTTCCATACAACAAGCGAAAAGTTGACCTGCATGGGCCACCACTAGAACCATGTCATGCCCCAGTCCCAAAATATATAGAACTAGGTCACGTGGCAATAGCCAGCTGAAACATCTCCAAAGATGTCCCAATTTAATGGATCCTAACAAAGAGTGCTATGTTGTCCTAATACTAACATGTCCCATATAACTCAACAACAAGTAATCTAATCTTATCCATAATATAAAATAGCAAAAAGTACTAAATAAACTGCTGGAAGATAAATACCAGTCTCAGGATATCTTAGTACAACCAATAAAGTCTGGTGGGAACAAACCCACTACTATGACGGAATAAATGTACTGAAATAATAAATAAAAGTATGATGACCAGGGTTTCGGCTGACTAGATAATGATGCGCCCAATCCTAGGCAGAAGGCCTACCAAGTGATCACGAAAACTCTGATGGTAGCACCTCTAACTCCTCAGCTGTAGCATACCTAGTCTCCTGTCCTGGGCCGTACACGGTGGGATAATATGCCTCGTCCAAATCTGGAAAGGTACCAGGTCCTCAGAGGGATGTAACAAGATACATAAAAATATGCCATATATAATACTGAATAAAATAAATACAAGGGTGTACTAACCATCTAAGTGAATGCAATGCGAGGACAACGCTAATACGTATGGGTAGATGTAGGCATAACGTTGATACTCCGAAGAGAATAGCATCAGTACAGTATATCGTCCATAATGCTCCGAAGAACGTGGCATCAGTATAGTATATCGTCCATATCGCTCCGAAGAACGTGGCATCAGTGTAAAGGAAATTATTGGATACGAGGTTTCTCCGAATCATGGCTCCAATGTGTGTACCCCATACGCCTACTAGTTGTCCTCCCCGCCCAATGCAAATACACCAGTCGAATACTCGATGTGCATACCGCGTATCTATATGCCAGTCTCTACAAAATAAAATATCCTGAGTTATGTTCTAACCGTGATGCATGTCACACACACCGATAGCTAGTCAAATATGCGGACTCGCATCCTAATATGAATGTCACAGTAAATACGTATAAAAATGTCAGGTCTTGGAAGATATCAATGTATCCTCCTAACTAGGGTGAGTCTGCTAATGGCTAGGTCAGATATATAAATCATTGACACAACCGTCGATGCACCCGAGTCAATCTCGGACGCACACAGTCATATTAGATAAAGCAACAAGAATCATACAACATATGCATAATATAAATTAAACAGTTAATATGGCAAGGTATCTTGCCTGGGTTCTGAAGCTGTGAAAGCCAATAGCCTGCTCCTGCAGCATCTTCTGTATGATCCAAAGATCCTAAACACACCAATATAAATAACAAATACAGATATCAGACACTAAACATTAAATACACACGACTGCAACGCTATACTTGAATACTGTCGCAAGTTCACGGCTGCTCGAATACAGCGACACATGTGCACGTAGCTAGGGTGTACACATATTCTGTCCTCGGCTAACATGTACCTTGAGATAATAATTACTACATCTAGGGTTTTACGAAGCTTCATTATGTCTAGTACAATTGTTGCTCCTGAAATTCCCATATTCAGCATACTTGGTGATGTATAAGTTTTATTGATGAATTTTATGTTTCTAACAACAGGTCTTATGATTAAGGAATAGTTAGTTATTAACCAATTTCTAACTCTTGTTAATCAACATGCCATCATATACCTAATTAGGGTTAACTGAGTTTGTGTCCAATCCTACAAGTCTTGACACGATGACACAACGATTATATATAGACACTATATAAGAAGGGATGAGTCAGGTTTATACCTAGTTGACAGGACGAGGCTCTCCTCGCTGACGGCGTCCTCCGGCGAGTGGTGGGCTCCGGCGTCGGCCGACGGCCGACAGCAGCGGCAGCGGCAGCAGCAGAAGTATCGGCGGCAGCTTAGGCAGCGGCGTGGGTGACGGACTGGTCCCGGGGGGACGGTCGGGTGGATCTGGAGTGGTGGCGGGCGGTGACTGAGGCGGTCGGGTAAACTGAAGGCGGTCGGGAGCAGCGGTCTGGGGAACGGTTGGTGTGGGAGGTTGGGATGGTGGTGGTTGGCGCCGGTGCTAGCGGTGGCAGGCGGTGGGGTGAAGTCGGCAGACAAGGGTTCGGTTACCGCGGGTGACTGGCGGTGGCCGGTGAAGTCGGCAGCCGGTGGGGGGGTTTCGGAGACCGTCGGTGAACGGCTAGGGCTTTAGGAATAGTAAAACTAGGGTTTACATGTGGGAGTATGTATATTTATAGATGTTGGCTCTCGTGGGCCATCCTTGATATTTGGGCCGGCCAAGCTCTAGGGTGGGGCTGGTCTATGGTGTACACGGCTTGGTCTAGACCTGTTTTAGGTGAACTTGGCCTCAACTTAATTAAATTACCAATTACTGTGCAAGGCGCTCACTTACGAATATTGTGACAATAAGGCGAGATGAAGTAACGGTTATTTAGTTTTGTACAATGGTTAGAGGGGTAGCCTGGCATGTCTAAGAGTTGTTCGTGACCTTGGGTGGAAGATAACTACTGGTGTGGGCAAGGTGTATTAGGACATATAATTATTGCCTAATTTCTAATTGTGTCCAATTAAATCTAAGTCTCTCAACTTAACTCTATTTGGACCCTAATTTGGTCGGGGGGTTTACACTAACACACGTCTAAGCTAGTACGCCGATGTACATGAGGCAGACAGTTCACTAATATTCTGGGTCACATGGTCATATACAAAAATAGGATATCCATAATTAATACTAATGGTCATACGTAATTATACGGGATATCCGCATCTATAACAAGGGTCATACAACAAATATTTATATATTACAGTCATACCTTGTATTAGAATTAAATTACTTAAATATATATCCATATCATTATATATATATATATATATATATATATATATATATATATATATATATATTTATCAACTAATATTATATGCATACGCACACACACGTATTAGCACACTAGTCATTGGGTTTACCGACACGGGTCTGAAATCAACCAACTAAACCTGTCAAGAAGCAATATATTAACCCTATAATATTCACACATGCACACACATAAAATCATAAAGGCGGGAAGTCAAACCTTGGCGTGCACGCACAGGGTCGACGATAACGACGACGATGATGATGATGATGATGATGATGATGATGGTGATGGTGCTGATGATGATGATGACGATGACGATGATATAGGTGATGATGATGGTGATGGTGATGAATGCCGGAGACTGCCGGAGGAAAGGCTCGGCGGTCAGGGAGGTCCGACGATGGGAGAGAAGTCGAGGTTGATGGAGGGGTGGTGACGACTGTGCTCAATCGAGGAGAAGGAGAGAGCAGGGAGGAGAGGTGGTGGTTGCTCGGGGTTGCTCGGAAACGGTCGGGAAGTCGGGGACGGAGGTTGTGGGTAATGGTAGGAAGATGATGATGCGGCGGTGTTGAAGGAGAGGGAGATGGTGAAGGAAGTCGGATGCTCCCGTCGTCGAGGGGAGAACGTCGGTGACTGCAGTTGGATATGAGGAGCGGAGGGTGGTTCAGGCGACGGAGGAGACCGAGGGTCGATCGGGCTGGGATGGCCAAAGAAAGGAGGAAAGAGGAGGATGAGTCAGCCGGGGTGGCGTGGGGAGTGTTGTGGTCGGAGAAGATGACCACGGGGGAAGTCTAGCAGCAGGGATATCCTCGGTGGAGGCGTTGCCGGGGTAGAGATCAGGTACTGGCGGTGATGATGACCGGAGAAGGTGTTCAGGCGGTCGGGGACGAGGTCTGCGGGTGCTCAGGATCGGGGATAGTCGTGATGGCCGGGGCTCCGGCTGTGGGGAAGAGGAGGAAGAAGGTGGTTTAGTTTTAGGGTTGAGTTTTGATGTAGGTGGAGGATGGTGAGGGAAAAAATTAAGAAAAAAAGTTATATTTATATGTAGAGAATAGGGTTTGATGTTAGCCTAGAAAATTGGGTCGATCAACCCCTCTTTGGGATTGGGTTTCTTTCTATATGTAGAAATTTGGAGGGCTAGGATTGTATTGTTTGAAATAGATGGCTAGGATTTGATGAGGGGGAAGGATGTTGAGTGTTATACACTCCAAAATCATGTTAAAAATTTACATGTGAAAGAGAGGATTTCTTCATGTGTCTTGACCAATTGGATGGTGACACCTCATTGCACTTTTGTAATAAGGTCCCCAACAATTAAAAAATTGCACAGAGAATAGAAATTGGGATTGGATGAGGGAAAACACCATATTTGGTGTGATATAGTGGCTAGAAAGGGTGTATGGTGTTTAGTATGAGTCTTGAGGGTATAAATGAGGGTTTGGTTTGGTGTTGGGTCAAGTTGGGTCCTTACACCAATTTAATTAAAATTAATATAATTAGTGTTTTAAAATTAATTGAAAGTACATGGGGCTAAAATTAGGTGGGACAAAAGTATCATGAACGTAGATGACTCAGAATAAAATATTATCATAATTTGGGTTGCACAAAATGGGTCAAGATTGTGTCTCTAATTTTGATTGGAATACACAAATATACAAGATTGAATTTATTTGGAATTAAATATAAACGTCCGTAACAAATATTGTGCGACTAAAATAAAGCACAATAGAGCATATTTATGAGTTACACAAATATCAGAATGGAAGACGGACACATCTAGGACAAAGGTATAAAAATGGTTGAAAGGCAAAAGCTAGTGTAGCGCTCCAAATATTGAAGCAACAGTAAGGCACAATAATTAAATAAAATTATAATAATAAATTATAACACTAAATAATTAATTCTGAAATAATACTGTCACGTCCAGTCCTAAAATACGTAGGACTAGTAATACGTAACCATGCTAGCGGTATGATTATGGCAACTCTAATATATGAAAACCATAACACATACGTACACTATATTATGAATAACAATAATTCATAAGTGGTATAATTTATCACAAGTCATAGGGCATAACTAAATCTCATCCACAGAATCAAATATAAATGAATAAATAACCAATCCACTATATAGCAGAATCTCAATATGAAGTATCAAAGGATGATAATCAGGTGAAAACAAATCCACTACCAAACTAGAATATAAAAGTAACCACAATAATAATATCAACTAATGAACAATGGGACTCGAAAAGAAGACCTCCTCGAAATATAAGTAGCAAGTCCTGATCCGTGCTCCTACGAATAATCATGATCGTCTACACCTGGAAAGGGACCAGGTCCTCAGAGGGACATAATAAGATACATAGAAGCATGCCAATAAGTACTGAAAATAAACATCCAATGGGTCGCCTAACCATCTATGTGAATGCAAGTTAAGAACAACTTTCTAACAAGTGGACTATCTGGCCATAAATGGGATTGGCATGATTCTCTCAGAGAATCAGGGGCCTACAAAGCATGTCGTCTTTTGAACGCCAGAGGCCGCCAGTAATATAGGGGTCATCACCGCCACGTATCTCTTGCGGAGCGTACGGGTTATAGAAAGAAAAGTACAAAGGAGTCCAAATGCCTTACTTGTTGTTCTCACCACCCCATGCTCTAAGCATGTCATATCCATGACAAGATAATACCTCTAATAACTGCCAAGTCTCCTAGCATGCAAATTCTAACAGCAGTTATTCCTTATCGCACGTCCCATACGTACAGGAGGCCAGCCTGTCACGCAAGTCCGTATCCTATATGAGACTCACACTCGTGTAACAGCTGTGTCACGGCCAATAAAACCTAATGATGCCTCATGATAATGAGGTGGTCTCATAAACTAGGTTAACATGCATATATATAAATAAAAATAGAATATGACGCCACCGTCGTTGTACCCAAGTTTCCTTGGACGCTCAGTTTATATAGTAGTTAAAAATATATGAACTAAATAACAGAAATAAAATGCATACATCATATGGAATATAAATTAGAATACAATGGCAAGGTATACTTGCCTGGCAAGAAGGCTGCGCAGTAACAATAACCTGCTCCTGAAGTCTCGCAGAACAATCCAATGGTCCTATATACATATGATATAATATACAGTACAACATCAGCCATTACACTAGCACATACACAATCATAATTACCTGAACTCAGAGGGTACGCTAGGGGTGACACTGGTTAACTAATCGGGTCAACTGTGCATCTAATTATGCGAGTGTCATGTCCTCACTGTTGTATAAAATTAAACAGTCAACTCACTAACACGTCTAAGCCAGTACGTCAATGTACACAAGGCAGACAATTCTCTAATATTAGGGTCACATGGTCAAGGTAAATACAGGATCTCCATCATTAACACTAGGGTCTCACAGTAATATATTATAGTCACACCTAGTACTAGTATTTAATTACTTATATAATATATATATATATGTATTTGCCAATTAATTATCCTACACACATGTACACTAGTCTTTAGGTTAACCAATACGGTCTGAACTAAACTGAACCATAAAGCAATACTAATCACAAGCACACATACACAATATGAAAGGAGAGGGACAGGTTTGAACCTAGGGGTTAGCGTGAACGGGCACGAGGATCGGGGGTGATTGTTGTAGGTTGTCTTCGGTGAGAGTGATGGTCCATGATGACGATGATGATGGTGATGATTATGTTAATAATTAGGTTGTGATAGTGATTAGGGTGATAATTAGGTCAAATATTGGTGATGAGATGATGATGATGAGATGATGATGATGAGGTGATGAGATAAGGATAATGAGATGATGAGATGACGATAATGAGGTGATGAGATGATGATGATGAGATAATGATAATGATGAGATAATGATGATGATGAGATGATGATGATGAGGTGATGAGATAATGAGATGATGCTGCTCCAGCCAGGGGGGGAGGTCCGACGAGGAGGAGGAGCTCGGGGAGGAGATGGATGTTTAGGTGAAGTCGAGGGTTCATGGGAGCTCAAGGAGATATTGACGAGGGAGGACAGAAGAGAAGGATGAAGAGGAGGTCGAGGAAGAGTTCAGCGGGTGGAAGGAGAGGGAGGCTGGTGGTTCGTCAACGGGGGAGATGGCTGCTATCTTCGTGAGGGACGGTGGTGGCAGTCGTGTAGTTCTCAGGCGGGTGGTCGGGATGAGAACGAATGTTCCCAGGTGATGAGGTGGCCGCGGCTGGTATTTCAGTGGGTCGACAGAAGAAAGTGCAGGCGGAGGAGGTCGAGCTCCGGCATTGTGGCGAGAAGGGCCGGGAAGAGGTGAAGAGGGTGGTGGTTAGCGGAGAGCAGCGGGCTGTGTTGGTGGACGGTGATGTTGGTATTGTGCTTTGCTGTGCACAGGCGGCGGTAGTGATCGGGCTTCGGCGTACGAAGGAGAGGAGAAAGGAGATGAACAGAGAGATGGCAATGGTGACTCTGTGATCTTCGGCGAGGGGTGAACGGCTATTGTCGAGGGGGCGTGCAGTCGACAGGCGGTTAGGAGCTGCTCTGACGGAGGAGGATGGCCGACGGGTGAGGTCTGATCTGAGAAATGATCGAGGCGGGAAAGGAGAGAACAGGGAGAAGGTGGAGTTCTGGTGGTGGCGAGTGGCGGAGGTCCGCGGTTGAGAGGAAGTCGGAGAGAGGGCTGAGATGGGGAGTTCAACGGGGGTCACGACGGGCTCAGGTAGCTTCCGGCGAGGCTACTCCGGCGGTTAGGGGAAGGAGATGGTGAATAGTAGGGGTCGGCTAGGAATATAGTTTGGGTTTTTGGAAAATAAAGAAAAAGTAGGAAAGATTGTATATTTATACATGTAGAAATTGGGTTGGGTGTTGACCTAGAAAATTTAGGCTTGGTCAACACCTCCTCGAAGTGGGCCTTGGCTTGTCATGTAGGTACTGGAGGGCTATAATTTGCATTGTTTAAAATACAAGGCTAGGGTTAAATAAGGGGACAATGTTGTGTGTTGCACATTCCAAAAATAATGGAAAAAATATATATTAACGAAAAATGGATTTCTTTATGTATAATATCCAATGGTGTGGACGCCTTAATGCACTTTTACATAAAAAATACCCAACAATTAAAAAATTATACAAAGATGAAAATTGGATTAAATTAATTAAAATTAACGCAATGGTGTTCTAAAATTAATTAGAAGTACATGGGGCTAAAATTAGGTGGGATACAAGTATCATGGATGTAGAGAACTCATGATAGAATATTATCATAAATTAGGTTGCACAAAATGGGGCAAGATTGTGTCTCCAATTTTGATTGGAACGTACAAGGAAAGAAAGTTTAATTTATTTAGAATTAAATATAAATGTTTACGACGATTATTGTGCAAATAAAATATAACACAAGAGAGCATAATTATAAGTTACACAAAGGTCAGAATAGATGACTGGAACATCTAGAACAAGGGTGTGAAATTCATTGAAAGAAAATGGCTAGTGTAGTGCTCCAATTATCGAAGCAATGGTAAGGTGCACTAAGTGATATAAATATTATAAAATCGTCTAAAATAAAATATTCTATTTCTAATTGGATTCAAACTAGCTCTAGTTTCTCTATCTAAGCCAAGTAGGCCTAATTTTGGGTGAGGGGGTTTACAAATACAAATTAAATTCATAATCCTATATTTTGGTCAGAGGTTCAACTAGTGGGCTTCTAGGTCTAGTCCACTAACTCATGCATTAAAGAACACTATATATATAATATTTATAAATACATATATTATACAATTATTTAAAATAAATATACATAATACTTATAATAATTAAAAAGACAAAAATACTCCTATTTCAGAATATGGTAGTGATAATTGGTGGTTCACTATATTGACAGATAGATTACCCAGACATCGTTCTATTGTCGATTCTGCGGCGTAGGTTGGGTTTATTCCTGACTTGCATCCCTACATCGGGTATGGGTCGTGACAAAAGAATAATTAAGAAATTTGGTAATTAAACAGAACAAGGAGGTAGTATCTTAGCAGTATTTTGTATAGTATCCTAAGTAGCAAGTGTCAGTGAGTTAAGCATGTCCATGACCTAGAATTAGAGTATATCACTAGTATTTGGTAACCATCAGTATTAAGAATATCTTGACTAGGTTGATGATTAGTGAATGCTTAGTGTGATGGAATAGGCCACATGTGGTGTAATATTTTATCCCGTACCAGTAGAGGGAGACACCCCAGCAGGGCAGAGATTGATTTCATGATAGTTAAGAGACTATATCCAAGTATCATTTCTCTTTCAGTAGAATAGTAGGATTGTATGTTATAGGATATATATATACTATTTTAGACTGTGAATGATGGGATTTGACCATAGTAAGATTTGTATGAATAGGATATGACTGGCCTAAGAGATAGGGGTGAGAGTTTTAATTTTGAGGACAAAATTCTTCTAAGGGGGATAGATTTGTCACTACCATATTTTTTAGAAAAGGGTATTTTAGTTATTTGGTAATTAATTAAATATTGTGCATATTAAATATTTATTTATTATATTATTTATTTATGGTTAGCATGTTAGGTTTATTTTTAGACTTGTGTTAGTGGACCTAACTAGTTTAGTTTAGACTCTTGGACCAACATTTAATTCTAGTTAGAATTGAACCCAATAATTAGAAGCTCAATCATTAGGAGGATGATTAATTATGTTAAACCCATTAGACTAGAACCTTTCCTCCTTAATTATTTTTTATGAGAGGCCCCAAGGAATATTTTAGACTTTATATAGTTGCTTGAGGGAGGGGGCAAGTGAGGCCTATATAAAGGGAATAAAAACTATCTCTCTCTCCATTTTTATTCCAAATCAAGATCTAGAATTTCCCTCAACCAAATTCAATCAAATTCCTACCAAATTTTTACCCAATTCCTTCCAAAATCACCATTAAAGACTAGTAGAGAAAGGATCTATAAGGATAAAGTATGGATCTACAAAGAGGAGCAAGGATCTACAAGTTGAAGGCTCATTTTACCAATTTTAGAGGTTTTATTGGAAATCTATCTTCTAATAGGTATAATTCAATTTTTTCCCTTAATTTAGGTTCTAAATCTTAGATTTAACTATGATAAATTAACCCATGTGCATAAGCTACCCATAGGATTTGGTTTTGTGTTCATAGGAGGCATATTGAGAAAGTTATGGTGCTTTTGGTGTCAATTTTGAAAAATTTTTGAGATTGACACTTGTGTGCGTCAATTGGTCATATAGATCAATTTTGGCATATGCTTGTGTGTTTGGAGCTAGTATCGTGTCCATAATTTGGTACATGTAGGTCGTATCCCAATAATTTGGAGATACGTGTTGATTTGGGAGTTTTTTCTCCGACACAAAACTTTATGTATGTCACATTTTGACACGGACATGTAAATTTGTGTTTGACTCTTCCTATTGTTCATAAATAATATATTAGACTTGCTCTTGTCCTTCGAGGTACGTTTGGATGTGTGGTGGACTCGTATCGCAAGCGTATCCTAGATCTAGTGGGATACATGGGCGATGCAGTCCACGTGTTTGTGCATTTTATTTCTAAATCTATTTCTATTATTCTTAGTCATTATAATATATATATATATATATATATATATATATTTATTTATTTATTTATTTATTTATTTATTTATTTATTTATTTATTTATTTATTTATTTATTTATTTATTTATGTGTTAGTGTATCATATACCTATATACCTATGTATTATATATGTATGTAGTGATACTTTTTAATATATAATAGCTACTTATATAAGTTATGTTATATATATATAATTGTATGTCATATATATGTACATGTATATTAGATGTATATTTGAGTAGGTATTATTTGATATTGTATAGATGCGTATACATATGGATATATGTGTATATATACTTGTAAGGGTGTTATATATATATATATATATATATATATATATATATATATATAGTTTAGAGAGAGTATATACATATATTTAGATATTGTTGGAATTTATGGCATATATATATGTGTTGGGCTTTTGTTTGTGTGTTGTATAAAGGGAGGATCGACCAGCAACAGTAACAATAGGAAGTAGCACAGCAGCAGCCATTTAAAATACATCAGCAGTAATAATAGGAAGTAGCACAATAGCAGCCATTTAAAATAGAGCAGCAGCAGTAGCAATAGAAAATGCAGCAGCAACCGCAATAGGAAATAGCACATTAGCTGTAGCAGATATGAATACCAGCAGCAGCAGCAGCATTTTAGAAAGTGCAGCAGCAACATATATGAATGAGCAGCAGCAGCAGATGAATGAGCAGCTGAGCATCGAGACACCAGGGTATCAAATTATGTATCAGTAGGTAAGTCCTGACTAGTAGTTTAGTTATTAGTTTAATTAGTTAACTAGTAGTTTAGTTATTAGTTTAATTGGTTAACTAGTAGTTTAGTTATTAGTTTAATTAGTTAACTAGTAGCCTACTTAGTTTGATAGTTAACAGTTTGGTTAGTAGTTAGTTTGATAGTTAGTATGTGATATCTAATTATTAGTTATCCAGTTAAATTGGTTAGATTAGTTAACATGTAGGTATATATGTACAGTAAGTATTGTAGTTAGTAAAGTATAGTAGTTGTGTTAGGTACACCTAATAGTTAATAGTTATATTAGAAGGATGTATATATACCTAATATTGTATAGTTAGTGGTTTGGTAACTAATATATACTAGAGTGACGTTACCTTGAGATAACTGTTAGTGTATAGTTGAGTAGTTCAGTTAGGGATTGAGGTATTATTTAGATGGTGAACTTTGGTTATATTAACTAGTTATACTCTTTATAGCTAGTAGTTCAGTTAGGGATTGAGGTATTATTTAGATGGTGAACTTTGGTTAAGAGACTATTGATACCAAGGTGATTAGTAGTTATAATTAGGAATTTGGTAGATGATACAATATATGTATAAATATATTTGATATATTTGGTTTATCTATGTATGATAGGTATTAGTTAGATTCTTAACTATAGGTATGTTATAAGTATTGTATTGTAGGTTAAGTATATATGTATTAGTATGTTATATAGTTAGTTGTTTAACATATGGTTAATAGTGGGTTGTTAGTATTTATAAAGAATTGATACTACCTTAAGATACCAAGGTAAGTATCAAGGTATTTGAGAATATTCAAGGTATTGGATTTGGGTATCAAGATGGAGGTTTAGTGGTGCGATACTGAGTTCGTTCAAAACCAAGGTATCCACATAGCTTTTGGTAATTAGGATTTAATATCTAATATTATTTGATATATACATATGTGTTATATTTATCCCTTGTTTGCGTATCCTGAGATACGGTATCTTAGTATCATAAGATGTAGCTTGTATGACCTAGATTCATAATGTATGAACACAACATTATTGAGATAGACTCATACTACCTAGAAATAGGTAGTTTGACCAAGTTTGACCAGTTTGACTTAGAATTGACCTATTTGACAGTTTTGACTTAGAAATGGCTTGTTGATATAGAAGTTGACTAGTTTAACTTATTTTCTTTTCAGAACCTTGTATTAATGTTATATTCCATATCTAGGTCTTCGAGGCACCGTATCAGATATTTGTGAGACTATTCACCGGACTTCAGGCGAGTATATTCTCTAATAGTTTCTCATTTATGATATCCTTTATGTTCATTGTATCTAGTGTAGATATCCATATTTTTTTGACAGGATGGTTATACGGATTGGTATATCCAGATCTTGTCATGAGATATTATTTCTTGGTATATGGTGTATCTTGCGCAAACCTTGTTTTATTGATTATCTTGTACATGTATAGATACTGATTCTCGGGAAGAGTCGCTAACTTCTTGTGAAATTTCATGCCATAGCGTACCATGGTTGGATCCACTATACCAGTCAAAATTGGGGAGTATGTAGTGTAGATATGTGATCATACCCTCCTTGTGCAAGTCTTGTTCCTTGTGAGTGTTGATCATACAACGCACGTATGATTAACCAAGCCATTTACTCTTGTGCAAGTTACCAAGCCGATCACATGTTAAAGCTGGTACTCACTCACTTAGTCATTAGTATATTCTTGTTCATTGTCATATTGTTCATTCTTATATTTATTTTTAGTACTTTTTTTATTATGTATCTCTTGTATATGTATATGGCATCTTGTATATTCATATCTATTTACTGCTACATAGTTTATATCATTGATTTAGAACTACTGTTAGAAATGTACTTCGCTCCATTCATGACTGAAAAATATTTTTCAGAGGATCCGGGAGATTGGTGTCCAACATACTATGAACTTTGACTTATAGATGGTGCAGACTTGGACCCACTAGTTATGGAGTAATTACCAGAAGGTTTATCCAGATCACTAGTTTTTTATAGTGTCGTCCCCATATTTCTGATTAGGGGTATTTTTGTCTTTTTATAATTAATGTGAAATAATTTTATGATATTTAATTATATTTGAATTGTTGTGATTTTATTTGATTGTTGTACTTTACCATTGTTTCGATAATTAGAGCACTACATTAGCCATTTTCTTTCAACAGATTTCACACCCTTATCCTAGACATGCCAGATTGTTATTTTGATCCTTGTGTGACTCATAACCATGTCTTGTTGTGCTTTATTTTAGTCGCTCAACATTCGCCGTAAACGACTATATTTAATTCTATATAAATCCAACTTTGTATCCTTGTGTGTTCCAATCAAAATTGAAGATACAATCTTGACCCATTTTGAGCAACCCAAATTAGGGTAATATTCTATTCTAAGTTTACTTCATTCATGACAATTGTGTCCCACTTAATTTTAGCCCCTTGTACTTCTAATTAATTTTAGAACACCTATTACATTTATTTTAATTAATTAAAATCATAAACCTTACTTTGTGTAATTTTCTAATTATTGGGCACTTTCGTGCAAAAGTGTATTAAGGTATACACCCCATTGGATACGACACGAGAATAAACCCATTCTACTTCAAGTGCATATGTTTTCATAATTTTTAGGAGTGTGTAATTTAATATCAACATCCTTGAACCATGGCCTCAAAACCTTGAACCAATGCATCTTAACCTTCCATTTTTAAATCCATTTAAATCCTAGCCATTGAAATATCTATGGCAAGGCCCAATCCCAAGAAGGCTTTGACCAAGCCTATTCCTAGGTCAACCCAAATCTATTGCATATAAATATTCCTATTCCTTGTTTTTTCCTTTTCTCAAACCAAACCATACTCAGCCGACTCCATCCCCATCCCTAAACCCGATCGGATCTCCTTCTCCGAGCAACACCAGCCGGCTTTCGACCGCCGGAGACGACCTCCTCTACTGGAGACCCAAACCCGTCGATTGAATGCCTGCACCCCGTCGGCCATCTTCCTGCCGACTCTCTCCGACTGAAGACCGACAATCCTCGCCTCCTCCACACGACGATAACCATCCCGACAGTTGCACGACCCTGCGGCCATCTTTGCCTGAACCGACCAGTCTCGACCCTGGCTACACCTCAACCCGATGTCTCTCCGCCTGACCTGAGCAGTACGACCCCGCTGTCAACCGCCACAGCCGCCTGCACAGAGCCGGACCTCGCCATCCCCTATGCCAATCGCCAGAACTCGCCTGCACACGACCGAAGGCCTGACCCGCTCGATTGAAAGGCTTTGACTCCACGACGACCTTGACGCACATGACTCATCCTACGTACCCAGGTTCGAGTCTCCTCTCACGTACATGTACACATACACGCATACGTGTATTCCTCGTTTGTATGCATACGTATATTTCTAGCTATGTTAATAAACGTGTATTATGTATTTAGTATACGCGTATATTGGTATATAGATATATAATTGATGCGAAAGTATATACGTATTAGTATTGGTATACGTATATGGTTATTATGTGTATATTGATATATATACATCCATAACGTATATGAACCTAATTAGTATATATGTATGGCACATATATTAGTATAGGTTTAAATGTATTTTGGTATATATATATATATATATATATATATATATATATATATAGTATAACTCTCAACTAGTATATATACATATATAGACGTATTGCATATATCTCCCTAATATATGTACAAAGTATTAGTTATATTTAAAGAGTATATATATATATACGTATATCTATTATATTTGTAATTAATGGATATTTATGTATATGTTAGTTCATATTATGTATTATATGTCTATGTACTAGATGACTTGAATGTAACTACGGATACCCCGCAGTTACATTGACCTGTGACCATGTAGCATGATAACAGACTGCCATATATACATCGACGTACTGGCAAGACCGTACCATTGACCGTCTGTTATGTACAGTAATTACAGATATGACACCCCTACCGTAGTCTCTGAGATCACTGTGTTTTGATTGTGTGTGTTAGTGTAATGTCTAATACAATATTATATGATATGATATGTCTATAGGACTGTTGGATCATTCAGACGATACTTTGGAACCAGGATATTGGTATTGCCAGCTAAGGACCACATGCGAGTACATTCTCTAACAGTTTTTATTATGTTGATTATCTCTATAATTCTAGTTGTATAGCGTACATGATTCTGACACTGTTGTATACACAAGTTGGCATCATCGAGACCTGTCACGAGGAGTCGTGATTTGGAATTCATCGTGCTAGCTGGGGAAACGGAAAAATATTAGTAGCTTATGTGATCATACCCAAACTTTACATGAATTATAGCTCACCCACATCTCACGTCGATGCAGCCTGACCATTACATGCCACATAGCCTATTATGTGTGATTAGCCTGACTATTGCTTGCATCATAGCTATCCGGATGGTTAGCCTAACCTTACATGAATCATAGTTAATCATACATAGCAAGCCTGATCAGTCCCAAGCAGATCACATGATATGCTTATGTTTCACACACTTAGTTAGATGTTCTTGACATGTATCTCTAGTATATTAATCTCGCATTCCTTATGTTCTAGTCATGATTCTAGCATTCACTTGTATTTACTAGTTCATTGGTCTAGCTTGTACTTGTATTTCTATTTCATTGCTAGATGTACATTGATGATGACATATGCTCCAGTACTTCTTTATTCCAGTATTTCTTTATTTCAGTATTTCTTATTGCCAGTATTCATATATGTCTTATATTTTTTTACACTGTGTTATAGCTTTTGTCAATATATGTGGAACTGTTGTTAGTGCTTGTACTTCGTTCCAATCCTGACTGGATATTTTTTCCAGAGGATCTTGAGGATTTTTGTACCACACACTATGGATCGGGTATAGATGCAGACTACACACCGGAGACTTTAGAGGAGACTATTCCTTTAGAGGAGACATTACCTGCAGCTATCTAGATAGTATTTATCTTACGTACTGAGACTTATTTGATGTTTATTGAGTTTATGTTTAGACTTATTCTTAGTTTGTGTTGAGACTTGTGGAGACTTTATGTTGGACAGCTAGACTATGGTTTATCTATATTTTGAGAATGGTGTTTGACTATGTCATTCTTCTTATCTTTTATCGTGCCTTATACTTTTATAGTTATTGTGATTGAGTTTATATTATGAGATATTGTGAGATGTATATTATCCTCCTTATGGAGATTGATATCATTGACAGATTGTGAGTGATGTTAGTAGTTATTGTGACCTAGATAGCGTTCTACCGCCGATGCTGTAGCATAGGCTAGACGTACCGGCGCACTCGTTGCCCTATACCGGGTGCGGGTCGTGACACGTTTTTAGTGGTGGCCCATGCAGGTCTAGTTTCATAAATTATGCGATATTATGGTAGTGCGATAACTTAGTTGTACTGCTACGAGCCTGCGATAAGATATAGAAAATAGGATTTAGAATGAGAGTATGCTCAATCATACTAGGAAATTTTGATCTTTACAATGCAATTCTAATTGATTGCTTCATGTAGCATTTTACTGTCCTTCCTTGATAATATCGTATCTATCACCTTAATTGATTCTTTTGATCTGTATTCAGGATGCCGACGAATACTAGATCTATGAGAGTGGGAGCATCAATTATAGAGAGGTCTGCCACCTCTCGACCTGACGAACAGGCATCTGGAGTTCCTCCTATATCTCATGTTCATGTGGGAGTATCTGCAACTAAAGGGATTCCTCCTCTACCTATTCAGAGGATTGCCCCAGCTATGACGGACAACCTTCCACCACCACCAACACCGATTCCCGAAAGAGTGCCCACTGATGGGGCACAGATGTTCGCACTGATCCAGGGCATGCTAGAGGCCCAAAGAGTAATAGTAGAAGCTCAGCGTGTTCAAGTTGAGGCTTAGAGAGTGCAAGCAGAAGCACACTAGGCACAGACAGAGCTGATAAGAGAGAGTATGGAGAATGCTCAGCAGGTGGGTCCCTAGGCTATGGAGAGAGTAGCACGACAATCGCAGCATCATGGCCAGCAACAACAGAGGCCAGGTACCATAGTAGACTTTAAGAGGATGATGCCTCAAGAGTTCAAAGGCACAGAAAGAATACTCTATGCAGACGATTAGTTAGAGGACATAGAGAAAAACTTGCGCTTAGTACAGATTTCGGAGATTCTTCATATCGAGGCCACTGGCAGTCAGATGTTTGATATCACGCTGATGTGGTATCGTACAGAGCCGAGACTTGCTGTTGAAGGACTTACTTGGGAAGACTTCAAGGAGCTCTTCAAGGAGAAATTCTTTCCTGACGTAGCTTTGGGAGCTTTGGAAAGTCAGTTCCATGACTTAATCCAAGGAAGCATGTCAGTCGACGAATACATCGCAGAGTTTTATCGATTGAGTCGATTTACGCCATCGATGATTCGAGACCCGGGCGATCGAGCACAAAAATTCAGAAAGGGATTGAATAGAGAGATTAAGTCTCATACTTTGGGACGATGAACCACTATATTTGAGGGTATTCTGATGGATGCCCAGATTGCTGAAGGTGACTTGGACCTCAGGCCCAAGAGAGGATGCGACACTTCTGGAGCAACATATGGTAACACAGGACCGGCCAAGCGTTCACACTTTCAACAACAATAACAACAGAGGCCGTACCAGCAGCAGCAGTAGCAACAGGCACCAGTTCGAGCACATATCTAGCAATAGCAACCACAGAGACAGAATCAGCCCGTTGGCCAGTACGCGTATTGCGGAAAGATGGGACATACTAGAGACATCTGTCGAAAGAGGTTGGGAACATGCTTGTCATGTGGATCATTAGCACATCAGCTGAGAGACTGCCCAGTTGTTCAGACTCTCCAGGAAGGTGCTACAGCTCAGAGAGGACCAGCCAGAGTACCTACTGCACCAGGAGGCTAGCAGAGAGGACCTCCACTTCCACCATAGCAGCAGAGGTTTGCTCAGCACCAGCAGCAACAGATAGGAGCACCACAGGGATAAGCTTACGCCATGACTATTGAGGAGGCTGAGCCAGCTGGAGACATGATTTTATGTTCAGTTTTATTCGATTCTATTATAGCACTTGTATTATTTGATTCTGGCGCTTCTCATAGTTTCGTATCTATATCTTATGCCCTTAAGCATCGTTTAGAAATAGAACCATTAGATAGGACTTGCATGATCATGACAGAAGGAGGCATTATCCTAGTCCGTGATTGTTGCAAGGATCGGGGAGTGTCCGAGAGTTGAGCGTGAGTTTACTCGTCATGCCACTTCCGGGATACGATATTATACTCGGAATAGACTGGCTGAGTAGACCCCATGCTTCTATATATTGTCACGAAGGTAGAGTAGTATTTTGACCACCAGGAGAACCAGAGTTTGAGATCGCCAGAGGAGCAGAGGAGCAGAGCAGAGGGACTTTTTGTGGAGCCATGATAGAAGAAGAGGAGTTACCACATCTACTGATAGCAGAGTTCCTGGATGTATTTTCAGAGGAGTTGCCAGGTTTGCCGCCAGACAGAGATATTGAATCCTCTATAGACTTGATACCAGGATCGGAGCCTATTTTGCAACATGTCTATAGAGTCAACAACAACGAGTTGGTAGAACTGAAGAAACAAGTTGAGGAGCTGCAAGACAAAGGTTTTATTAGATCCAGTTCATCGCCATGGGGAGCACCGATATTATTTGTACCAAAGAAGGATGGTACAGTACGCATGTGTATCGATTATAGAGCTTTGAATAACCTCACTATGAAGAACAAATACCCGCTGCCGAGGAAAGATAATCTTTTCGATCAATTGAGTAGAGCAAAGGTGTTTTCAAAGATAGAATTAAGGTCTGGCTATCACCAGGTGAAGGTGAAGAAAGAAGACATACCGAAGATAGCCTTTCGGACCAGATATGGCCAGTTTGAATTCACAGTAATGCCGTTTGGTTTAAACAATGCACCAGTAGTATTTATGAACTTGATGAACAAGGTATTCCACCAGTGCCTTGACAAGTTCATAGTGGTGTTTATTGACGACATTCTAATATATTCGAAGACCCCAGAAGAGCATGAAGAGCACCTGAGGATGGTCTTAGAGACTCTCAGGAGAGAGGAGTTGTATGAAAAGCTTTCCAAGTGTGAGTTCTTCCTTGACAAGGTTGAATTTCTTGGATATATGGTAACGGGTAACGGAATTTCAGTTAACCCAAAGAAGATCGAAGCAGTGGAGTCATGGGCTACCCCCAGTTCGGTAGCTGAGATCAGGAGCTTTCTCGGACTAGAAGGATACTATAGAAGATTTATACAAGACTTCTCAAAGATTGCAGAACCAATGACTAGACTGACCAAGAAAGATGTAGAATTTGTCTGGACAGAAGAATGTCAAGCCGCATTTGATGAGCTGAAGAAGAGATTGATGACAGCACCAGTTTTGACATTGCCATCAGGGACAGGTGGATTTACTATCTACAGTGATACTTCAGTAAAAGGTTTGGGATGCGTTCTTCAACAACACGGGAAAGTAATTGCCTATGCTTCAAGACAATTATACCCTCATAAAAAGAACTACCACACTCACGATTTGGAGTTAGCAACAGTTATCTTCGCCCTAAAGCTGTGGAAACACTATCTGTATGGAGAGCGTATAGAGATTTTCATAGACCATAAGAGCTTGAAGTACGTATTTACACAGAAGGAGCTGAACATGAGGCAGAGAAGGTGGTTAGAGTTATTGAAAGACTTTGATATATCATTGTAGTACCACCCAGGAAAAGCTAACGTAGTAGCCGATGCTTTGTGCAGGTATCCGATGGCTATGTGCTTGACTTCAGATAGACATTTATTAGCTAACATTGAGAGTTTGGGAATTAAAGTACTAGTTCCAAGAGTTGAGATTCAGATGTGGGGATTATAGATACAATCAGAGCTGATGGACAGAATTAGAGCTGCACAATATGATGATGAGACTCTAAGGAATATTAGAGCACAAGTACGGACAGGATTGACAGACGACTTCACTATTGCGGATGATGGATCCTTACGGCATGGCACGAGGATGTGTATGCCAAGTGGAGAGCTGCATGAAGAGGTTTTGCAGGAGGCACATCACTCTCAGTACTCGATGCATCCCAAAGCCAAAAAGATGTATCGAGATTTGAGGGAGCATGTATGGTGGTATGGTATGAAGCACGAGGTAGCACGCTTTGTATCCCGATGTTTAGTGTGCCAATAGGTAAAAGCAAATCGACAGAGGCCAGGATGATTGCTTCAACCTTTACCCATTCCAGAATGGAAATAGGAGCACATGACTATGGACTTTGTTTCAGGACTTCCACGTTCTCCAGGAGGAAAGGACGCGATTTGGGTTATCGTAGATAGGTTGACCAAATCAGCCCACTTCTTACCATTCAAAGTGGGTACATCGACAGAGAGGTTAGCAGAGATGTACATGCGGCAGATTATCATATTACATGGAGTTCCTGTGAGTATTATCTCAGATCAGGATAGTCATTTTACTTCCCATTTCTGGAGGAGTCTACAAGCTAGCTTGGGCACTCAGCTCAAGTTCAGTACCACGTATCACCCCCAGATAGACGGACGGTATGAAAGGACTATTTAGACTCTTGAAGATATGCTACGTACTTACATTTTGGATCTCTAAAGTTCTTGGGATGATCATCTATACCTAGTAGAGTTTGCTTACAACAACAGCTACCAGGCCAGCATTGAGATGTCACCATTCGAGGCTTTATATGGACGAAGGTGTCGTACACCGTTATCTTGGGATGACGTTGGAGAGAGAGCTTTGTTAGGACCAGAAATGGTCATAGATACAGTAGAAAAGGTAAAACTTATCAAAGACAGACTGCGAGTGGCGCAGGACAGACAGCGACATTTGGCCGATAACCACCGTAGACCTCTAGAATTTCAGGTATAGGTTTTTTTTTTGGTTGTGATTATTTTGTTTTAGATTGCGTGTTAAGATTGTTTGTTCTAGGTTGGCGATTTGGTGTTCCTACGGATTTATCCGACATGGGGCATGATCCATTTTGGTAGAGGTGGAAAGCTTTGTCCACGATACATCGAACCCTTCAGTATTCTTGCAAGGGTCAGTGTAGTGGCCTATAGACTTGACTTGCCGCCTGCTCTAAATGGAGTGCATGACGTATTCTACGTGTCGTAACTGAGAAGGTACGTGGCAGATCCTAGTCACGTACTGGATCACTCGGAGATCGAGGTTGGACCGACACTCAGCTATCCTGAACAACCCGTTGAGATCTTGGATCGTAGAGAGAAGGCATTGCGGAACCAGACTATTCCTTTGGTTCGTGTTGCATGGAGACATCACTCTCCAGACGAGTCAACCTGGGAGAGAGAGGACAATATGTACGAGCAGTATCTATATCTCTTCAAGACTTGAGGTATAAATCGTTGTTTGATTGTTTGTTCTTGTACTAGTTTATTTTTAATTTCGAGGATAAAATTCTTTTAAGAAAGGTAGACTTGTCACCCCTATATTTCAGATTAGGGGTATTTTCATCTTTTCATAATTAATGTGTAAATAATTTCATGGTATTAAATTATATTTGAATTATTGTGATTTTATTTGATTGTTGTACTTTACCGTTGTTTAGATAATTAGAGCACTACACTAGCCATTGTCTTCCAATAGATTTTACACCCTTGTCCTAGACATGCCAGACTGTTATTTTGATCCTTGTGTGACTCATAACCATATTTTGTTATGCTTTATTTTAGTCGCACAACATTCATCGCAAATGACTATATTTAATTCTATATAAATCCAACTTTGTATCATTGTGTGTTCCAATCAAAATTGGAGATACAATCTCGACCCATTTTGAGCAACCCAAATTAGGATAATATTTTATTCTGAGTTTACTTCATTCATGACACTTGTGTCCCACTTAATTTTAGCCCCTTGTACTTCAAATTAATTTTAGAATACCTATTGCATTTATTTTAATTAATTAAAATTATAAACCTCACTTTGTGTAATTTTCTAATTGTTGGGCACTTTCGTGCAAAAGTGCATTTAGGTATCCACCCCGTTGGACATGACACGAGAATAAACCCATTCTCCTTCATATGCATATTTTTTTATAATTTTTAGGAGTGTGTAATTTAACATCAACTTCCTTGAACCATGGCCTCAAAACCTTGAACCAATGTATCTTAACCTTCCATTTTTAAATCCATTTAAATCTTAGCCATTGAAATATCCATGGCAAGGCCCAATCCCAAGAGGGCTTTGACTAAGCCTATTCCTAGGTCAACCCAAACCCATTTCATATAAATATTCCTTTTACTTGTTTTTTTCTTTTCTCAAACCAAACCATACTCAGTCGACTCCATCCCCATCCCTAAACCCGACCGGATCTCCTTCCCCGAGCAGCACCCGCAGGCTTTCGACCGCCGGAGATGACCTCCTCAACCAGAGACCCGAACCCGTCGACTGAACGCCTACACCCCATCGGCCATCTCCCTCCCGACTCTCCCTGACTCAAGATCGACAATCCCCGCCTCCTCCACACGACGACAACCATCCCGACCGCTGTACGACCCTGCGGCCATCTTCGCCTGAACTAACCAGTCTCGACCCCAGCAATGCCTCAATCCGATTTCTCTTTGCCTGACCTGAGCAGCACGACCCCACTGCCAACCGCCACAGTCGCATGCACAACACCGGACCTCGCCATCCCCGCTGCCAATCGCCAGAACTCGCCTGCATACGACCAGAGGCCTAACCCGCTCGACTGAATGGCTTCGACTCCGCGATGACCTCGACGCACAAAACTCGTCCTAGGTACCCAGGTTCAAGTCCCCTCTCACGTACATATACACGTACACGCAAACGTGTATTCCTCGTTTGTATGCATACGTATATTTCTAGCTATGTTAATAAACGTGTATTGTGTATTTAGTATACGTGTATGTTGGTATATAGATATATAATTGATGCGTAAATATGTACGTATTAGTATTGGTATACGTATATGGTGATTATGTGTATATTGATATATATACATCCATAACATATATGAACCTAATTAGTATATATGTATGGCACATGTATTAGTATAGGTTTAAATATATTTTGGTATATATATATATATAGTATAACTCTCAACTAGTATATATACATATATAGACATATTGTATATATCTCCCTAATATATGTACAAAGTATTAATTCTATTTAAAGTATATATATATATATATACATATATCTATTATATTTGTAACTAATGGATATTTATGTATATGTTAGTTCATATTATGTATTATATGTCTATGTACTAGATGACTTAAATGTAACCACGGATACTCCGTAGTTACATTGACTTGTGACCATGTAGCATTATAGCAGACTGCCATATGTACACCGAAGTACTGGCAAGACCGTACCGTTGACCGCCTGTTATGCACAGCAATTACAGACATGACACCCCTAGCGTAGTCTCTAAGATCACTATATTTTGATTGTGTGTTAGTATAATGTCTGATGCAATATTATATAATATAATATGTCTATAGGACTGTTGGATCATTCAGACGATACTTTAGAACCAGGACATTGGTATTGTCAACTAAGGACCACAGGCGAGTACATTCTCTGACAGTTTTTATTATATTAATTATCTCTATAATTCTAGTTGTATAGCGTACATGATTCTGACACTGTTGTATACACGAGTTGGCATCATCGAGACCTGTCACGAGGAGTCATGATTTGGAATCCATCATGCTAGCTGGAGAAAACGGGGAAATATTAGTAGCTTATGTGATCATACCCAAACTTTACATGAATCATAGCTCACCCACACCTCACATCGGTGCAGCCTGACCATTACATGCCTCATAGCCTGTTATGTGTGATTAGCCTGACTATTGCTTGCATCATAGCTATCCGGATGGTTAGTCTGACCTTACATGAATCATAGCTAATCATACATAGCAAGCGTGATCAGTCCCAAGCCGATCACATGATATGCTTATGTTACACACTTAGTTAAATGTTCTTGACATGTATCTCTAGTTTATTGATCTCGCATTCCTTATGTTCTAGTCATGATTCTAGCATTCACTTGTAGTTACCAGTTCATTGTTCTAGCGTGTACTTGTATTTCTATTTCATTGCTAGATGTACATTGATGATGATATATGCTCCAGTACTTCTTTATTCCAGTATTTCTTTATTTTAGTATTTCTTATTGCCAGTATTCATATATGTCTTATATTTCTTTACACTATGTTATAGCTTTTGTCAATGTATGTGGAACTACTATTAGTGCTTGTACTTCGTTCCAATCCTGACTGGATATTTTTTCTAGAGGATCTTGAGGATTTTTGTACCACACACTATAGACCGAGTATAGATGCAGACTACACATCGGAGACTTTAGAGGAGACTATTCCTTTAGAGGAGACATTACCTGCAGCTATCTAGATACTCCTTTAGAGGAGACATTACCTGCAGCTATCTAGATAGTATTTATCTTACGCACTGAGACTTATTTGAGGTTTATTGAGTTTATGTTCAGACTTATTCTTAGTTTGTGTTGAGACTTGTGGAGACTTTATGTTGGACAGGTAGACTGTGGTTTATCTATATTTTGAGACATGGTATTTGACTATGTCATTCTTCTTATCTTTTATCGTGCCTTAAACTTTTATAGTTGTTGTGATTGAGTTTACATTATGAGATATTGTGATATGTATATTGTCCTCCTTATGGAGATTGATATCATTGACGGATTATGAGTTATGTTAGTAGTTATTGTGACCTAAACATTATTCTACCGCCGATGCTGCGGCGTAGGCTGGACATACCCTCGCACTCGTGCCCCTATACCGGGTGCGGGTCGTGACACATAGTTAGTTTCTTTAGCATTTTGGTACCGGATTTGTTTTCGGCATATGGTATGAGATTGTATATTATTTCTATTGTTGATAATATATAAAATGGATAGTTATGTTAGACTTTCTTGATATCTTTTCGTGCTTTTGAATGTGATTGAGTTTTTTATTGAGATATTGTTGGTAGATTTTATATTATTGTGAGATATTTAGATAGTATAGTTAACCAAGACAGCATTCTACCGCCGATGCTATGGCGTAGGCTGGACGTTATTCCCGACTTGCATCCCTACACCGGGTGCAGGTTGTGACAATTAGTGTTGGTTGAAGAGAGTATAGCTTGTAAGTCTAAGAGTAGTTCTTGGTTGGGTATATAAGCATTAGGTATCAGTATATAAGCCTAGAAGTAACTCATAGTATAGTACCCTTTGTAACAATAGATATAAGGTTGGTGTCATAGTATAGCTAGCGATTGGTACCTTGGTATTAGAAATAACAGAGTTATGAGGGGGAGTAGTATACCCATTTGTGATTCTATATAATGGTATCATGTTATAATATATATTTTAGATGAATATAGGTTCATATAGTTGAGTGATCCAAGTAAAAATTGAATATCATGTAATTATTTTGGGAATTAATAGAGCCTCACTATTCTATTGGTACTTGACACTTAGTTGTAAAGAGATATGTATCCATGAGATGTATTAGTGAGTGTGCCATGGTAGAGTGGTACCTATAAGATATAGGTGAGTGTTATAGTATTAGAATGTATTATGCTAGGTAGTATAATTTGTGCTATATGTAGAGGTTGTGCATTAGTATAGGTAGATGTGTGTGCACAAGTATGTGTCTAGTAAGGGTATATCACCTAGTATTTATGGCTGTTGATGTGTTAGAGAGTGATTTATGGAGGAAGGAAGTAGAGTGTCTTGAATTGTGTACATAAGTGCACAGTGGGTAATGTGTGAATTACATGATGGTGAAGTAAAGTACAGTGTGGGAGTTTCATGAGTATCATGAAGTAAGAGTTTGGGTATTACAAATAGCAATAGTGTGTCAGTAAGGTAGGCTAGTGCCAAGTTGATATTCTGGGTTATTAAGTGCATGTGACATGTATAGTTTATGAGTTGGTATCTGCCACCAGGAGTGCTTAGAGAGTACAAGTATTCAAGTGTATCAATATTGAGATGAGTAGTATATGCTAGATATAGCATGTCAGACTAGTATTAGTGAGTGTTATAATGGGTTATAGTATCATTTAGGAGTATCAATGTAAAGTTGAGGTATGGTATGTAAGAAAGTATCAGGGAGAGTAGGAGTACATGTATTCAGGGCAGTAAGAGTGGAAGGCTAACCAGTGTAGAGGTAAGATTCAGTGAGTGTGGATACATTATAACTGTATTAGGTATGTGAGTGGTTATGTATCAGTGAACTATATGATGGGTAGAATGATAATAGTGTGATAGCAGTGTCTAGTATTTAGTGTCATAGTAGGTAGAAAGTATTTATATATGTTTATATTGCCAATAAATGGGTAAGTATCCTAGAGTGATTGTTGAGTGTTAGAATTGGATATATAACCATATATCAAGATGGAAGGAGTACCTTAGTGGTAAGATCCAGAGTACCTCAAGTATTATGGAGGTTTATGATACATGCATCCTAGTGGCTAGTATACTAGGTATAAATAAGAAACATGAGTAACCTAGTATGAGAGTATCATCTAAGTGTCATATATAGAAGTTAGTACCTTATGTAAATAGTGTCAAGGCTTGGGTAGGCACTCTATAGAGGGTATTCTAGATTAGTAAGGGTGTACCAATAGGGTACATGAGTGTGAGTATATACAAGTGTTTATTACAAAGTAGAAAGTGGCTAAGAAGTGTTCAGGTGCTTGCAAGAACTGAGACAGATATGAGACTTTATGTGTGTTAGAAAGTGAGCTAGAATAAGAGTTGACATATTAGTGAATATATTCATGTGTCTCACATGGACGTATAAAAAATCTGAGTGTTGGTAGAGTACCCTTCTAGTGCCAGAATATAGTATCCTAGAAGTGTTAGTACAGTATCCTGGGTAGTGTGTGCCAATAAGTTAAGTATGTCCATTGCCTATAACCATAGTATTACTATTAGAAGTGGTAACCCTTAATATTAAATATTTTGCTAGGTTGCTACTTAGTGGATGCTCGGTATGAGATATAAGTAAGAGGTCCAGATAGGACACCTGTGGTACCATAAATGCCCAGCACCAACAGAGGGAGACACCCAGCGGGGCAGGACTTTTAGGATAACGGTCAAGAGACTGATACTACAGGTGTTGGGTTAGCAGAGTTGATCTTCTATTTTCTTTCCTTTTCATCCATTGATAGTATCTATGTTACATGTATTTAGTATTGAGATATTTGATTCTTGATATGATGGTACACGGATTGGTACACTTGGATCCCCGTCATAAGATATTCTTCTTCGTGATTACTTTATTATTACTTTATGATTATACATATAAAATATGATCAATGTGTATGATATTATAGACCATGTACAATGATTATCGTGTCAGAATGTGTCATGATTTGGATATGTGTACTAGTCAGGGGCAGGAGAAGTATTAGTGGATATGTGATCATACCTTATAGACCGTGCAGTAGTGTAGACCGTGACAACTAGCCGATCATGCACTTCATGTATGGTTTTCTAGTTTCTTTTATTTATAGACCGTGCTAGGACCAAGTCGATCACATATCGTACTAATATTTCAAGGCACTTATTGTTATAGTTCTCTTTTACTTCCAGTTTATTATATTGATGATTCCTATCTAATTGCTCTGAGTTACTTATTCTATTATCTGCCATGATATTCTCTCTAGTAGTTATGTTATTTATCTCAATTACTCTCCATTATTTATTTTTATGGCTATTACTGTTTCATAGCTTCTATCATTTATTAGAACTGCTATTGGGTTGTACTTCGTTCCAATCTTGAATGGATATATTTTTTAGATGATTATTTAGAGGACTAGTGTCCTACATATTATTGCCCACATGGCGGAGAGCCAGCTGAGGTAGCACCCTTAGTACAGGAGGATCCAATACCAACTGTTGAGGAGGCTCAACTAGATATATCAAACACTTAGCTAGTACTTTTATTATGCTGGATCTATCTCCAACTTATATATTTGAGTTGTTATTGATATTTAGACTTATTTTGATTTATTGTTAGACTCATAGACTTGGATATTTGTGGTAACTATTCCAGTTTGTGACTTTGTGATTTATATTCCTTTTAATGATATTGTGCCATTATCTTCTTCTAGCATATTGTGATTGAGTATTGATTATTATTATATATTATCATCTTATTATCCGTATAAAGTTGATATATTATCGACAAATATATATATTATTGTAGGAATTAATTAGATAGTATTGATGACCTAGACAATATTCTACCGCCGATGCTGCGGCGTAAGATGAACGTTGCTCACATAATCGTGCCCTAATATCCAAATGCGGGTTATGACACGGTCACTACGTATCTAAGTGTAGACACGTAGACACCATCACATACCGTAATAGACCTCCAATTTCTCATTGGACCCAATAACAAACACTTGGGGGGACACAAATTTGTAGTTCCACCAAATAGCCAAGAAAAACCAATGTAATAATTAGAAATAGATATTCTACCACCTAAATCTTAACCTATGGGGTTGGATATCAATATGGATAGGTTTATATGGATTCAAATTGGTATTCGAATGAAGGAATTGATTAAAAATAGAAATTTTACCTATTAGGAGTTTGATTCCAATAAAACTCTACCAAATGGACATAATGAGTGGAATGGACACAATCTTCCTAGCTAGGTCCTCTCTAATCGGTCCTCCTTGTGCTCCAATGCTCTAGGCCTCCATGGGGATAAGAATGAGTAAAATTGAATTAGTTTGGAGTAGAATTTGGGATGAATTAGGGAAGAAGGAATTTGGCGAAGAATGAGTGGCTTAATAGAGTGAATGAATGATTAACCTTTCCCCTAATTTGGGTCGACCACGCTAGGTTATTTGGGTGGGATACAAAGTCTAAAGTGTCCCTCTCCACTTTCTAATTAGTTCTAGAAATTATCATGAAGAAATTCTAATTAGTTAATAAAAGCATCTAACTAACTAATAGAGAGAATATTCTATCCATATATATCTAACACTAATTAATACTAATTAGCAAGCATTTGTACTAATACTAAATAATTTTAAGCAATAATCACTAATATAATATAATAAAATAGCAACATGTAAAAATTATCAAAATATTTCTAAGGTGAAAAGTGGTGGTTACAATTTGAAAAGTATAGAAGAAACTGAGGAGCATATACGAATTATATTATAAACTTTAAGACAGAAAGGTTCATATAGAAAACTCCGTAAATATAATTGTTGGCTAGATCATATACCATTCGTATATTGGGAACGAAAATCGAGAAAACCATTCCCCAAACTAGAGAGTACCTACGAGAGAACTGAGCAAAACGCACAAACTAAAAATGTTAAACACAAATCGCAGACACAGAGATTTTTGACGTGAAAAACTCTTAAGAAAAATATCACGGGACGATCGGAGTCCAACCCTGAAAAACCTTCACTAATGTAATAAGAAATACACCGACTCCTTATAAACTTCTCACCGATCCAAATGGATCACCACAACTCTTTTGGAACAAAAAATAGATTATAACCACAAAAAGAAAGACAACGAGAAATACTCGAAACTGATCTCCTTCTTCGAAATGACCTCCAATCCTTCTTTCTCCTCTCCAATGTTGCAGTGGCACTCTTGCCTCCTTTTCTCTCCTTGTTGTTATATTTTTTTTTAGAGAGAGAGGTATATTTTAGGGCTAGGAGACACCTATATATAGCCTCAAACCCATAACTAGCATTCCTATTATAGATAGGAATATCCAATTCAAATTCAAATTCAAATTCAAATTCAAATCCAAATCTATTGACATATTCCTATTATATGTAGGAAATCCAATACAAATCTATTGAGATATTCCTATTAAATTTAGGAATATCCAATCCAAATAAATTAAGGTATTCTTATTATATGTAGAAATACTCAATCCTACTCTGGGATATTATCCATATAGGTTGGGAATCCCACCCACTCCAGCAAATCTTTTCCTTCAAAACTAAGTGGAGGGGGGTCGTCATCCCGACGATCCATATACAGTACTCAAACATTTCCCTTGGTAGAACCTTTGTGAACATATCTACTACGTTATCATCTGTATAAACCTTCTCAAGTGCCGCTTCCTTCTTGTCAACCACATCCCGTATCCAATGATACCGGGTATCAATGTGCTTGGACCGGCTATAAAATATCTAGTTCTTCACAAGGTGAATAGCACTCTGACTATAGCAAAGCAAAGGATACTGCTCCTACTTTAGCCCAATTTCCTGCAGCAGCTTCTTCTTCCACAGCAACTCCTTGTAAGCCTCCATCGCCGTAATGTATTCTGCCTCTATCGTCGACAAGGCAACACACTTCTGTAAATATGACTGCCATGATACTACTCTACCAGCAAATATTATCACATAGCCCAAAATCGATCACCTCATCTCTAAATCTTCAGCCATATTAGTGTCGGTATATCCAACCAGCTTTGGCTCATCACCACCAAATGAAAGTCTCCAATCGGCAGTACCTTGAAGATATCGTAGAATCCACTTGACCCCACTCCAATGTACCCTTCCAGGATTGAAAGTGTACCTGCTAACTGTGTCGAATGCATGAGCAATATCTGGCCTCGTATATACCATAGCATACATAAGACTCCCCACGGCTGAGGCATATAGAAATTGCTCTATATCTTCCTTCTCGTCCTCGGTAGATGGACACTGCTCCTCAGTGAACTTAAAATGAGCCGCAAGGGGGTTACTCACTTTCTTCGACCCGTCCATCCCAAAACGCTGAAGTACCCGATGAATGTAATTTTTTTGGGATAAGTGTAGTAGCTTAGACTTTCTCTCGAATGATTTATATTCCAAGAATAGTCTTCGTTGTGTCCAAATCCTTCATTGAGAAGGCCGCACCCAGTTGGCGCTTCAACTCTGCTATCCTGGTGGCATTCCGATCCACCAGCAACATATCATCAACTTAAAGCAACAAAATGATAAAATTATCCTCAGCGAAGTACCTCACAAAAATATAATGATCCGATATCATCCGTGCATAGCCATAATCCTCAATAAATGAATCGAACTTCCTATACCATTGCCTCAGAGCCTGTTTCAGACCATACAAGCTCTTCCTCAACCGGCAGACCAAATATGACTTGCCCTTCTTACAGAATACCTCCGGCTGCTCCATGTACAACTCCTCCTCAAGATCACCATAGAGGAATATCGTCTTCACGTCCATTTGCTCGACCTCCAAGTCAAAACTGGCTGCCAATGCTAGCACTACCCATATAGATGACTGCTTGATGACTGGCAAAAATATCTTATCATAATCTATACCTTTTTACTGATAGTAGCCTTTAACTACCAGTCTCGCTTTGTATCGAGGGCGAGTAGCATCATCTGTCTACTTCGCTCTGAACATCCATCGATTCTTTAAAGTCATCTTGCCCTTTGGTAACCGTACCAGATCATAAGTAGAGTTGTCCACCAAAGAACTCATCTTCTCTGCATGGCCTCCATCCACACCTATATGTGTTCGTCTTCTGTAGCCTCTACGAAACTTTCGGGTTCTCTCCCATCAGTCAGTAGCATATACTCACCCGGTGAGTATCTCGTAGATGGTCGATGTTCTCTATTGCTCCTCCTTAACGGAACTACTGGTGTTGGCTGTATATCTACAGTCTCCTTCCCTCCAGGAACTGCCTCCTCGGCATACTCATCTTCCTGAGGGTCACCCTGACCACCATCAGCAGGTTGATGATCAAGGTTGGGAGCAACTCCATGTACTGGCTCCCCCATAATTAGATCCTCTATGATGTCCTCTGGAAACTTCTTAAAGCAAAATGACTCTAACCCAGGCAATTCCTCAGCCTCAGAAGGCATCTCGAAATCCTGATTATTGCTCATGGTCTGATCCTCTACGAATACCATGTTCCTGCTTCTATAGAGCTTTCTTTCCACTGGATCGTAGAGTCTATAGCTATGTCACGCCCCAGTCCCAAAATATCTAGAGACTAGACACGTGGCAATGGCCAGCAGCACACACCGATGGACAAACCCAATTTAATGGATCCATCGGGGTGTACTTAAGCTGTAATACAACAATAAGGGTCTAAATATACTAATCTCATCCATAGAAATGTATACAACGATATCAGAATCATAAAGCAAGATCAATCTCAATATAACAGAAACTCGGGAAATAACCCGATAATGAGTCTGCTACATCTGTCAAGATACAAGAATAAAGATAACTACAGCCAATACTGAGTATGGAACAGTATATACTCAGAAGATACCCTCGGTGATCACTCGTCTACTGGATCTGGTACTACTCCAGTGCCTGCTCCTGATAATGCTCCTGCTCCGTAAACCTCGGGATAGATCTCGTCTACTAATCCTGGGGACATAATTCGGATCCAGGTCCTCAGGGGACATAGCAAGGTACAAAATAACTCAAGCCATAATAATGCAGTGCAGAAAATAAATGAGTAAATAGGGTAATACTAAATAACCAGCTAAGTGATATGCAAGTGAGAGTTTTAGTCATACTCGGGCTGAGACTACTACAGGATCAGTGTCGGAGAAACCCATAGTAGTATTCTCTCGAAGGGCCAGTACGGTACCAAAGCTCTGTGTCAGAGTCTAAGGCACTTCTATTAAGTATTATATATATAATCAGCCTTATGTATGGTAAATCTCTCCCCACCCAATGTAAGCTCACGTCACAGTTTCATGATATCTCATGTCCATGTCACGCAAAACCATATCTAATGCAACAAGTCAGGATAAAATTTAAGCATGTAAACTGTGTATCTCATAAACCTGTATCCTATACAGAATCACCATGAATATCTCAGGAAGATTTTGTCTCATGAATAGTGTCAAGTGTCCTGGGTATAATGTACTTCAAAAGACAAGTACGAGAATATAAAGGGTCACAAAAGTCCATCTCTAGATGACGTTACACAACTCCGCGTACGGGGTTGGCACCGAACTAATAATCGGACGCTAAGTAAGTCACACGGTCCTAGGTTAAGCATGCACAACAATATATAAATAAGACACAGAAATATGTAACAAGAACTACAATGTTGGCAAGGAACACTTGCCTGGGGTTTGAATACCAATAGTTGTCCCTGTATCAGTGGATCCTGCAGGTACTCCTCCAAAAGCTGAACAGGGCTCCGTGGAACGGGTTTCTCGTATCCGGGTTCTGTGTCTGTGTGCTGTGTCCAGTACTGTGCCGTGTTCGATACTGTGTCGTGTCTAATATTGTACCGTGGTTTGGGTTTCTGCTCGAGTCAGGGTTGTCGGTCAGCGGGGCGGCCGGAGATAAGATCCGTCGTGGTGGTTGATGGTTCAGGGGGTGCACGAGATGCAGGGAGGAAGAAGATGACCGGAGTAGCTCGGAGGGAGGGGTTGTCGGCTCAGAGTCGTGGGAAGGAGAGGAGGGCGGTGGAGTCCAGGCCAGTGGAGGAGGGTGATCCGGTCAGGGGAAGGGCTGAGCAGGGGGAGGAGGTCGTGCAAGGCAGGGCTGTGGGAGATAGAAGGCGGGGGTGGAGCTGGGCTGGTTGGTCGAGTCAGAGCGGAGGTAGGAAGGATAGGGCGGAGGTGGCCGAGGTCGGGGTGATCATCGGGGACGAGTGGCTAGGGCTCGATGCTAGGCGGAAGAAGAGGGAGACGGTGGTGCGGGGAGAAAGACAAGGGTCGGGGCTGGGCTGCGGGGAGAGATGGAGGGTGGTCGGAGCGGGGGCTAGGGGTGAGGCGAGGACAGCCGGGGCTAGGGCGGAGGAAGGAGAGGGGCTCAGGGCTTAGGGCGGCGGAGCTAGGTTTCGGCAGGCGGTCGAGGATTGATATAGGGGTCGCCGCCGCGTCGTTATCGGATTAGGATTAGGGTTTCGATTAGGATTTGGGTTACGGGTCCGGGTCGGGTCAGCGGGTCGGGCGGCGGATCCGGCCCGATCGGCTAAGGCTAGGGTGCGGGTTTGGGTCTGCGGGTTTCAGGTCGGGTTTAGATCCGACCCGACCCGATAAGGCTGGGTTCGGTTCAGCTGAACCGGGTCTGAGTTGGTTTGGTTTATTTTGGAAATAAACCCGGTTTATTTCAGGGTTTATTTCAATTTATTAATACATTAGTTTTTAGGGCTTTAAAAATATTTTCGGAGTCCAATAAATTCCCAAAAAATTACCCTATGTCTAGTTTTTTATTTTACACCATAAAATATTATTTTCATAATATTTTAATATTATTTAACATCCTTTAAAAATTATTTAAATTCTAAATACCTTTGTTTTAAATATAGAAAAATCCCAGAAAATTACAGAAAATTGTAAAAATCCAAATTAAAAATTTCTGAATAATCAGAGGAGTTACAATCTACCCAACTTATAAAAAAATTTTCCTCGAAATTAAACTAGGGTAGGGTCTCTCTATTAAATCTCACTTGATAACAGTCTAAAGAATTCCTCTCAAGTGAACATTGCGGTCTCTACCCAACTTAGAATTTACCCATCTATCATCTAAGGCGATACATCTAAGAAAGCTATGTCCTAAATTATTTAATCATGTTATTGAGTCCTCAAAGTTTTTAACACCAAATATATCATCTATGATATGCCCTTAATTATTTTTAAAAGGGTCATCAACCAATGCGACCGGCCTGTGGGGTATATCTAGTATTGTCTATATATCAAACTTATACCAAGCATGAGGTTTCGTCTTTCCGAAATAAGGGAAGACGGAGATCAATAATAAAGATTTCAAGGGTGAGGTAATATAATAGAAGTATCGGGGTCAAGGCGTTTAAAGAATTCAAATGAGAATTGTCAAGCAGTTGTGGATTGAAATCCTATTCTGGTAATTCTTCGTTCGCATGCTCGTATTAGTACAGTTATGTAACCGATACGATATATTAGACATATCCAGGGCAAGTATATTCGTCTACTAATCACTACATATCTTAATCCACGTAAAGTAGTATTACGAGGGGCGAATCGAGCGCACTAAGGTTAGCTAGACCTTAATACACTGATTCTGAAATATATTAGTGTACGCGTCCAATAATACATATCTCGTGAACAAGCTTGATAAAAGAATGAGCTTACAAAACTAGGCTGTAACAGTAGCATAAGTCGAGGTAGTACAAAATATAAGTACGCTAGATGATGATGAGAGGAGGTACAAATTAATTCAAGTTCACAAAAGACAAAAAAAAGCAATAATAATAAAGACTCTACAATCTCTACAGTCATCATACAACCTCCATGTCTAAGTCGCTAGTCGACCAAATAGGGGCAAGGACCTCTAAATTCTACAGTCTGAATAAACAATATCTTCTTATGCAAGTCTAAAGTTGTGTCATCCTAGTTTACTTCATCAATGGGTCAATAGGGCTAGGTGGTACTATGTTGTGAGGTATACTACCCAACTTAAAATAATAAACTAATACTAAAATTGTCTTAAGGATACCGTAGAAACTCTTGTTAAAGTCTACGAGAAGGGGTCTTGGTACCTATTAGGGTATCCTCCTATATTACATAGGTCATGGTCGTCTTAAGCCTTAGTCTTCGTGCTTATAGAACAAGTGTCGATGGTGAGGATAGAAGAGTTACTGGCCGTCAAGGGTAAGGGATCTAACTTGTATCGAGGTGGGGGTACTAATTACGCGACCTAAAGCTAAGGGGTAATTATTAGGTCATAATCTACAATAATAACTTAAACTGTCAAGTTCTAATTACCAATCACCTAGAAAATAAAAATTTTAGAGTAACAACCAAAATAAACAATAAGAGGCGCAAAGGAATCAAGGCAGGATGCAAGTCAAGAAATTAATTCAAATCCGTTATAGATGTCAAGAACGATTCAAGCAAGTGGATGAGATCCAAAAACTTATCCTATTCTTATTGCAGGCTTGCTCGATCCCTAAGTTGAAACCGAAACAATTTAGTCGTTGACCTGCATGGGCCACCACAAAAACTATGTCATGCCCCAGTCCCAAAATATCGAGGGACTAGACACGTGGCAATGGCCAGCAGCACACACCGATGGACAAACCCAATTTAATGGATCCATCGGGGCGTACTTAAGCTGTAATACAACAATAAGGGTCAAAATATACTAATCTCATCCACAGAAATATATACAACAATATCAGAATCATAAAGCAAGATCAATCTCAATATAATATAAACTCAGGAAATAACCCAATAATGAGTCTGCTATATCTGTCAAGATACAAGAATAAAGATAACTACAGCCAATACTGAGTATGGAATAGTATATACTCAGAAGATACCCTCGGTGATCACTCGTCCACTGGATCTGGTACTGCTCCAGTGCCTGCTCCTGATAATGCTCCTGCTCCGTAAACCTCGGGATAGATCTCGTCTGCTAATTCTGGAGACATAATCCGGATCCAGGTCCTCAGGGGACATAGCAAGGTACAAAATAACTCAAGCCATAATAATGCAGTGCAAAAAATAAATGAGTAAATAGGGTAATACTAAATAACCAGCTAAGTGATATACAAGTGAGAGTTTTAGTCATACTCGGGCTGAGACTACTACAGGATCAGTGTCGGAGAAACCCATAGTAGTATTCTCGAAGGGCCAGTACGGTACCAAAGCTCTGTGTCAGAGTCTAAGGAACTTCCATTAAGTATTATATATGTATAATCAGCCTTATGTATGGTAAATCTTTCCCCACCCAATGTAAGCTCACGTCACAGTTTTATGATATCTCATGTCCATGTCACGCAAAACCATATCTAATACAATAAGTCAGGATAAAATCTAAGCATGTAAACTGTGTATGTCATAAACCTGTATCCTATACAGAATTACCATGAATATCTCAGGAAGATTCTGTCTCATGAATAGTGTCAAGTGTCCTGGGTATAATGTACTTGAAAAAACAAGTACGAGAATGTAAAGGGTCACGAAAGTCTATCTCTAGATGACGTTATACAACTTCGCGTACGGGGTTGGCACCCGACTAATAATCGGACGCTAAGTAAGTCACACGGTCCTAGGTTAAGCATGCACAACAATATATAAATAAGACAAGGAAATATGTAACAAGAACTGCAATATTGGCAAGGTACACTTGTCTGGGGTTTGAATACCAACAATTGTCCCTGTATCAGTGGATCCTGCAGGTACTCCTCCAAAAGCTGAACAGGGCTCCGTGGAACGGGTTTCTCGTGTCTGGGTTCTGTGTCTGGGTGCTGTGTCCAGTACTGTGCCATGTTCGGTACTGTGCCGTATCCGATATTGTACCGTGGTTAGGGTTTCTGATCGAGTCGGGATCGTCGGTCAGCGGGGCGGCCGGAGATGAGATCCGTCGTGGTGGTTGATGGCTCAGGGGTGCTCGGGATGCAGGGAGGAAGAAGATGACCGGAGTAGCTCGGCGGGAGGGGTTGTCGGCTCAGAGTCGTGGGAAGGAGAGGAGGGCGGTGGAGTCCAGGCCAGTGGAGGAGGGTGGTCAGGTCAGGGGAAGGGCTGAGCAGGGCAAGGAGGTCGTGCGAGGCGGGGCTGTGGGAGATGGAAGGCGGGGTGGAGCTGGGCTGGTTGGTCGAGTCAGGGCGGAGGAAGGAAGGCTAGGGCGGAGGTGGCCGAGGTCTGGGGTGATCGTCGGGGACGAGTGGCTAGGGCTCGAGGCTAGGCGGAGGAAGAGGGAGACGGTGGTGCGGGAAGAAAGACGAGGGTCGGGACTGGGCTGCGGGGAGAGATGGAGGGTGGGCGGAGCGGGGGCTCGGGGTGAGGCAAGGACAGCCTGGGCTAGGGCGGAGGAAGGAGAGGGGCTCAAGGCTTAGGGCGGCGGAGCTAGGGTTTCGGCAGGCGGTCGAGGATTGATATAGGGGTCGCCGCCGCGTCGTTATCGGATTAGGATTAGGGTTTCGATTAGGATTTGGGTTACGAGTCCGGGTCGGGTCAGCGGGTCGGGCGGCGGATCCGGCCCAATCCGCTAAGGCTAGGGTGCGGGTTTGGGTCTGCGGGTTTCGGGTCGGGTTTCGATCCGACCCGACCCGATAAGACTGGGTTCGGTTCAGCTGAACCGGGTCTGAGTTGGTTTGGTTTATTTTGGAAATAAACCCGATTTATTTCAGGGTTTATTTCGATTTATTAATACATTAGTTTTTAGGGCTTTAAAAATATTTCCGGAGTCTAATAAATTCCCAGAAAATTATCCTATGTCTAGTTTTTCATTTTACACCATAAAATATTATTTTTATAATATTTTAATATTTTTTAACATCCTTTAAAAATTATTTAAATTCCAAATATCTTAGTTTTAATTATAAAAAATCTCAAAAAATTATAGAAAATTGTAAAAATCCAAATTAAAAATTTCTGAAAAATCAGGGTAGTTACAAGCTAAACTCATCCCGACCGTAGTCGACAAAGACACACCGTCTCGTCTTTGGCTTAAATTTGGATCTCTTATTCTTCGATATATGCACAAAGGCCTTACAACCAAACACTCGCAGGTGATTGTATGACGTCTTTTTGTCATACTATACTTTGTTAGTCACATTATCCTGCAAAGGAGTACTAGGAGATAAATTAATAACATAAGCAGCTGTATAAAATACCTCACCCCAATAATTGTCTAGCAAATTTGCTTCTGACAGCAAACACCGCACCCTCTCCATTAGCGTCAGGTTCATCCGCTCTGCTACATCCTTGAGCTGCGGTATCTTTGGTGGAGTCTTCTAGTGTCGTATCCCTTGCTCTCTGCAATAAGCATCAAAGGGACCGATATACTTGCCGCCATTGTCCGACCGAACACATAGCAGCTTCTTGCCTAGCTTACTTTCAACAGAGGCTTAAAACTCCTTGAAAGTGGGCACACCTGATCCTTAGTCTTTAAGGCATAGACCCAAACCTTCCTGGAATAGTCATCAATAAATGTTACAAAATAAGAAGTACCACCAATTGATTTTACCTTCATAGGACAGCAGACATCTGAGTGAATCAACTCGAGCAACGCTGGCTTCCTTGAACTTGGGTGACTTTGGAAAGACACCCTATTTTGCTTTCTCGCCTAACAGTCCGTGTACTTTTCCAACTTTGTAGACTTTAGCCCAGAAATTACCTTCCTGTTCACCAAGTAGCTCATCCCCTTCTCACTGATATGGCTGAGCCGCCTGTACCATAACTTAGTAGATGCATTAGTAGCTGTGTTAACCTCTTGTGCCCTCTGTGTGCTCCCTTGCATATAGTAGAGTCCAGACCTCTTGCTTCCTCTGGCAATCACCATCGAACCTCTGGAAAGCTTCCACTGATTATTCCCGAAAAGACTAAAAAAAATCTCGTTATCCAACCTTTCAACCGATACCAGGTTAAAATGGATATTAGGGACATGACGGACATCTTTGATAACAAGAACAACATATGTCTTTATCTTCAAATGCATATCTCCAATGGCAACCGCCTTCGACACATCTCCATTACCCATATTCAATACTCCACAGTCGCTTATTATGTATGTAGTAAATAGTACCCTGTTGTGAGATACGTGTGCTGAAGCACCTGAGTCCACCAGCTAAGAGTTATCATCGCATGCGAGGTTCATAACTACCTCATCACCTATAATGATCATGTCGCCTCCATGTGTTGAGGTCGCCGCTGTAGTGTTCTTACTTTGCTTTCCCTTGTCGCCCTTATTCTCTCTTCCAAGCAAAACAGTTCCACTTGATGTGGCCCTTCTTGCCATAATGGTAATATTCTGAGTCCTCGTACTGACCCTTAGACCTTCCCCTGCTTTTATCTTTGCCACCGCCTGGACCCTGCTTTTACCCCTTCTGCGGCTCTTTGAAACAAGCATCTCTGAGTAAGATATAGATGAAGTGCCCTGCGAATGTCTCTGTATTTCTTCATTTAGTACCCCACTCTTGGCAAACTCTAGACTGACCACGCCTTCTAGAGCAGAAGCGATCATAGACACTCGTACGGTCTCCCACGAGTCTGGCAATGTACACAGCAGTCATAGTCCATGAACCTCGTCGTCGAACTTGACTCCCATCGAGGATAGCTGGTCAACCATACCCTGAAACTCACTCAAGTGATAACTAATAGATGCCCCATCTTTGTACCACAAATCCATCATCATCCGGATCAAGGATAATTTATCTACTCCGGTCTTCTTCGCATAAAAAGATTCTAGCTTATCCCATAGTATCCTCGCGTGCTCAATACTGGCAACGTGGTTGTACATGTTCTCGTCAACGAACTGTCTGATGTACCCACACACCTGTATATGTTCAAAATTCTAGTCCTCTTCAGATTTGTCTTTGGGTCTCTCGGAAGAAAATACCGACAGATGTAGCTTCTTAACAAATAGCAGATCCTTTACCTTGCTCCTCCAGTAATGATAGTTCGTACCATTCAGGTTTACCATGCGCACCGACTTTGTGTCCATCTCTTCTTCCTGGTTTGCCTGTCAACTCTTGACACCCTTCTAAAATTCCAGAACCTGGCTCTGATACCACTTTGTTGGAAACGAAAGTGCGAAAACCGTTCCCCAAACCAGAGAGTACCTGCGAGAGAAAATAGCAAAACGTACAAACCAAAAATGCCAAAAATAAATTACAGACACATAGATTTTTGACGTGGAAAACCCTTGCAGAAAAAATCACAGGACGATCGGAGTCCAACCCTGAAAAATCTCCTCTAATGGAATAAGAAATACACCGACTCCTTACAAACTTCTCACCGGTCCAAATGGATCACCACAACTTTTTTGGATCGTATTTCATATTAATAATGGAGAAGGAATTTCAGTAAATCCAAAGAAGGTAAAAGCAGATAAATCATGGCCAACTCCAAAATCCATAGAAAAAGTCAAAGTTTCTTGTGTTTACAGGATATTACAGGAGTTATATGGTAAATTTATCGACGATTGTAAAATCTTTGACTCGCCTGAGTTGAATAAAAGTTCAATTTTGCGTATAAATGTCAAGCAGCATTTAAAGAACTAAGGAGACATTATTTACGACTCCAATTTTGGCATTACCGTTAGGGTTAGGAGGATATGAGATAAATAGTAATGCATTAGGTAAATAATTGGGATGTGTGTTAATGCAACATTAAAGATTCATAGCATATACCTTTAGATAGCTAAAATAATATGAAATAAATTATCCAACTCATGACTTAGAGATCGCAGCCCTAGTTTTTACACTCAAATTATGAAGTCATTACTTATATGGAGAAAGAATTAAAATTTATACAAACCATAAAATTATTAAAGTATGTGTTTACTCACAAGGAGTTAAAATAAGGCAGAGAAGATGGTTAGAACTAATCAAAGATTTAAAATGGAAATAGAATATTACGGGTAAGGCCAATAAGGTAGCAGATGTCTTAAGCAGGAAACCTATAAAATTATTTATGAACACCCCCAAAGGAAATTATGAATGATCAAAGAAAATGGTAATTGAGGTGATATACCCTATGGTAGAAGGTTTATGGGCAAGTCTACAAATTTAATCTTTATTGGTGGACAAAATCAAGATATCACAATAAGGATATATCATGCTTTAAAACAATATAAGAAAAAAATAAGTATGAATTTAGACTGAGATATGAAAGCACCGAGATGGTCTTTGAGATTTGGAGATAGGTTATGCGTACCTAGTGGAGAACTAAAAACTATTGTAATGTCAGTGGTACACAACTCGCAATACTCATTTTATCCTCGGATTACAAAAATATATAAATAGTTGGAATAGAATTTTTTGTGGCATGGAATAAAGCGAGAAATTATCAAGTTCGTGTCAAGATATCTGATGTGTAAATACGTAAAAGCTGAACACCAAAGGCCTATAGGACTTCTTTAGTCGCTTCTAAAATAAAATAGAAATGTGAACATGTTCCGATGGTCAAGGCTTTTAAAAATGTACAAGGGTATTGATATTATATTGATGATTAAGGAGAAACTCACTAAATCTGTCTAAATCCTACCATTTTGAGTAGGTCAAGCTACAAAAATATTGGTAAATATGTACATGAAATAGATTGGCAGTCAACACGGGATACTTCTAAATATAGTTCTAGATAGAGATATTCAATTTACCTTGCAATTTTGGAAGAGTTTACGAGATGGCCTCGGTACACATCTGAAGTTTAGCTACCCATAAATAGATGGGCAGTCAAAAAAAATTCAAACTCTGGAGGATATATTGAGGGCATATGTTTTAGATTTTGGAGGTTCATACAATGATCACCTGCATCTAGTCGGATTCTACTATAATAACAGTTATCATGCAAGTATCAAGATGACACAATTTGAGGCCATATATGGAAGAAAATAAATATCTATGGTATGCTATTGTGACATAGGAGATTAATAACTTTTGTGCCCAAAAATGGTATTACAAACAGTAGATAAGGTCAAATCCATAATAAGTTATCTACAAGCAGCTCAAACACACGTATAAAATATGGGCATACAAGCATAAAAGGGTTTTGGAATTTTAGCCAGGTGACCACGTGTTTCTAAACATTTGCTAACTTGGGGAACGGTTAGGTTTGGAACCCGAGGAAAGCTAAGTCCCAGGTACATTGGTCCATTTTATATTTTGAAAAAAGTTAAAAATATGTCCTACTGACTAGCATTACCACCATCATTGGAAGGAGTTCATAATGTAATACATATATATCTCAACTTTGAAAATATGTGCCAATCTAAATCATATATTGGATTATTCGAAGATTATACTTAGGCTCATATTGCATATAGAGTAGCAACAAGTGGTTATCCTGGACTGAAGAGTGAAGATTCTTAAAAACTAAATAATTTCTCTTGTTCAAGTAGCTTGGAACAAGGATTCACTAGCTGGGGAGTACTTTGAAAAGGGAAAAGAATATACGAGAGTGGTGTCCATATATGTTCAATTACTAAAGTTATTCATGCCCTAGTTTCTGTTTTGCTTTAATTGATTAGATAGTGTAGTTCAATTCCGAGGGCAAAATTTTCTATAAAGAGGGTAGAGTGTCATAGTTCTTTACTGCAATATAGTTTTTCAGTATCAAACTCTGTAATTAGTTAGATTTTTTTACTTTAATTATTTTTATAAATTAAAAATTTTTTTATAAGAATATTATTTTGATTTATTAGTAAAATTATCAAAAAATCAATAAAGACACTAGGTTAACTATGAAATTACAAAATTTGCATGGACACCTAGCCATGTAAGGTGTCACCAAGCATAGAACTAAGAGCAATTTACTAAATTCCTATTTTTTCTTTAATCATTATATTAGGATATTAATTTTTTTTAAAGAGTTTTTAGAGGGAGAGAGGTTTTCTCCATCTCATGTCTCTCTCCCTCACACTCTATCTTTATCCCGACCTCTTCCTCATACTCCTCTCCTTTCTGATTTCTTTTCACAGCTCTCCTCTATCTTCCCCACCATAACAAACACACCACCCCTCATGGCAGAGCCAACCTATCCTAACATCTCTAGCACCTCCGGCCTCCTTGACATCAACATGCCGCCACTACGAGACCGCATCATCATCACCACTGCCATCATTGTCATCATTGTCAATTATCATCAACACCACCCACAACTAATCCCCTCCTCTACCTTCTCCAACCTAGTCGACCCTGAAAACTCAATCCCTAACCTTATATCTGCAGTAACAGCAGCAGTAGCCAAGGCATCATTATCTCCAACTTCTTCTTCCCTAATTTGCAAATCCATGGTAAGCCAGTCTCCTCACTTGATTCTCAAATATTGAAAAGTTTCTTGTTCATCTCTAGAGATTTACTAATTTAATTATGTTTAGAGTAAACTTTAAATTTATATTTATATATATATATATATATATATATATCAAAATTCTATCTTTTAAAGATAACTTGCAACAGGATTACGCCTGATAAAGCGAAGGATAGTGATCACCGCTTGTGTCAACTACTGACCCAAAAAATAACTGATCTAGGATTGAATCTAAAGAATAAAAGTGAGTCATAAATAAACAATACTCCTCATGCCCAAGATCAAAGTTTGGAAGAATTTTAGAAGGAAGAGAGGAGGATGACCATAGGTTCCTAATTTGCTGAGGAATGGCTTTATGATGATTCTTGGACCTATTACATATATATATATATATATATATATATATATATATATATATATATATATATATATATATATATATATATATATATATATATATATATATATATATATATGACTTGATCTATGTACATATAGATATATATAAACTTAAGGTGTATTCATACTAGAATTTAACTAACTTAGTCTAGAGCAGTGAACTGAAAGAAATTAGAAAATTTAGATTTAGAAATATAAGTATTGTTGTCCAGAAATGTATTTGAGTATAACTCAATTTTGTTAGTAAATTTGACCCTCTAGGTATAATAAGGTACTATAGGTACTTAGGAAACTAATGTTTGATTTTTTAGTACAATGTAGGCCATTTCAAACTCCAAAAAATTGAACTTTCTACCAAAAAGGGGGTTCTGTAAATTTATAATCTTAGCATATAAAAAAATAGGGAAGTCTTTCATATATTTTAAGATAGTTAAACCAAGTCCAAACAAGTTATGTGAAAATAGTGTAAAGTATTTTTACATGTATCATTCTAATATAGGAATTCTAACTATCTAGAACTATTTTAGTTTAAAAAAAAAAGTTAGATCTCCCCTTAATATGGAATTTTGATTTCTGTCTTTAGGAGATATAACATTACTGTCTGAATTATTTTAAATATGTTATACTTCTATAAATTTTAGGCTAAGTATTCTTAGTAAGTGTCATTAGGCTCAGCATAATTAAAGAAATTGTAATTTTATAATTTTGGAATGATCAATACCTTAAGAATGTAGTATTTATAAATTATTAAAATTACATAGATGTGAATCTTATTATAAACTTTATTGCCATTTTGGTATTATGTATTAGTAACAAAAATAAATGCTAGTACCTTATATTGTGCTTAGAAGATTGAGAGAAATAGCTACTTGCTAAGGTATAATGTAGCATCTATATGAAAGATGCTTCTTTGTTTTTGTTTTTATAATTATTATATATTGTATATGCCACTGTTGAGTTGTTCCATTGAAGGGATTAGAAACCCAAAAAAATATTATGGGTGATTTCTCAGGTAGATTATATAATTTGTATGGAGTCAAAATACCAAGGCGTCTATGTCTTGACTCGCACCTAGATGTTCGAGCACGAGTACTTGGGTACGTCCAGCTTATGTCGCAGGATCGACGGTATAACATTGTCTAGACCTCAAAATCAATACAAGTCTAACTAATAACAATAAGTACTCAATCACAATAATTAAAGGAAGATATGAATGAGAAAAGACAATCCAAATATAATATCTCCAAAGTTATCAAAGTCATAATCTAATATCTAAATCATATATACCAGTCAAATAAGTTCCGAAGATAAATTCAGTAAACTAACTAATAGAATAAAACTAATAAAAGGCACTAAAACTAGAAAGAACTCAAGCTAAATCTCCCAGAGAAGTCCAATGGTGCAAAAGCTGTCTCAACTATATCCTCGCTTGAAGGTCCAAGTCTGGCAAAGGTTTCTAATATTTGTCAACATATCCTGAAAGGAGCGGAGCAAATACTATTACAACCATGGAAATACAAAATGCATGTATAAATCAATTATGATAGAAATGTATAAGGAACTTATGTAAAGTAGACAATAGAGACAAGTAGAGCATGGAACTATAACATATGGAACTGGCAACAATAATCAGGTAATAAGATGAACTGGTAGTAAATATCAAATAACAAGAAGATCTATCAACATACAGTCAATGAACAAGTACATGTATCACAGGATCTGACAAACTAAATATATCGTGTGACCTAGAATACAATATTCGACATCTGGTGGCTAGGCTAAATCTGGCACGACGTACGTGAGGTGTAAGCCTCCCATCTATCGAATTGAATAGGAAAAATAGGGTTTACCACATGTCTACAAGTATATTCTCCCACCCGACTCACTCTCACAAGATTATGGAAGACCAATAAAATATGAGTCCAGAACCAAAAATAGATAGTAACTACTCTCAAAGAACGGATAATCATGAACCATGATACGGATAAACACATATCACAAATACAGATAATCTTGAACCATGATACGGATAAAAACATATCACAAATACGGATAATCCTGAATCATTTTGGGCCAGAGACACAAAATCCTAAAAAAAGAATTTTTCGGATATCCTCAAAGGACGAGAACACACTAAGAGACAGAAGTCCCAAGGATAGTGCAAAGCCACATGGACAACACGACGAAAATATCCCATTAGGCTCTGACCCATGCATCCCAGATTCTATACGGTCCATGCGTCTCTGGCACATGTGTTCCAGACTCCATGCGTCCCATATGACTCTGGCCCATGCGTTTCAGACTCATGTGTTCCATGAGTCTCTGTCCCCATGCGTTCCAAACTCCGTGCATCCGGTGCATCTCTGGTCACATGTGTCCCAGATTCTACATCGACCAAATCTTGTTGTTACAACTGAGTGATCTTTCCCAACCAAATAGCGGTCACGTATCCATTTGACCAAGTTTCGCCTACAACAGATGAGAACCATGTTGATATCCAGCAAAACAAAAAAAATTTAATAAATGTCCACATGGCAGCTGAAGCCCGGATTCTTGTGCGCAATTGTAACTCCTTTCTGTTAGGAGAAGACACGAGGCAACTCCCAATGTCCATGAGGCCCAAAATGCATACGGCCACTGAACAACAATAAATAACAGTATATTACCCTAAAAAAATAGGATAGCTATCTTCATATTTATACTAGTGCAAGAGAGAAGAGCTTCTGCATCGGATCATCTATAGAGTAAAGAGAGTTTCTACACTCCTAACCCTCCATTATCACCCCCTAGAAAAATAACTTTGTACTTAGATTGTCTTCTAGGACTTTTTTTTGTATTTTCTTTAATTTGATCAATTGAATCAAGTTTTTTCCAAACTTTCGTAATTAATGGCAAACACTGGCTCTAAGCCTGGTCATGCAAAACCAGTAGGACCAGACTCCAAATAGTAAGTACCATAAAGGAAGCACGAAATAAAGAAACAAAACCAGTTCTATAGCATGGGATGCGTGAGTCAATAATTAATAACATATGTCCTATCCATAACATGACACGACATCCCTTCACCAAACAAAAACAGGAAGTGCCTTATCAAATCAAGATAGAATACGTTTCTTGATTATGGTCAAGCTGAAATAACTTTGGGTTATAGTTTTAGTCCACAGCCTATCATATCACAACAGCGTAATCCAACAACCAAACAAGGACATGAGCTGCACCATCATGCTAAAATAGTCTATGTCACTAATTTTACTTAACAGAAGACACAATATACAATCAGAGATATTACATAAGAGAAAAATAATCTAGCTTCATTCCATGGATTATCGTAACATAAGGACTAAATTCAACAACCAAACAAGGACATGGGTTGAATCATCATGCCATGACAGTCCACTTTCCTAGCTAGGCATGCATTATAAGAAATTTAAATGGCCAATCATGTATTACGGATTGATATATGATCTCTGGGTTATCCCAGTAATACAATACGTAAGTATTCTCAGATTGTGCCCTAATCAAGCAGGGCTGGTTGAACCATTGATATAAGAAAGAATATATCTATAATATGCACTAGTCCCTTGCAAGCACACTGAGTTAATTAACGATTAGTAATAGTTCCTGGCTTTCTATAGGAAATATATTGGCTCGGTCTTATATTTAGATCAGATGCTGTACTCCACTAGTACGGATGATATACATTATCTGTGGTGGCTAGCCTTTACTTCCAGCAAATTTAGGGTGGCTCGACATGTACGATCTTGGGATACCGTTTCCTTCCAATGCTCTACAAGTTAAGTTATCTAGTTAACCCTAGGTTAATAGAATCTTATGTCGTGGTCAGATGAACATTCTTCTTAGATGTCGTACTTTAAGTACGGGCACTCTTGATACGAACCTATATTGTTACTCGCAAGTTAAATATAGATTTACCCAAATGTGATACAACAATCAATATTATCTAGCCACGACTAAAGTCACTGTCCAACTACCGGATCCGTACATAGAAATAATTACATATACCATGTAGCAAGAGTATGTGGCATGATAGCTCACTATATATATCAAGTAGCACTCTCGATGCGATCAAATATATCAGCATGGATACAATAGTTAGGGCAGGAACAAGTTCTAGTATCAAGATTAAGGTCAAGATCATGGATAAGTTATCAATTAGCAAGTCATTCAGGACATGACAGTTAAGCACTAGTCATATTAATTATTACTTTATAGCTCGAGGCCGCATGCTCCTCTTGGTCGCATACACACTTGGCCGCATAAAAAATTTTGGACTTAGTAAAATTTTATTCGTTCAAGTTTCATGCATTTGGCCAAGGGACATATGTGCATATTTCAGTCATGCATCCAACAAGATAGACACATGCTGACTTTGGAGCGAGAAGTCCAGGCCGCATGTTAAGCGTACCATATCGAGCTCCTTCGTCCCAGAATAGCAGGTTTCGGCCATAAAAGTTCCAAAAATCCAAGTTTTGTTCATTCCATGAAAACCTCAAACAAAGTCCAAATCCAACAAAGTAAAATTTTAAACTACTTAAAATCAAATGCTCATCAAAATAGAATAACAAGTTTTTAAAAATAACAACTTTTTAGAGATTAAAACCCAAGAAACTCAAGAACATATAAAAACTTCTAAACTAAAAATGTAGATCTATACTAATCTATCCACTAAATCCAAAAATACCAAGTTCTAAACATATGGAGAATCATATAGAAAATATAATAGACTCATAAAATAGAAGGTTTCTCTATTTTCATGTAAGGTGCAATTGCCTAT